>JAQJVK010000001.1:55934113-56356613 GCA_035578135.1 Flexamia atlantica
GCATGACAAATCTGTGTATTGCACTTCGTCGGGTAAGTATTTTTGTAACATAAAGAAAGTTTAATAGCAGTAAGCCTACATATGTAAATAAAAAATTAAATATTACATTTAATTTTCCTTACAACTAACTGGGACACAAATAACTGGGTAACATTAAAAAATATATATAAAATAAGATTACAGAGGAAATTGTTTGTTGACCGTTTGCCTCATGTCAACGTTACTTATATTATTGGAAATGTTAACAAAAATACTTATGGGCCACAAAAGTAAGATGAAACATAGTTAAAAAATGCTGTAGTAATTTGATTTTTGTTTATTTTGACAATGACTATTTAACTCTAAAGATTTATACATTGCTCTACTAGTACCCTAATAAGATTGGCTCACCAGCCGGCAGGACGTGGAAGACGCAGGGCAGCAGCTGGAAGCCGAGGGTGTTGCGGGCGCGACAGAGCAGGTCGCCGTAGTGGGCGCCCGACGCCGGCGTGTACAGCGCCGTGCTGCGACTGCGGTCCGTGGTGAAGTTGGCGGGTGGCAGCTCCAGCAGCCCCGCCGAGCCGTTGAACCACCAGGAGAACTGCAGGTCCGCGGGGTTGGCGTCCACCTCACACACCACCCGGGCCGTCTCCCGGCGCCCCACCCCCACCGCGGCGTCCGCGTGTCTGCAGACTGGCCGGTCTGTACAGGGCAGGTAACAAGCTGAACACAGGCAGACCCTCAACACTACACACCACACACCACCCGGGCCGTCTCCCGGCAGCCCACCCCCACCGCGGCGTCCGCGTGTCTGCAGACTGGCCGGTCTGTACAGGGCAGGTAACAAGCTGAACACAGGCAGACCCTCAACACTACACACTACACACCACCCGGGCCGTCTCCCGGCGCCCCACCCCCACCGCGGCGTCCGCGTGTCTGCAGACTGGCCGGTCTGTACAGGGCAGGTAACAAGCTGAACACAGGCAGACCCTCAACACTACACACTACACACCACCCGGGCCGTCTCCCGGCGCCCCACCCCCACCGCGGCGTCCGTATGTCTGCAGACTGGCCGGTCTGTACAGAGCAGGCAACAAGCTGAACACAGGCAGACCCTCAACACTACACACTACACACCACCCGGGCCGTCTCCCGGCGCCCCACCCCCACCGCGGCGTCCGCGTGTCTGCAGACTGGCCGGTCTGTACAGAGCAGGCAACAAGCTGAACACAGGCAGACCCTCAACACTACACACTACACACCACCCGGGCCGTCTCCCGGCGCCCCACCCCCACCGCGGCGTCCGCGTGTCTGCAGACTGGCCGGTCTGTACAGAGCAGGCAACAAGCTGAACACAGGCAGACCCTCAACACTACACACTACACTACTATAGTAAAAAAACTAGATTATAAAAGTTCAAGGATATAAAATGTTTAATGCAATGTAATTCATGCCTGCATATGAAACTAAATTTTATTTGCAATTTTAATACTTTCAAAAAAGTAATATTGAGTATAATATAAATTTTAAATTTTAATAGAAACTACATCAAAATTGCTGTATTAAATGATAAATATTCATTAACAGTTCAGGAGTGGTCACGATAAATTGTTGGAGGCGATGGAAAGAATAATAGCTCTGTACTTAACAAGCAATTAGTTTTAATTCTAGATTTGTCAACCTTCACAATATTTATATCTGCCACGTAGCTTTATATCACACCCTAATTGGATGACCTGTTGTGTTTTGCAGTAAAAAGTGATTTAATGTTACGGATTCCAATTTAGAAAACAACACCATGCATCGTGCATGCCACAAAATATAACGAAATGGGCGTCGCGTCGGGTCAATTAATTGGGTTTACGATGTTCACGACCAGAACACCAATAAATTGAAGTCTTGATAAATGTACCTTAAACAAAGAGACATGACCATTGTTGTTCTTGTCTTGCAATTTAACCCAGTATTCTCTACCCATACCGAAATTTCTAGTCATATAAATCAATTATAATTGATAGCTATCGCCTCTGTAGGGTGTTTATAAGACTAGAACTGATGTAGGCTTCAAATATCTTAGATTCTCACAGGTCGGCAGAATTCCACTAAAATAATAGAGTAGATAAAATATGTATCAAAGTCTGAAATCGAGTGGGCAATCTCATCTATCCATAAATGTGGGCATTACCATTCTTACATACCAGAACCACTTCCTCTTGCTCAGCTTAGCTTTATTATTTTCCCTTTTTTTTAACAAACCCACTGAAACTAACGTTCTGCCTTAGCTTTATGTCACATATGTTATAGCTCCCCTAAAACGTCTTAATTCACCTGGGGGTTTAATAAAGACCCGTCACGCAGCAGGATTCTGGCAAGCTGTAAACTAACATAAACATGTTTTTATTTCATACCCCTAAAATATACCCCCCTGATAAAACTTTTTTACATTTCATTTAATACTAGCCTGCTTATGATTATAATTCCAAGGGAGAAATCACTAATCATAGTTGAGCATAAATATTTTATAGCATATAAATTGAAATGATGGAATAATTTTTACCTTTGATTAAATATGGTATTGAAATACTAACATCATTGAAGTAAGCTTTACTATTTACATTGAGGCTTTTTATAAGTAAAGTGAACAACTCCTACTCCCACGAAAGTAGACGTTTTTTACTGATCCCATAAGAATATTTTGAAGGACACTCATTTTAAGTACTATTTAACAAATATTTGACAATTATGTTTAGTTTAAGCCATCGAACTGCTTTTTACAACGTCTCGTCACTCACACTTGACGTCCAGGTAGACGGTGTTGCTCTCGCCCTCGCCCTCGCTGTTGACGGCCAGGCACGTGTAGCGCCCGGCGCGCGCCCTGGTGACGTCCTGCAGCACCAGGCTCTGGTTGCTCACCAGCACCCCACCGCTAGAGTTGCTCTGCAGTTCCTGGCCCTGTACCGACTAATTCATGAATCTTTGGTCACTCAGTCATGACGGCCAGGCACGTGTAGCGCCCGGCGCGCGCCCTGGTGACGTCCTGCAGCACCAGGCTCTGGTTGCGCACCAGCACCCCACCGCTAGAGTTGCTCTGCAGTTCCTGGCCCTGTACCGACTAATTCATGAATCTTTGGTCACTCAGTCATGACGGCCAGGCACGTGTAGCGCCCGGCGCGCGCCCTGGTGACGTCCTGCAGCACCAGGCTCTGGTTGCTCACCAGCACCCCACCGCTAGAGTTGCTCTGCAGTTCCTGGCCCTGTACCGACTAATTCATGAATCTTTGGTCACTCAGTCATGACGGCCAGGCACGTGTAGCGCCCGGCGCGCGCCCTGGTGACGTCCTGCAGCACCAGGCTCTGGTTGCGCACCAGCACCCCACCGCTAGAGTTGCTCTGCAGTTCCTGGCCCTGTACCGACTAATTCATGAATCTTTGGTCACTCAGTCATGACGGCCAGGCACGTGTAGCGCCCGGCGCGCGCCCTGGTGACGTCCTGCAGCACCAGGCTCTGGTTGCTCACCAGCACCCCGCCGCTAGAGTTGCTCTGCAGTTCCTGGCCCTGTACCGACTAATTCATGAATCTTTGGTCACTCAGTCATGACGGCCAGGCACGTGTAGCGCCCGGCGCGCGCCCTGGTGACGTCCTGCAGCACCAGGCTCTGGTTGCTCACCAGCACCCCACCGCTAGAGTTGCTCTGCAGTTCCTGGCCCTGTACCGACTAATTCATGAATCTTTGGTCACTCAGTCATGACGGCCAGGCACGTGTAGCGCCCGGCGCGCGCCCTGGTGACGTCCTGCAGCACCAGGCTCTGGTTGCTCACCAGCACCCCACCGCTAGAGTTGCTCTGCAGTTCCTGGCCCTGTACCGACTAATTCATGAATCTTTGGTCACTCAGTCATGACGGCCAGGCACGTGTAGCGCCCGGCGCGCGCCCTGGTGACGTCCTGCAGCACCAGGCTCTGGTTGCTCACCAGCGCCCCGCCGCTAGAGTTGCTTTGCAGATCCTGGCCCTGTACCGACTAATTCATGAATCTTTGGTCACTCAGTCATGACGGCCAGGCACGTGTAGCGCCCGGCGCGCGCCCTGGTGACGTCCTGCAGCACCAGGCTCTGGTTGCGCACCAGCACCCCGCCGCTAGAGTTGCTCTGCAGTTCCTGACCCTGTACCGACACATTCATGAATCTTTGGTCACTCAGTCATGACGGCCAGGCACGTGTAGCGCCCGGCGCGCGCCCTGGTGACGTCCTGCAGCACCAGGCTCTGGTTGCTCACCAGCACCCCACCGCTAGAGTTGCTCTGCAGTTCCTGGCCGTGTACCGACTAATTCATGAATCTTTGGTCACTCAGTCATGACGGCCAGGCACGTGTAGCGCCCGGCGCGCGCCCTGGTGACGTCCTGCAGCACCAGGCTCTGGTGTACCGACTAATTCATGAATCTTTGGTCACTCAGTCATGACGGCCAGGCACGTGTAGCGCCCGGCGCGCGCCCTGGTGACGTCCTGCAGCACCAGGCTCTGGTTGCTCATCAGCGCCCCGCCGCTAGAGTTGCTTTGCAGATCCTGGCCCTGTACCGACTAATTCATGAATCTTTGGTCACTCAGTCATGACGGCCAGGCACGTGTAGCGCCCGGCGCGCGCCCTGGTGACGTCCTGCAGCACCAGGCTCTGGTTGCGCACCAGCACCCCGCCGCTAGAGTTGCTCTGCAGTTCCTGACCCTGTACCGACACATTCATGAATCTTTGGTCACTCAGTCATGACGGCCAGGCACGTGTAGCGCCCGGCGCGCGCCCTGGTGACGTCCTGCAGCACCAGGCTCTGGTTGCTCACCAGCACCCCACCGCTAGAGTTGCTCTGCAGTTCCTGGCCGTGTACCGACTAATTCATGAATCTTTGGTCACTCAGTCATGACGGCCAGGCACGTGTAGCGCCCGGCGCGCGCCCTGGTGACGTCCTGCAGCACCAGGCTCTGGTGTACCGACTAATTCATGAATCTTTGGTCACTCAGTCATGACGGCCAGGCACGTGTAGCGCCCGGCGCGCGCCCTGGTGACGTCCTGCAGCACCAGGCTCTGGTTGCGCACCAGCACCCCGCCGCTAGAGTTGCTCTGCAGTTCCTGGCCCTGTACCGACACATTCATGAATCTTTGGTCACTCAGTCATGACGGCCAGGCACGTGTAGCGCCCGGCGCGCGCCCTGGTGACGTCCTGCAGCTGGTGCTGCAACCAGAGCCTGGTGGCTCTGGTTGCTCACCAGCGCCCCGCCGCTAGAGTTGTTTTGCAGATCCTGGCCCTGTACCGACTAATTCATGAATCTTTGGTCACTCAGTCATGACGGCCAGGCACGTGTAGCGCCCGGCGCGCGCCCTGTTGACGTCCTGCAGCACCAGGCTCTGGTTGCGCATCAGCACCCCGCCGCTAGAGTTGCTCTGCAGTTCCTGGCCCTGTACCGACACATTCATGAATCTTTGGTCACTCAGTCATGACGGCCAGGCACGTGTAGTGCCCGGCGCGCGCCCTGGTGACGTCCTGCAGCACCAGGCTCTGGTTGCTCACCAGCACCCCACCGCTAGAGTTGCTCTGCAGCTCCCGGCCCTGTACCGACTCATTCATGAATCTTTGGTCACTCAGTCATGACGGCCAGGCACGTGTAGCACCCGGCGCGCGCCCTGGTGACGTCCTGCTGCACCAGGCTCTGGTTGCTCACCAGCACCCCGCCGCTAGAGTTGCTCTGCAGCTCCCGGCCCTGTACCGACACATTCATGAATCTTTGGTCACTCAGTCATGACAGCCAGGCACGTGTAGCGCCCGGCGCGCGCCCTGGTGACGTCCTGCAGCACCAGGCTCTGGTTGCGCACCAGCACCCCGCCGCTAGAGTTGCTCTGCAGTTCCTGGCCCTGTACCGACTAATTCATGAATCTTTGGTCACTCAGTCATGACGGCCAGGCACGTGTAGCGCCCGGCGCGCGCCCTGGTGACGTCCTGCAGCACCAGGCTCTGGTTGCTCACCAGCACCCCACCGCTAGAGTTGCTCTGCAGTTCCTGGCCCTGTACCGACTAATTCATGAATCTTTGGTCACTCAGTCATGACGGCCAGGCACGTGTAGCGCCCGGCGCGCGCCCTGGTGACGTCCTGCAGCACCAGGCTCTGGTTTCTCACCAGCACCCCACCGCTAGAGTTGCTTTGCAGATCCTGGCCCTGTACCGACTAATTCATGAATCTTTGGTCACTCAGTCATGACGGCCAGGCACGTGTAGCGCCCGGCGCGCGCCCTGGTGACGTCCTGCAGCACCAGGCTCTGGTTGCGCACCAGCACCCCGCCGCTAGAGTTGCTCTGCAGTTCCTGGCCCTGTACCAACACATTCATGAATCTTTGGTCACTCAGTCATGACGGGCAGGCACGTGTAGCGCCCGGCGCGCGCCCTGGTGACGTCCTGCAGCACCAGGCTCTGGTTGCTCACCAGCACCCCACCGCTAGAGTTGCTCTACAGCTCCTGGCCCTGTACCGACTAATTCATGAATCTTTGGTCACTCAGTCATGACGGCCAGGCACGTGTAGCGCCCGGCGCGCGCCCTGGTGACGTCCTGCAGCACCAGGCTCTGGTTGCTCACCAGCACCCCACCGCTAGAGTTGCTCTGCAGCTCCCGGCCCTGTACCGACTCATTCATGAATCTTTGGTCACTCAGTCATGACGGCCAGGCACGTGTAGCTCCCGGCGCGCGCCCTGGTGACGTCCTACAGCACCAGGCTCTGGTTGCTCACCAGCACCCCACCGCTAGAGTTGCTCTGCAGCTCCCGGCCCTTTACCGACTCATTCATGAATCTTTGGTCACTCAGTCATGACGGCCAGGCACGTGTAGCGCCCGGCGCGCGCCCTGGTGACGTCCTGCTGCACCAGGCTCTGGTTGCGCACCAGCACCCCGCCGCTAGAGTTGCTCTGCAGTTCCTGGCCCTGTAACGACTAATTCATGAATCTTTGGTCACTCAGTCATGACGGCCAGGCAAGTGTAGCGCCCGGCGCGCGCCCTGGTGACGTCCTGCAGCACCAGGCTCTGGTTGCGCACCAGCACCCCGCCGCTAGAGCTGCTCTGCAGTTCCTGGCCCTGAACCGACACATTCATGAATCTTTGGTCACTCAGTCATGACGGCCAGGCACGTGTAGCGCCCGGCGCGCGCCCTGGTGACGTCCTGCAGCACCAGGCTCTGGTTGCTCACCAGCACCCCACCGCTAGATTTGCTCTGCAGCTCCTGGCCCTGAACCGACACATTCATGAATCTTTGGTCACTCAGTCATGACGGCCAGGCACGTGTAGCGCCCGGCGCGCGCCCTGGTGACGTCCTGCAGCACCAGGCTCTGGTTGCTCACCAGCACCCCACCGCTAGAGTTGCTCTGCAGCTCCCGGCCCTGTACCGACTCATTCATGAATCTTTGGTCACTCAGTCATGACGGCCAGGCACGTGTAGCGCCCGGCGCGCGCCCTGGTGACGTCCTGCAGCACCAGGCTCTGGTTGCTCACCAGCACCCCACCGCTAGAGTTGCTCTGCAGCTCCCGGCCCTGTACCGACTCATTCATGAATCTTTGGTCACTCAGTCATGACGGCCAGGCACGTGTAGCGCCCGGCGCGCGCCCTGGTGACGTCCTGCAGCACCAGGCTCTGGTTGCTCACCAGCGCCCCGCCGCTAGAGTTGCTCTGCAGCTCCTGGCCCTGCGCCGATTTGTTCTTATATAATACTATAGCTATACCTGGAAACATCAACTAATAACATTTGAAATTTTCTACTAATATATAAACTAATAAAGGATAACCTAGAAAGCCTGAATTTGTTTCTAAAGTACTACAAGATAAGAAGAAAAACTTGACGAATAAATGTGTTACAAGGAAGTATCCCTAAAAAGTGCAATTATGACAAATGCTAAAATTTTAATTGACATTTTTGTTATCAACTTCTCTTTTGGGTTTCGTCACAACCAACGACAAATGCACAGTTATTAGACAATTCAGTCGAAATTATTTTGTTTAACTTAAAAAAAAAATTGGGATAAGTACTAACATTGTGAAGCCAGCTGATCTGGGACACCCAAGGATTTGATTTGATGTTGCACTCGAAATAAACGTCCATCCCTTCCTGTATTGAGCTGGCGTTGAGGGTGCTGCCCATCTCGAGCGATACGATAGGCAAGTCTGAAACCAACAACAGAGTAGAGCCATTGACTTTGGATATGTAAGTATACAAACTTTTGTATACAAAGTCAATGGTATAGGTAAAAATGTTAAATTAGAACCGGGAAAGAAGTTTTTGTTTACAAGGCTTTTTCCTGATAAGAGGCAGCAATTATTATTTAATCCCTACAAACTCAAATGAAGGTGTAGAGAGTTCGAGACTTTGATTATTCTATTAATGTTAGTCAGTTAAGCTTAAAGAATTAGTTCATATCATTTTACTCACTTTTTATTTTTTTGTAATTAAAACACGTAGGGCCAAATCCTTAAAAAATAAATCAGCTTATTAAAGAACCAGTATTAATCTAATTGTAAAAATCAAGATTTATTTAGGTTTCTTTTCTTTTTTTGTTAATGTGCTAAATCCTTTTATATGCGGATTTATTTGTCTTTGTACTTTATAAACAATACATTCTTCTGTATTTAAATAATTTCAAAATTAATTAATTATGGGAATAAAAGATTGATTCAGGATGCATGGATGGGCGAATAGTAAAACTTTTCAATTAACCTAATTATAATTTAGGAAGAACGCGTAGTTTTACTTTTTACTAGTACGCATAGTTAACTTTTTACCTGGAGTACTCGTGCTCTGATTGGCCAAATCGAAATACTAGTTCGCAAATCAGTTTCTTGCATCATCTGACAGTTACGAATGTTTAAAATCTTCTATAACCATCTTAAAGGAACTAGTAGCTTGCTAGTTTCATATTGCTATATACTAATCCTTTTAAACTGAAACTTAAACTATTATAGACCTGACTTTCTTTAATTATTAACATTAATTTTCTTTAAATTTAATTTGCTAAAATTTAACAAAAAACATCTTGGAATCCTACAGTATCAAAATAATTGTTGTGAGTTATTGTCAAACAAAGCTATTTATTTTTTCAATTATTATTTTTAGCATAGTATGCTTCTGAATACTTGTAAAACGGAATCAATAAGAATATTGATTCCCTTTCGCAAGTTTCTTTCGTGCCGAGGCTGGTCATGTAGTTCAGGATCCATAAGAGCCTATTGGATGTCAAGATATATCACATCGATCCATCTGGACATCCAAGAGGTCGTTGTCAACCTCCCACGCCGCCTACTTGCACATTTACAATAAGTCTCATCTACGGGGCCGGTGTAATACATGTCTATAGTATGTACAAATATGTGATTACATCGTCAAATTAAGATATTAAAAATGAAACCCCCATTAGGATGGTGTGGTCTCTAAATTCTGAGTAACTGTAAACTAAGCAAATCATTATAGTTTGCCTACCAACTTACTGAATTTACATGGAGCGGATTCTGTCGGAAGATTCTGTTGTTCGTCAATGCATGGTTCTCAGAAGCACAATTCAAACTTTGTTGTGGGTTTACCAAACCTGTGAGTGAGAGCTGGGTTTGTACCAAAAGCGGTGATTTTCAGTTGATATTGTTACTAATTAGAACGTTACAGGGGAACCACAACCGTTATTCTCTTTCAAAAATACTTATATATATGTGTTTTATGAATAGCTTACTTACTAAGCTTTCTTATTATTAAGTTTTTGTCATCTCCCTTTTCAGCAGTATTTACGTTGTTAAGGCGTTATAGAATGAAGATATCGAAAATCTTTCTTAAAAGACCGAAAAGTATAGCTTTATACTAAAAACCAATTAATGAGAATAAAAAGAAATGTCTTAACTAAATTCTACATCTATAGACAACGTACAATAAAAGCCTTGTAGACAAGAGACCGTTCTAAAACAAAGAATCTACTTTGAATGAAAATGTATTTTTGTTTGAATATGTATTGTCATTGTATTCTTAAAGCTTAAAGTAAAAATTTTGGTACAGCCCCCCCCCCCATAGCTTTATCAAAAATTTACCTGAATGATAAAATTTTTCTGAGTATTTGATCGTCCCATCTTCGAGTTATTGATAATGATTTAATTCACTATAAAAGGATTAAATTAAATAATTAACTAAAGGAACGTTTTTAATTAGTTAGTTCAATATATTGAGTCTATAAATACAGTTATTTAAAAATTGTTCAAAATTCTTTAAGCTATCACCACGAATAACGTGCAACAGGAGGATACGCAGGTACGAATAATGTGTTACTGTAACTGACATCTGCTAAACTTACATTCTGTGTCTACTGTATTAAATTCAGTTGCCTACGTTATGCTTTGTAAATTTCGTTCTGAAATGTAAATGTGCGTTGTAAAATGCTATTCACAACATCAGTAAATGATTTAATTACTCCGGATTATTCCCGTTCAATATTACCACCCTGGTTTACGTTTTAGGAATATTTATTACGGGTAATGGTATAGTAAGCTACGAAATTGTTGTCTCAGATTTTTCTATTCTTACTCGAGACGTTATAACCTAACTAAAAAAACTATGAATCCTCGGTGATAAAAGAAAAGAAAATACCTTATCCAATCATTGCTAATCACAAGACAGCATTTTCTATGGATACTATTTTGAAGTTGTGAGAAACGAAACATGCTGTCTTCTGGAAAGAAGTGATTGGATGATTTATTTTTCTTCATTATTTATTTACTTTTATTATTATTATTATTATTATTATTATTATTATTATTATTTAAATCCAAGGTCACAATGAATAGAAACCTGGCGTTGTCACCTAGGAGGATTCTCCTAGGTTGTCACTGCGTCAAAAATATTTGAAAATCAAACTATTCTTCGCGCGTACAAGTTAGGATTTCTTTTTTTTATTACTCATCACTATAAATACAGAAAAGACTTATAGTGATGACTAGCCAACTGAAAGGTAATTATAACACCATCATAAAACCTTCATAAAGTCAAGAGAGTTAGGATTTCCATAAAATACTATATCCCAGTGCCACATAGAAGCTAAAATCGAAAAATAATGAGTTCTAATAGTACTCCTACTATTTATTTTCACTTTAATACTAAACGTGAAGAGACTTGTTCCACACATCAGGACATATTTGTGGGGATGTTTAACTGATAAAGCAGATAACATCTGCGTTTCTGCGTTACGTATTTAAGCTGTATTCTAATCAAATAAAGCCAAATTTTGTTTTGATATTTTTTGATAATATAAATTAAATTTAAGCTGATTTTACTGCAAATTTGATGAGTAAAGGTAATGCCTTAAAACAAATTACTCAAAGGATTTCGATTAAACGATAGTTTCGTAAAGAAGAAAATTATCAGCTCTCTTAAAATACTTTTTACTATCAGAGGTTCATCAAGTTATCTTGAATATATAGGTGTTTAGTTTGCTTTACATTCAAAAGTCGGTTATTGCTTGGTTGCGTTAATGTTTCTCTCTTACTGAGAGAAAGTATTATGTACACCGTACACCGTTCGTTCATTTTCATATATATAGGGATATATATCAGTCCGTAGCATCGATAACTTTTGTAAAAAAGGTCCGATCTTGATGAAATTTTGTAAAAAATGTCCGATCTTGGGGTAAAGCGTCATTCATGACTTCGAGTTCGAAAACCAGCAAGATTGGTTTACTCTAAGAAGGTTTTTTGGACGAAATAAAATTTATTTTCAGGAGTTAGCAACTTTTTACTAATTATTTTTAAATTTCATAGTTTAAATTGAATTCAGCTTAAAAAAAACAAACATTTTAGCATTTTGAATTATTATTCTACGTCAATCCGTTGCTTAGATATTGGATAATATTGGATGTGGTAAACACAGTACGTTGTCCAATATTATTTTTAATTTTTCCCTCCAAAAAGTATAGTCACCCTGATTTAAGATTTAAAAAAATACAATTCTGAACATATGATTAAATTTTCAGGTGATGAATATTTTATTTGTGTTTATATTGAATAGTTCATTGATCAAGATTTTGCAGAAAAAAATATATATACTATATCAAAAAATACAAATTATTTTTAAATTTAATAGAGAAAGTATGAGCATTTGGAGGGGGGGATGTCTTGGTCTAAACTGCCTGAAAATGTAGCATTATATATGGTATGTTTACAATGATGAGGATTGATAATATGTTTTATTGAAATTGGCTGGAGATGTAGGTCTGTTGCAACAGGGATGTTTTAATTACTGTAAAACTGACCATATGATTGAATTTAATTGTTTCATGAGTTTAAGTTATTTGTTTGTTATGAATGTTTTGAATTAATTGATTATATGTTTGTTGACATTTATATAGGTACTAGAACAAGATTACAGTTATTAAAAATTAAGAGGCTAAGAATTATATAAAATGCAAACTGAAGTATTACTAATGAAACAAATGTGGTCTCTTTGTTAATTTTCTTCATGTTCAAAGCTCATGAATGATTAAACATACGTTTTTAATATATTATTTACTTAACGTATCATTCGAACAATACTTTCCTTCAAATAGGTTGAATGCTCAAATATACAAAGTAAATCCTATGGAAATTCGCTGAGTTCGCAGGTCTGCTGCGACGGGGGTAATTATATATATAGATTAGTCTCATCTCTTTTTGTTCAGCAGCTTTTACTATCATTTTTTCATTTGTTTAAATCTATCTTACAATAAACCTCAGTTGATTAATTGTAAAATGACGAATTTCAGAACTAATTAAAGAAGTAATATCAACATAAATTAAGTTAATGTCATGAAGAATTCCACCTAGAAAATTTTAACATTAATTTAGCGAGAGCTTAGTCAAGATTATTTTTTAATTAAAATCACCCGCCAGAGGTAGCTGCTCAATTTGCGCTTTTCAGCTCAATTGAGACTAAATACTGTAATAATTATTCACCTCGAGGTTTAGATAGAACAATTGAGTCTGTGCTTCACCACGGCGAGAAAAATCTCTTTGATAATTATGTACTTGCAACTTTAGGCTTTTTTAATTTTGTTAAAGGGAATACATGTCAACTGATATCTGTTCCTACATTGTACGCAACCAAAATTGGCTTTACTGTATAACAGTTAAGAAATAGTCCTTCATTGTAAGGTACATAATTTAGGTCAATTTAAGAATAACAAATCGTAAATAAATTCAGTAGCTTATATGAACAGAAATACTATTATTTCCTACCTAAATCAAGACTCTATCCAGGTTTTCAACAAAAAACTTATTACACTTTTTTCTTGTGAATTTTACTCTCGCAAAATAGAGGTATTGTGTAACATAAAATCTATCTTCTCCCTTTAAATGTTTGAATAATTTATTCTTTGATATTGTTTTGAAATTTTAGCATGCTCAAATTATGTGTCTAAATATTAGTAGACATGCATTTTTGCAATTCGATTTTTGTAATCCCTTTTTCTCAGCCTCTGTACAAAGTAGCGAAAACATAGGCACAACGATACAATTGTATTTTACTGTAGATGTGCACAATCCCATTGAAATGTTTTTAGTCCCTTAGACATGTATAAAATGAAATTCGAAATTGCAAAAAAATTAACATTGGCTTTATGAGTCGCCATGTTGGTGAAGGAATAACAACAAAATTTGAAAAATGTCATAATGTGTAGCAGTTATCACTTGCTACTTTTCGTAGAGTAAAGATCAGATGTAGAAACACATGTGAGTGCAAAAAGTAAGTAAAAAATACGTCATTTTTTCTATCATCTGATGAAATATAGAACCAAATCAATAACAAACAAAAAGTCGATTCTTACCATTAGCATTTAAGCATGCTCGTCATGATCAACTGATTATTTTGTATTTTTTGTGTTTTAAGGAGTATGTAGGATTTTTTTATTTTGTAGATGTGAAATGTCTGCCCGTACGTGAAAATAATGATTTTTCCATGTTATTTTGTTGTAAACGTGAGAAGTAACTTTCAAGTTGACAAAAATTTCGATTTCATAAACTTAAAGTGTTTTAAATAGGATTAAAAAAAATTATTTCGTGGACGTGAAATGTCTGCACACTAATATGTATTTTACATCGTAAGTTTTTTAACGATGGCAAAACTTTCGGTCTTACTAACCATATTGTTTACAATAGTATTTTAGGTTGAAATATTAATAATAGACAAGCGTGATTTCTTAATCCCTTTTTCTCGGCCTGAGTGCATCGTAGTACAAATCTAAGCACACCGATAGAATTGTATTTTCCTGTAGATTTGCACAATCCCATAAATTCATATTATTCTTTTAGACATCCAGAAAATTTGTGTTTATTTTCAAAAGATTATTATGGGTTGCTATATGTTGGTGATGGAATAACAAAACAGAACTGTAAATTCGTCTTTGAGTTAAAATTAGGTATAGAAATATATTATGTGAATGCAAGAAGTGAGCAAATATGTAGGCCTACTGTTTGTTCTGTCATCTAATGAAATAAAAAATAAAAACAATAAAAAGATTTTGTATTCACAATGTTATGGAATTCATTAATGACACAAGTTACCTAGAATCTAACGGAAATAAGAACAAATATCAATTTTCAAAAAGTTTCAATGCAAATTTTTTGTTGTGGCTTGGAGTGAACATATAGTTCTATTATAGAAACAGATGGAATATAATAGAAATATATAGAAATATATATTGGAATATATAGAAATATAATATTTGATTGAAAACAGGACTATTTGGAGGAGATTGAAGATATCACATTAAAATGGGCCTCATTTCAGCGAATTTACCCTATAGGGAAGAAGCTATTACCGTAGGTCTCATGGTAAGACCTAAGCCCAAGACTATGATAACTTTTCGTTTTGGGGCCCCCAGAAGCAAAAAACACAATTCGTTCGAATTTATATATATATATGTGTCTGTGATCACGATAGCGGCCGTAAAAATGGTCCGATCTTAATGACATTTGGTGCAGACATGTAAAGTGGCAATCCCTCGGACGAGTTCGTAAACCAGCCCGATCGGCCCACTGTAAGGGGGGTAAATCCCCCAAAAATGGGTTTTTGAGCTTTTTACATAGAAAAATAAAAATAATCGAATATACCAAGATATTGGTTACCAAGATATTGTAAGTGGTAAACACAGTACGTTGTCCCAATGTTAACCTTATGGGAAATAGGAAAAATTCTATATCTCGATTATTTCTCAACATATCTTGGTAAAACTTGGTGAATAGCTTCTTCCAGTTCAGATCTACTAAATATTAAATTAAAACCACCCAGTTTCAATATACCTTTAGCAGCAAACCTGCATACTCATTCCCCATGTTATTCTTATGGAGCTTACAAAAACATGTCAAATCTCGCTATGTTGGATTGAAATATGTTGTTTTGCATTTGAAATTCGCAGAGTATGCAGGTCTGTTGCAACAGGGGTATTACATATCATAGGGAGAAGTTAAGTTTGCTCACTTAAAAAAATGAAGAGGTAAAAATCTGCAGACAAAAAGGGGAAAAAGTACATAAATTGAGTTTCTACCATCGAATGTACTAACTGACATGCAGCTGGATTACGACCGCACATTGCATTCAAATTTTGCTTTTTGTTGATGGAGAATGGCTAAGATATCAAATTTTAGAGATGGTGATAGGAAGAGAGGGAAGGAGGGAAAAAAGTTTGATGAGTAAGAAATGAGGGAGGGGAGATGGGAAGAAGAGAATATAAGGAGAAAAGAGGGAAGAAGGTATGGAAGGATGGGAAGAAGAGAGTGAGGGAAGGAATGAATGGAGGGAGGGAGGGGGAGAACTGTGGTAAGGAGTATGGGATATACAGGTTGGATGGCTGAAAATTTACCTTCTCTGAAGCAATAATGGGTTCAGTATTAATAATCGTGGAATCTTATTAAAATTAATTACTAATATATTGATTGAGTAATATATTGATTAAGTAGAATATAAACCATGCCATAAATGTACGCCGGAGGTGAGGTAAAAAATGAGTCAGAGATTGAGTCTTTCTCTTTTGTTTTTGGTTATCGTTTGGTTACATTATGTGTTTACATGAAAACTGTATCCTGCACGAATGTATTTAGAAATGTATTTTGCATTGATGTCTGCAACGATTATTTCCAAAATTATTCATCCTTAGTTATCTCTGTTTATTTTTTTATTTAAAAATTGGTCGAATTTTCTACCACTGGCGATCTCAAGTTTATAAATTAACCTTACAAGTACAATGAATCGAAACCCTTATTTAAAAATAATTGTAGTTCTTAATTATTTGAAATCAAAAAGTGAGTTTGCTGGAATTTTATCAAAACACTAAAAACTGCATAGTGATGTGAATGAACGTTTTAGTTCAGTATTAGATTTGGTTTATCTGAATACCAAAATATGAAAAATTGTAAATAAAAATAAACTTTTTCGAGTAAACAGAATTATGAGAAATGTATAACATAATGGAGCAAAGCGTGTAGTGATCCTGTCACAATATAAAATTTGCAAACCTGCACGAAGCTTTTAATGTTGGACAGCATCCTACGCTTACATCACCCGTTATATTTTTTTCTTAAAAAAGGTTAGTGTGATTTTGTCTTTTATAAATTGCATACAATTACTAATATAGAACAAGGAAAACTGATTGAAAAAAGGTAAAAGGAACAATTTTAAACTGTACACAGTACTGTATATGCTCTTTTTCCTTTTGAAATTTATATTAACGTGAATTTTTTATGTCATGTTGCATTTTCTAAATTAATTTACTATATAGTGAAAAGAGGAAAAACAAGTATTAATGGTAAATAATTTTAAATAAGTGGTTTATTGTTTCATAGATATACATGATGTTTAAATCGGATTGCATAATTGTTCATTCAGAACTTTCCTAATACGCTAGCAGTAAAATAAGTAGAAAGTGGATCACATTTTACTTAAAACTTGTTCATAAATATCGAAGATAGATTTTTCTTAATATATAGATATTTTTATGCTCCAAGAACACAAAATCAGTTTCACTACCATTCAGTATGTTATGATAAATAAATAAAATTGTCTTTATTTCGAGCGTTTTTATGATAATATTTTTTCTAAAATTAAGTCAAAACTACAAACTAAATACAAGAAACAAAGCCGTAGCCAGAAAATGTTTTCGGGGGGGGGGGGGGGGTTTGGTCAGGACCGGCGGGTGAATTCCCGGCTCGGCAAAAGTGGTGACCTTTTTTTTTACTCACGAGTGTGATTTTCGGGCCCTTTATCGTAGTTTTCGACCCTTTTGATCTGTTTTCGGGCTCCTATCTATTTACCCGCGGCCTTTTGGGGGGGGGGGGGGTTTCGACTTTTTCGGGGGGGCTTTCACCCCCATTGACTACGTTTTCAATGCTATTTCTACTCTTTCGGGGGGGGTTCTGACCCCCTAACCCCCCCATTGGCTATGGCCTTGACAGGAAATAAACATTAATGGTCTAATTATTACATATTTTCCACTTAATAAATCATTTTGCAACTTTCAGACTTCCTAGCTTATGGCTCATCCCGAATGATAAAGAGTTTTGATGAGCCAAAGTATGAAAACCAAACCCTGGCTGACTCAGCGCACACGAGGCATCACCAGCATGTCGTCCTGCCCGGTAGCAGCGGGAAGAATCAGAAGCTCTCGGGCAAGGGAAGCAGTGCGGATAAAGCGTAAGTCAGCATAAGCAATAAGGGATTTCCACTACTTTTATTTCAGAAATAATTCAAAAGATAACATAAGTATGAAACCAACTTTATAATTATTATAGTAAACAATACAGAACAATGTTTGTTAATAACACTGAATCTTACGTTACTTTAAACCAGTAATTCGACATAATATAACGCCTCCACCTTCAAGACTATTGTTCTATTGTCCTGTTGGTGATTTTCAAGACCAATGTTAATCCTATGTCTCAGGTGTAACTCACTTTAAGGTCTCAGGTGTATTTCACTTCAAGGTCTCAGGTGGATCTCATTCCTTCTGTATGTCCCGTCTCCTTCTCTACTTCACCCAGTAGGAATTTATTCCATCAGTTCCAGTCACAATACCTGGCAACCACGTTGCAATTGGGATCTCATGGTATCAAACGAGTTGGCCAGCAGTGAATCGGGGTCTTTTCCTAGCTGTTCTGTCGTATGTTTCTTTTACCTTCATTTTTTCCTGTCTCAACACTTCTCGATCGTGAACATAGGTAAGGTGAGGTATAAGTTTAGTCGCGGCACAAGGAATATTTGTGCGCAAATTCCTAGCCATCAGATTAGAGGTGGGTGATTGAACATCCACTCGAGGAGTATTCCTGTTATTGAGTAAAGATAAATATGGGTCTTCATTTGCATCCATAGATTTGATGAAGAGTTTCTTGACTGTTTTCACTGCAGACTCTGCCAAACCATTTGACCTCATATAATTAGGGCTTGAAATTACATGAGTAAACCCCCACTCGGAGGCAAATCTTCGAAACACTTCCGAGCTAAAATATAGAGCTCCGTCAGGGTAGAATTTGAATGGTATCCCATGTCTTGCGAAAATTGATTTCATTTGTTGGATAACTTCCTCAATTTTTAAACTATTTTAATGAACGAATTCAATGCAGTTGCTCAATGCACTCACCAAAACCAGAGATATTACTAACGTTTTTTATTTCAAAACCATCTCCTGCCGCTTCTTGCCACAGTAGATCAGGTACTTCTTTGATTGTGAATGGAAGTTTGTCTTGCTCTTGCAAGACCCTAAAAAGTTGTTATTGTGTTGATTAATCCCTAGCCAGAACAAAGACATTTTAGCCCTGCTCATCATTCTACTGATACCAGGGTGACGGGTGTGTAACTTCTCAAGCATCTCCGCTTTTAAGTTTGATGGCATTAAAACTCTGTCACCAATGAGAATGAAACTATCATATTCAGCAAAGGAGTGTCTTAGTTGATAATATCGTTTTACAGTTTCTTCAAGATTTTTGTATTCTGTTAACCAATCATTCTTCATAAGTTCTTTCAACGCACAAAATGTCTTATCACTTTCAGAAGCATTTTTTATGCGGTATAGGCACTGGTTGGTTACCGGAAGATTTTCCTAAAAAGCTACTTGTAACTTGTAACTTTAATTCCGTCAAATTCAGTATCAGAATCACACCCTGTTTCAGACACATGTCGACTTAGTAGATCAGCTAAATATAACTCCTTTCCCGGCACATGAACCAAATTTAATGTGTAGGGTTGCAGTGTCAACAGCATCCTTTGCAAACTGACAGGTACTTTGTGTGGAGGACTTTTAAACACTCCAAGCTGTGGCTTGTGGCCTTTTTGTACTGTCGTAGACTCCCTGCCTTGAATATAATTCCTGAAATTTTCAGCCCAAAAGCACACGGCAAGACACTACTTTTTTATTTAACTGTAACCTCTCTGTTTTGTCAATGTCCGTTATGCGCACGCCACAGGTTCCCTTTTTGTAAACGAGCTGCACATAATGCATAGGACAGCATCAACACTAAAGGTAAGATATTCTACAGGTGATATTATCTGGATCATAATACCTCAAGACAAATGCGCTGATCAGTGCCTGTTTTAGAACATTCAGTATTTCATCATGAGCTGTGTTCCAACAGAAGTCAACATCTTTCTTGAGTGGTTCTCTCAATGGGGCTTCAATGTTAGCAACATTCTTGAAGAACTTGGAAACATTGTTAAAACACCCAGGATCTGTTGTAGCTTAGATTTATCCTTTGGAGTTTGCAGAACGCATACTGCGTTGATCTTCTCTGGATCACACGTCATCCCTTTAGGTCCAAATGATTGCCCCCAAAATTCAACCGTCTCTACGTTAAAAATACATTTTGATGGATTAAACTTGATTCCTTGTTCTGCAGCTGTTTCCAGAATATTTATTAGGGTTTCTTTAAGTCCCTTCTCTGTTTAGCCTATAGATGAATACCATATTGGAATGGTTCAACGTTATTAATGCCTGAAAATGTCTCTGCTACAATTCGGTGAAATATTTCTGGATTTGACCGGATTCCAAAAGGAACTCTATTAAATGAATATCTACCCCATGGTGTATGGAATGTGCATAGTTTCGTGCTTTCGGAATCAAGCTGTAAAATCCTGACTGGGCGTCCAACTTTCAAAAGAACTTTGCTCCCAGCAGTCTATTTGCAATATCCTCCACCAAAGGAAACTGAAAATGTTCCCTTTTTATCGCCTTATATAGAGGTCCAGGGTCTAACCAGATCCTTAGGAAACCATCTTTTTTAACTACACCAACCATTTGACTAACCCAGTCGGTCGGTTCTGTGATAGGCTTTATAATGCCCTTTGTAGCCATTTTATCGAGTTCAGCCTTATTTTAAGGCATTAAGGCTTGAGGTATTCTCCGCCAGGGAAAAACTACTGGCTTTATATTTGAGATATTCACTGGTCCTAGTATACTACCAACTTCACCATCAAAGAAGGTATAGAACTTTCCAGGTATAAAATCTGAAAATTTAAGTATGGATGTTACAATATCAACACTCAGAAGACAATAAGCCAAGAAGGTTGAAAATGTTACTATCCACAATAAGAAATTCTAAAATGTGATTTTTGAATTTGAATTCACAGGGTAAGTAGCATTTTACAAGTACTGGAACAATGTCTTTGGAAAAAGATTTAATCCTATACCTGCCCCCTGCAGGTATAGGATATGAGAAGTATATACTTAGCTGAATGTAGGATATGAGCAGGTATATACTTAGCTTTACAACTTATTATAATGTCTCTTATATGAGTAATGTTATCGTGCTTGTATGCTTTTATGCTTGCGTGCTTGCACAATTATCACAAAAATGGCTCCGAGGATTTCCTTCAAAGTCTGTAAATAAGTAATTTATGACTCAAAAACCTATTTTATGCAGATTAATTGGCCAGAGAAAATCTAATAACGTAATAAATCGAATTTTAAAGTTGTAAAATTTTAACATTGGCCTTATGGGTTTGCTGTGATAGCAACGAAAATAAACAAGGAAAGTGTAAACATATGAAGTAATCATAACAGCTGTCTAGAATCTACAGCCATCAAGGGAAAATACAACAAGTGGGATGAAGAATCCATGGAGCAATAAAAAAAGGTTTCAATTTATTCATTTTAAGGAATACCAAATTTTTCAATTATACGGATGACATTGAAATATTTTAAAGTAACTGGATGAAGTGGTCAACATGAAATAACACCGAGCAAGGCTTGGTCCACCAGGTAGTTACTTATTTAATTGGCATCAAGTTATGTGGGTCATGCCCAAGGATGCAATACTGCCGAAGACTCATAACATTACACTGTGTTCCACTTTGACATTATACTACAGTTTTCATTTGTCTTCAATATTACTGTATACTAGAATTTAGACTTTTGTTTTTGATTGTGAACTGCTGATGCTTCTACTAAGTCAATATTGTAATCAGACAAGTCAGTACGAGTTCCTTGTACAGCTTCATTAACATTTCTCTTTGGGCACAGTGCTACAAAGTGTTTTTACTCTGCAATTAGCTCACTTCTTTCCATGTGCAGGACATCTTCCGTGGTAGTGTTTATAACCAAAATACTTGCATTCAATTCCCTTTCGAGGTTTATCTTCGCTTCCTCCGTTGCCAGTGAAGTATTCAACAAGTGACAGATGGGTCCGAACACAGTACGGACCTACCGTTTTAACCACGATTGTTGAAAATGTAAATTGATTGGGATAGCCTGAATTGTATAGTGTGGTTTTAGAACTGATACATGATCCCTTTAAAAACAGTCCCTTGTGACAAAAACGTGCTTTGGGAACAAAATTACTAAAAGCAAGTGGTATGAAATTAATTTCAAACTAAATTAATAAAATATGTGTACGATGCTTTTAAAAAGCATTACAACCAACAGATTAGCAGGAAATCGTGATTAAATACGAATTTGAGGTGGTTTATTGATTTGTTTTCTTTGATTTGTTTTTCCTGATGTCCTCAGAAAAATTTATTCCACAGAACCTTTTATCGTTATGTTTCGTGTACTTTCAAAACAGTATTGAATGTCAAAACAGTTCTGGATGTAAAAACATTCATAGTTGTAGGATTTATCACCTTAGCTTTAATATCGAAAAAAAATTCCTTTGAAACCTGCGGAAATTTCAAACAATTTAACAGTGGATTTCCTTTTCTTTATGTGTTTAACATGTGCACTATATTTTCACTCTTATTTGTTTAGGACTTATACTAACGTGAATTGTTAAGGCTTGCAACATTTCCTGCAATGATGTGCGATGAATTAACACATGAAAAACAAACCTTAGCGGAGAACGGAGCTTAAATGAATAGAGAGGTTTATTTTTTTATAAAAAAAACATCCTGTAAAAACTATACTATTCATTAATCATTCAGCACTTTAAAATGGTGTATTTCATAACTAGAGAGAAAAGCGAGTGGTTGCATATTCGAGACTATATTTTTGAAGTGTGAGATTTATCAGTAGCCTACTTAATATGGTCGAGAATATGCAAACCGCTTTCACATGTTTTGAACGATACTTTTTGCTCCACAGATGATGAAACAGTAACATAAAAATCCTAAAAAGATAGTAAATATTACTATTGCGTTGTAAATATTATTTATGTGTTGCAAACAATATAATGTTGAGTTTTCACAGAAGATAGAGGTAGTGAGGTATGAGAAGAAGCTTGAGTTTGAAGTTTCAACAGAGGAGGGGAAGAAACCATTGATGACGTGGAAGTAAACAAAGCCATGTGATTACGCTACTAGTCTGGTAGATAAAAAATACTAAACCAAAACAAAATGTGGGTTGATATTAGAAACAATGTTTTACTCTTTGAATAACAATCAATAAACAGATGACATGTTTTATGTTTAGCATGTAACACATGACTGACACAAGAAATTCGTTTTTGAATCAATTAATCATATGTAAATATTTATTTCCCCTCCTGGAAAAATCCAAGTTCATCTGGGTTTGTTTGTAAACACCCAAGCTTCTTCTCAAACCTCACTACCTCTAATCACATTACTAAGATAGGTGATTCGAAAAAAGTATCATATCCGACAGACGATCAGTGAGCGACTCACGGTGAATGTCGAGCTGCCAGGCGTCCTCCACGCCGGTGTCGGAGATGAGCGGCGTGTCGGCGCGGCAGGTCAGCAGCTTGCCCGAGTCCTCGATGGTCGGCACGAACTGCAGCGTGCTCACCGTCCGGTTCCCGTCCTGCGACGTCTGCAACACATACATCTCGGTGAATGTCGAGCTGCCAGGCGTCATCCACGCCGGTGTCGGAGATGAGCGGCGTGTCGGCGCGGCAGGTCAGCAGCTTGCCCGAGTCCTCGATGGTCGGCACGAACTGCAGCGTGCTCACCGTCCGGTTCCCGTCCTGCGACGTCTGCAACACATACATCTCGGTGAATGTCGAGCTGCCAGGCGTCCTCCACGCCGGTGTCGGAGATGAGCGGCGTGTCGGCGCGGCAGGTCAGCAGCTTGCCCGAGTCCTCGATGGTCGGCACGAACTGCAGCGTGCTCACCGTCCGGTTCCCGTCCTGCGACGTCTGCAACACATACATCTCGGTGAATGTCGAGCTGCCAGGCGTCATCCACGCCGGTGTCGGAGATGAGCGGCGTGTCGGCGCGGCAGGTCAGCAGCTTGCCCGAGTCCTCGATGGTCGGCACGAACTGCAGCGTGCTCACCGTCCGGTTCCCGTCCTGCGACGTCTGCAACACATTCATCTCGGTGAATGTCGAGCTGCCAGGCGTCATCCACGCCGGTGTCGGAGATGAGCGGCGTGTCGGCGCGGCAGGTCAGCAGCTTGCCCGAGTCCTCGATGGTCGGCACGAACTGCAACGTGCTCACCGTCCGGTTCCCGTCCTGCGACGTCTGCAACACATACATCTCGGTGAATGTAACAGATTAGTAGCACCATTCATGGGAACCTGGATCAAAAACGAAGCTAGTACATACAATTTTGTAGTAGCAGTCGCAAAACGAACACAATATAACATAAAAAAAACACAAATATCACCAACCGGAACAGAAAACGTCCACACCCATTTAGAGCAGAGCAAAGACTGGAGACTGAAGACTGAATCAGATTCCAGATTTCGAAACTTATCCAGGTCGTTAAACTTATTTTAACTGATCATTGATAGCAGATGTCCGCAAAAATCAAAATCAAAACATAAAGTTACCATCACCAACAATGAATTTAAAGAAATACCTTTAGAAATTTAAAAAAATTTAATAGCTTTACAACTTAGATTCCAGAGATAATTCACGAAAGGATATCAAGTTAGCTGAAATTAAAGCAAGATGAATTATTGTATTTTTATTATTCTGTTTATGAACGAAGTAGCTGCAGTTTAATTACTTCATCATCTTCATTAGTTCCTATAAGGTTGAAAATACCTATCAGTATGAAACACTGACTTCAGACAGGTTGCGGGGAATAACTGTTTGCTGTTTTGATTACTGTTTATTAATCATGGAAATATGTTCAACTGTTGATTTGAACTAAACCATTGTAATCCAGGCAGATCAGTTGAGTATTATTTTGTTCAAATTCTCTACGTTAACACTGATTGTTGTTGTACGTACGTTCTCCCTGGTGTGCCGGAGGGGGATGCTGCCCTTCCACCAGGAGACGAGCGGCGGGGGCCGCGCGCCCACCACCTCGCAGCTCAGCTCGTGCGGCTGGTCGGCGGAGAGCGGCGCGTTCCGGCCCAGCAGCCGCACCCACAGCGGCCGCACTGCGCCAGGGAGAGGTAAGCAGAATGTGGACAACTGTTGTATGCAAGCACCGACTGCAGATATCTGCAGCCAATATCTGTAATACTTGCACCTTCCTTTCGAATAATAAGCATTAGCGAGACAGAGAGAAACTGTTGGGATGGGAATGGTAAGATGGTATGATGTATCAATCGTCCTATCGATATCCTAAGAAAGGAAAGGAGAAAATAAATTTGGAAAGAATAGATTCTACTAGAATAAACACAGTCTAAGAATAATTAGTTGCTTTTATAATTAATTGTTGATTCTGATTCTGTATGATTTTATCTTCTATTTTGAGGCATACGTAGCCCACAGTAACAAAATCTATTATGAACTCCATTATTATCGTGGACTCACGGTTGACGTCGATGGTGACGGCGGTGGAGAGGGGCGCCGCGTACTGGTTGTTGGAGGCCTGGCAGGTGTAGGCTGTGTGGAGGTGGCGCCGCTCGACGTGCTCGATGTGCAGCACGTTCCGCACGCGCCGGTCCGCCACCGCCTCGAACGTGTCGTCTATCAGCGCGTTCTCCAGCCACCACGTCACCCTGGGCAGCGGCCTGCCTAGACAAAGAGTAGCAAAATTGTTTGGAAATGTAATATAAAGTGAAAATTTACATTTGTGCAGCACGTGAGATCCAGTGGTGAAATCTATTTCTTCAAATTAGACTATAAGATTTGTCTCATTTGCATATCAACATTTGAATCATTATGCTAATCGATTGAATAATAAAAGTAAGAAACTGATTGTTAAATTAGCATACAAATTTAATACCTTGTCGATTTAATATTGAATTTTGAACTATATATTCGCGAAATCGCTAGTAAAACATTGCTATGTTAACGTATAAATCAACGTCAAGACAAGAGGATAAATGTTATGATTCTGTTTCAATATGAGCATAAATCCGTTGACAGCAGCCGTCGGTTTATTGGATTCACCTGCACGCCTTATAAATCAGACAACTGCTCAGCCGCCAGCCAATATCTGCCGCTGCTCACAATACGTATGGCCGCCTTTCAACTTTTATCTTCTCTCTAGACATCCTATTTATTCTCCTTACGGTAGTTCCACTCTCAAGTGATATTTGAAACTGTTGTACAATATATGGTTCTCTCTTTATAAAAGTGCAGTTGCATCGATATTTCAATATCAATAGTATTACCTGCTTATATTTACATTGTTCTAAAATATATCAATGTACTATTTCAATAGCCGAATATAATAGAATTAACGACAAAAATTGAAACTAAAAGTATAATTAAATACTATTAATCTGCCTATGAAATGCAGTATTTGATAAGTACGCCTAATTTATACCGAATATAATCTTCCGACCTACAACCAGTTTCATATATCGAACTTATTTGCTGTTAATAAAACCGCCTTTTGAAGCTTCCTTAAAATACCAGGTAAAATTGCCCAGATCTTGTTGACGTAATTTGAATCAGCCGGTAATTTGAAGAACAGTGCTCTGGTTAAAGTTAATAATGGTTCTCCGAATGGCCAGTGCTTAGTGCGTTCTTGGTATCGTCGAGATATTTTAATCAGGTTTTCAATAAAAGAACATCAAATTAATTTTATTTATTTCCTTTTTATGAACACCCTTTTCTTGACCCCAATATCATAGCCGACACGAAATATGATAGTACTTTTCTCGTATGAAAATCCATTCGTATGAAAACTTCAATTTAATTATCCTTTTACTCTCGCTGAAAAATTTCTTACTATCGTTTTAAAAGTTATTCTATATTTTATTTTTTCATCTTGCATTTGCCATCCTACACTGGTATTAGTCCTGATGCGAAAGTTATGAAGCAAAGTGAGTAGTGAGTCGGTTCATTACTACTGTACTATGAAAAGGACTGTTAAAAGTATTCGACGACGCGGAAATGCTATCCTACCACGGTTCCAAAGCCCAACTAACAACTAACTGCACAACCGACTCACTATAAGCAATGAATGAGTTTTCCATAAAGATTTATTTTCAATTCAAATGATCAATAAACAAAGACGAAATTCCAATCAGCTGATGGTTGTATATGTGTACGCCCCATTACACCAATCTTGCACAGCCTTACACAATTACACAATCTTACACAAATGCTTTTGGGACATAGTAGATCAACTTATTGAGACTAATTTACCAAGAAAATCCGTTACCTTTAAAACAGTCCTATTGAAACCTCCAGTATTCATAGTGTCCTTGGATTCTAATCATGTGTTATCTCTGGCGGAGCATTGATTTAGTTCAGCTTTTCTCTTCTTCAAAAGTATACTGTTATAGAGCAGAAACCTGTAGTTTCATAGTCACCTCAACTATCAACGCTGGACCGACTGTGAGTTACGGACTAACCTCCGACCGCCGTGCAGGAGATGTCGAGGGAGGCGCCCTCGTTGTAGGGGCCGAGGATGTAGTGGTGCAGGTGGTCACCGCCGCCTCGCTCGTCCACTACCACCAGGCGCTGCGGCGGGACTGTGACACAGTGTGAGTTAAGGACAACCTCCGACCGCCGTGCAGGAGATGTCGAGGGAGGCGCCCTCGTTGTAGGGGCCGAGGATGTAGTGGTGCAGGTGGTCACCGCCGCGCTCGTCCACTACCACCAGGCGCTGCGGCGGGACTGTGACACAGTGTGAGTTAAGGACAACCTCCGACCGCCGTGCAGGAGATGTCGAGGGAGGTGCCCTCGTTGTAGGGGCCGAGGATGTAGTGGTGCAGGTGGTCACCGCCGCCTCGCTCGTCCACTACCACCAGGCGCTGCGGCGGGACTGTGACACAGTGTGAGTTAAGGACAACCTCCGACCGCCGTGCAGGAGATGTCGAGGGAGGCGCCCTCGTTGTGGTGGCCGAGGATGTAGTGGTGCAGGTGGTCACCGCCGCCTCGCTCGTCCACTACCATCAGGCGCTGCGGCGGGACTGTGACACAGTGTGAGTTAAGGACAACCTCCGACCGCCATGCAGGAGATGTCGAGAAAGGTGCCCTCGTTGTAGGGGCCGAGGATGTAGTGGTGCAGGTGGTCGCCGCCTCGCTCGTCCACTACCATCAGGCGCTGCGGCGGGACTGTGACACAGTGTGAGTTAGGGACAACCTCCGACCGCAGTGCAGGAGATGTCGAGTGAGGTGCCCTCGTTGTAGGGGCCGAGGATGTAGTGGTGCAGGTGGTCACCGCCGCCTCGCTCGTCCACTACCAACAGGCGCTGCGGCGGGACTGCGACACAGTGTGAGTTAAGGACAACCTCCGACCGCCGTGCAGGAGATGTCGAGGGAGGTGCCCTCGTTGTAGGGGCCGAGGATGTAGTGGTGCAGGTGGTCACCGCCGCCTCGCTCGTCCACTACCACCAGGCGCTGCGGCGGGACTGTGACACAGTGTGAGTTAAGGACAACCTCCGACCGCCATGCAGGAGATGTCGAGGGAGGCGCCCTCGTTGTAGGGGCCGAGGATGTAGTGGTGCAGGTGGTCGCCGCCGCCTCGCTCGTCCACTACCACCAGGCGCTACGGCGGGACTGTGACACAGTGTGAGTTAAGGACAACCTCCGACCGCCGTGCAGGAGATGTCGAGGGAGGCGCCCTCGTTGTAGTGGCCGAGGATGTAGTGGTGCAGGTGGTCACCGCCGCCTCGCTCGTCCACTACCACCAGGCGCTGCGGCGGGACTGTGACACATTGTGAGTTAAGGACAACCTCCGACCGCCGTGCAGGAGATGTCGAGGGAGGCGCCCTCGTTGTAGGGGCCGAGGATGTAGTGGTGCAGGTGGTCACCGCCGCCTCGCTCGTCCACTACCACCAGGCGCTGCGGCGGGACTGTGACACAGTGTGAGTTAAGGACAACCTCCGACCGCCGTGCAGGAGATGTCGAGGGAGGCGCCCTCGTTGTAGTGGCCGAGGATGTAGTGGTGCAAGTGGTCACCGCCGCCTCGCTCGTCCACTACCACCAGGCGCTGCGGCGGGACTGTGACACATTGTGAGTTAAGGACAACCTCCGACCGCCGTGCAGGAGATGTCGAGGGAGGCGCCCTCGTTGTAGGGGCCGAGGATGTAGTGGTGCAGGTGGTCACCGCCGCCTCGCTCGTCCACTACCACCAGGCGCTGCGGCGGGACTGTGACACAGTGTGAGTTAAGGACAACATCCGACCGCCATGCAGGAGATGTCGAGGGAGGCTCCCTCGTTGTAGGGGCCGAGGATGTAGTGGTGCAGGTGGTCACCGCCGCCTCGCTCGTCCACTACCACCAGGCGCTGCGGCGGGACTGTGACACATTGTGAGTTAAGGACAACCTCCGACCGCCATGCAGGAGATGTCGAGGGAGGCGCCCTCGTTGTAGGGGCCGAGGATGTAGTGGTGCAGGTGGTCACCGCCGCCTCGCTCGTCCACTACCACCAGGCGCTGCGGCGGGACTGTGACACATTGTGAGTTAAGGACAACCTCCGACCGCCATGCAGGAGATGTCGAGGGAGGCGCCCTCGTTGTAGGGGCCGAGGATGTAGTGGTGCAGGTGGTCACCGCCGCCTCGCTCGTCCACTACCACCAGGCGCTGCGGCGGGACTGTGACACATTGTGAGTTAAGGACAACCTCCGACCGCCATGCAGGAGATGTCGAGGGAGGCGCCCTCGTTGTAGGGGCCGAGGATGTAGTGGTGCAGGTGGTCACCGCCGGCGCCGCCTCGCTCGTCCAATCGGACGAGTTCGTAAACTAGCCCAATCGGACCATCTGAAGGATGGCAGAGGGTATAGGGGATAAACCCTCCAAACAAGGAGTTTTCGGGGATTTCTCATAGAAAAATAAAAATAATCCAATTTTTGTTTGCACCATTGAATTCAGCTCGAAAAAACAAGCAATTTAGTGTGTCGAATCACTTCTCTATGCCCATTGGTTACCGAGATATTGAAAGTGGTAAACACAGTACGTCCCAATAGGTACAGTAGGCACAGTACGTTAACCTAAGGGAAATGAGTAAAATTCGATATCACGCTTATTTATTAAAATATCTTTATAAAATCTGGTTTGTGGCTTAATCATCATGTTATCTAATGTATATTAGTCTAAAATCCCCAATAATTACATTTTTGAGGCAGCAAATCTGCATTTTGATTCCCCATGTCATCCTTATGGGAAATAAAGACATTCAATATCTTCCTTATTTCCAAACATATCTTAATAAACTTGGTATATCAAGTTTTTTTTTATTAGTCCACAGCTTATTTGGAAACCAAATTTCACTTGGGATAGCTTAAAAACCTGCAAAATATTTACAAATTTCAATTGTTTAGCTAACTAAAGGTAAATATAAAAAAACTGAATAGTATTCCCACGGTAGTAATATGTGAGAGCTATCACTTCGGGTCGGGGCAGTAGTGAGGGTTAAACTGTAGTCACACGAGGTAGCAGGGTCAGGTGTAGGGTTACAGTAGTGGGTGGTCCGCATACTTGCCGAGCAACATGCAGCCGGTGAGTTTGTATCACAGGTTACAGGACCTCGGCCTATGATACGCGTGAAACATTTGCTCCCCTTTCGGATCCGGTGGCAACATTTCATTCCCCTTGAGCGAAGACATTCCAGTTTTAATATGTAAAATTACAGTGCTTTACGTGGATATTTTTGTTTCAGCTCAATAATTTTCAAACATTTTTTAATTTACCATCGTATTATGTATTATCTTACGTAACAAATAAACCAAATTTACGATTAAAGCTTTACCCTTGTAGCCGTGAATAAAATTTACAAGTTGTAGGAAAGATATAAAAATATTAAATTATGTATATAGAGTATATTTAACTTATAAAACTTGTTTATCAAGTGGGCTGTCATTTTCGATTTGATTTATATACGTTTTATTTATATGTTCATTGTGTCACCTCTGCAATCACAGTTAAAATAATTATCTTACGTCTTTCAAGAATAAGCACGACTACACCTCTTAAAATGTTAATAGTGAGAAATAATGTCATCCACATGGTTTCATCGGAATTTACTAGGAGGAACGCTAAGAACCCCAATATACCACAGTGTGTGGAAGTATTTGCATGTCAATTATTGGATTACACAGGCCACTAATATAACATAGACGCTAATGAAAACTTTAACAGATTATGCAACCATTCCAAAAAGGATAATAAAACTATGAGGGGAGGGAACAAAGCGGGTTGTCGAGTTACAAAGTAAGAGCCGGTCACTTACACCAAGTACATTTACTGCCGCCATTACTTTGTCGTGAGGAGGCGAGACGATATAAAAGAACCATTAGGGCACTTAGTAGTGTCTAAGCTGCTCCTCAATAGCGCTCATATGTCTCTGTTTGCAGCTTTTAGCTCCGTACCTTCTGTCACGCGGTCAACTGTGGCTTTATGAAAAATAAACCCGTTAAATCAGACTAGCTATGTGATTGAGAAATTTTATCATACATATGCAATCATAAAAATATTTCAATAAAATAAAAGTAAACACATCTGAATGCCTCTCTTTCATTTGTTTAGTTTTTCCTACACACTTAAGAAAGATAATATTATTTTTAATCTTCATATTTTTATATTGTTGTATGTGATCAACAGTACAGGATGATCGGGCAAAACAACGTTATTTTGAACTTTTTCAGCTAAAGTATTAAATAGGGTTTATATCTCACTTTATTTGAAGTGAAATTATCAAGGTTTTTTTGGAAATAATTTGAAGGTTGCATTGCATGTCCACATTTAGAAAAAGGAAATATTGAATTTCTTTGTTTTATGAAAAAAATATTTTGTTTACCAGGTAAAAGAACGGAAAATATACACGAACTCAGACGCTGCATTGTCGTTGCGAGAGAAAAGCGCCAGGAAGCTAACACTCGGCATTAGATTACCACCTAAACATACATAGTAGGCAATGTTGCTTACTTCTATGTAACTAAAATTGTATGTAATAATTCTGTAAATGATTGTTAACTTTAAAGCGAAATAAACAATTTTTGATTTGATGATTTGATATGCCCATTACAATAAATTAGCTTTAACATAAATATCTACTATAAATAAAGTAGTAAAAAAAAGTGCAAAAAAGTTTAAGTAAACGTTAAACAGTATAAAATGCTGACATTTTAACCCCAAATTGAACATAGGAATAATTATTTAAAAGAAGAATTAGGCCTATGTGGACTAATTTTGTTTTACCAGAGTTATTTCAAAAATGCATAGCCTAAAATAAATTCTTAATTCATTCATATTTAAAAACATAAATGCCTAAAACTCAGTTAAACAATGTAACGCTTCTTGATAGAGAATTTACAATTTCTTTAGATACTTTTAAACTTAAAAACAATTTAAATATTTTTATACTTTTATTTTTGTTACAATACAAAAATAAACCCTAGACGCCCTTAAAGTTTCGTAAATGTTCATTAGATTAAACAGTGAAGAAAAATTTTTAAGGAACTGCTGATTTTTATAAACGTTTACTTATCAGCAAACCATGAACAAATATCCCCGTTGCAGCAGACCTGCATACTCAGCGAATTTCAAATGCAAAACAACATATTTCGATCCAATACAGCGAAATTTGACATGTTTTTGTAAGCTCCATAAGAATAACATGGGGTATGAGTATGCAGGTTTGCTGATTCGGGTATATTAAACTGGGTGTTTTTAATTCAATATTTAGTAGATCTGTCTTAGAAGAACCCATTTACCAAGTTTTACAAAGATATGTTGAGAAATAAGCAAGATATAGAATTTTACTTATTTTCCCATAAGGTTAACATTGGGACACCGTACTGTGTTTACCACTTTCAATATCTCGGTAGCCAATGGACATAGAACAGTGATTCAAAATACTAAATTGTTGGTTTTTTTGAGCTGAATTCAATGGTGCTAACAAAAATTTGATAATTTTTAGCGAATTTCCCCTATAGGGAAGAAGCTGTTACCGTAGGTCTCATGGTAAGACCTAAGCCTAAAACCATCATAACTTTTCTTTTTGAGGTCCTCAGATGCCAAAAACACCATTCGTTCACTTTCATAAATATATATATATATATATATCTATATATATATATCTCTATATATATCTATATATATATATATATATATATATATATATATATATATATATGTGTCTTTAAGCACGATAACTTACGCAAAAATGGTCCAATCGGAATGAAATTTGGCATAGACGTGTAAAGTAGTAATTATTCAGACAAGTTCGTAAACCAGCCCGATCGGACCACCGGAAGGGGGGGTAAAGGGGGGTAAACACCCCAAAAATGGGTTTTTTGAGATTTTTACATAGAAAAATAAAATTTTTCAAATTTTTATTGGTACCATTGAATTCAGCCCAAAAAACAAACAATTTAGTATTTTGAATCATGGCTCTATGTCCATTGGTTGCCGAGATATTGAAAGTGGTAAACGCAGTACGTTGTCCCAATGTTAACCTTATGGGAAATAAGTAAAATTCTATATCTCGCTTATTTCTCAACATATCTTGATAAAACTTGGTAAATGGCTTCTTCTAGTTCAGATCTACTAAATATTGAATTAAAACCACCCAGTTTTAATATACCTGTAGCAGCAAACCTCCATACTCATTCCCCATGTTATTCTTATGGAGCTTACAAAAACATGTCAAATCTCGCTATGTTGGATCGAAATATGTTGTTTTGCACTTGAAATTCGCTGAGTATGCAGGTCTGCTGCAACGGGGGTATTATTTCTCTATGTAAAAAACCCCAAAAAAACCCTTTTTTGAGATTTTTACCCCCCCTTTACCCCCCCCTTACGGTGGTCCGATCGGGCTGGTTTACGAACTCGTTCGAATAATTACTACTTTACACGTCCATGCCAAATTTCATTAAGATCGGACCATTTTTACGCGAGTTATCGTGCTTAAAGACACATATATATAGATCTCATATATATATATATATATATATATATATATATATATATATATATATATATGTATATATATTTATGAAAATGAACGAATGGTGTTTTTGGCATCTGAGGACCTCAAAAAGAAAAGTTATGATGGTCTCGGGCTTAGGTCTTACCATGAGACCTACGGTAACAGCTTCTTCCCTGTAGGGGAAATTCGCTAAAACGTGAAAGCTGCTGAGCAGCGCGTGGTCCATTAGTGTAATATTATAATATTTAAATTATTCTTAACAATGAAACTATGTTAGTCACTATTATTCTAGTATTTGATTTTTTTAATAATTAAAAACATCTATTATATTTGATAAATTTAATACAACTAATGTATAAAAATATTAATCGTTAAAGTCTTTCATTCTCTCAAGTTAATGAATGTATACATCACCTAAGATTTCTTTGTTTAATTAGTAAACTTCCTCTGCAGCATTACAAAATACGTAAAACTATGAATATTTTTATAATACTACTAAATTTTCAGTGGTTTACTAAATAAAATTTTGTACATACAATCAAAAATTTGTTCAGTGCAGAGTTACTGAAAATTCTGCTTATCAGGTTGTCAGATCATTAGTTAATGCAACAAATTCACTTTGTTATGTTTACAATTTTTGTAAAACTACCAAAGTGTTTCTTATAAATACAGTGCACATTGGTATTTCTAGCAAATGTGTTTTAACAAAGAAATATTAGCAAATCACGCAAAATACTTTTGGTAATTCCGACAAAACCATTTGTTGTATCAGCAAATAAATTGGTAAAATCCGCTCAAGAAATAAATGTGACTACTATGTACCCCCCCCGGGTGTGATTTTTAACCTTTGACCCCTGGGATTCCCCCACTAACCTAGCTTTGTCTTACTACTAGGTACGCCCCCTCAGGCAGTTCTGACCGTTGACCCTAGGGATTCCCGGCCCAAAGCCCGAGCCCGGCCCGGTTCGGCCCGGCGGGTTGCATCGAGTAAATTGAAGGGGTCTGAATAAAAATTGAAGGGACATTTTAATACCATCTGCCGTCATGTGACGTAGTGTTTCCAATCTAAATTATATTTTTGCCAGCCAAAATTATACGTCGAAAATAAAAAGTAAAGAAAAAAATTGTCATAGATATGCTTATTTATTTGGAAGGCCGCTTAGGGATAGCGTTTGAGGCAACGATCTAAAATTTTTGCAAAACTGGGAGCCTGAATTTGATCGGTACGTACACACAAACTCACACGACCAGCTAACTTGTAGCCTCTTTCCCTTTCCCGATGATTTCTTAGTATTAAGGCGAACCCGCCGGTCGTATGGTTCATGCATACGTACCGATCAAATTTTGGTCTCCAGACGGGGATCGAACCCGTGTTGCGTAAACCTTCTGGCCAAGAAGAATACGCCGCTAACCACTAAGCTATGGAGACCAACGGTTATCAAAATTATTTAAGGTAATTGTATTAAAATGAGATAAATTCGACTAATGTTTCAGCTTGATAAAGCGTCCGATACGCTATCAGAGAGGCCTTGCAGCGCATTCTAGTAGAGTCGAGTGGAACTACGTCTACCAATTTGTTGCAAAGTACAGTTGTTTTCACGGTACAGCTGTAGCAACTTTTATTGTTTAAAATTAAATATCTTAGAATTTGAGAAGGGCCATGCTCAGAATACGTGATAGTATTTAGATTAAACGGGTTTTAAACTATTTATTTACGATTTTTATTTTAAGTATAATTTATTACTAAACACAAACACACAGTGTAGAATTAATTCGTCAAAATATTAAGACTGCACACGTTATTTGCGACTAACGTATACATAATTTACATCATCCGAAGGAAATATTTTCGTTCTGAAACGATAATCGTCCGGGGTTTCCTGCTTCAAATCCAACAGTAGGTAGCCGTGAGGTTCCGACGTAGCATCAGTATACGCTTCCTGTAGAAATCGAGGGTTTTCCGGGCAGATCTGGAGTGCGAGATGACGAATCTGGGCCTTGTCTCGAGGGTTCTTGAAACAGACAATGTACTGGGCGTTCAAAGAAATATCCCGCTGTCCTCTTCCCTGGTGGAAAATATTTTGTGTGATGTAAAACACGCTCACGTTGCAGTGATGACATCCCTTGGTGAAGATATCGGCCACTCTTCGATCCGTCTGGTTCATCATGTCATCGATGACTAGGAGTTTAGGAACACCATCACAGTTTTCCAGTTCGTCAGTGGCAGGCAAACCTTGCTTGAAACGAATTGAAATATTGAAATTCGTAGGGCGGCTAGCACCGTAATACCAATAAATGTCGGTGAACAGCGTGTCACTCATGTCGACCATATTGTTAATGAAACTTTTAACAAACTGGGTCTTACCAGCCATACTCGGACCGCTTATTATGGCTGAAAAAGGATGTTTCCACCTCGGATCCATGTTTACGACTGACGAAGATTCGTTAAACAAGCTTGTATTTATACCTGTTAATTAAGAGGCCTGTCTATGGAAAAGGCGGCCTTAGTCAGTCACAAGACTACAAGAGTACACCACTATCATCCTAAGCTCACCTCTCATTTATATTTTATGTTTAAATACTCTGAAACACTGGGCTCAACTAACATGTCTAATGTACCTTATAACTATACAAAAACATGCGATTCCAATTACGCGGCAAAATTACCAAAGATAAACTGCAAAATACAGAAGTTTTAATTCCATCCTTGAAATTTCCCATTCTACTACTTGCTGTGTTAAAATATTGCCTTTTGACCGCTGACGTCACTAATACCCCCTCCACCGGCCATCCCCCCACTACCGGTTACCCCCACCCTTTCCCCTGCTCCCGTATACGATTCGATTGTTTATACGAATTAAATTAATCGATATGTTGACTGCAGATCACTATACTAATTAGGATTCGATAATAAGTATCGATATGATTCGGTTGTCCTATTCGGTTGGAGTTCGATTCGACCCGATATTTTTCATAAATACAGGACCCGGACCGCCAGGAGCTCATTTCTTGTGTGGCCTCCGGTTGATTTAGAACTTTTTCATCTTCTTCTTCTTCCTAAATTATTAATTTTCTGAACAGAAAAAAAATCATGATTTCTCATGTCTTGAGAGCCCGTAGGAGCATCCATGACCGCACTCCGGGACCCGTTCACATCATGATGGTGGAGCGGGTAGATTGTGAAGCCCGTAATCTATTTGTGAGGCGCCATAGTCTGAGGAATGGCGACCTCAAAATTGATCTTCTCGTCAACGGGCGGAAAATGAAGGTTGTTCTAACACATATCCGCATCGAGGACAAACTCGATGTGGTTTTGAAATTTGGGATGGGCAGGTACGATTGGTACCTGACCATAACAAAACCTTACCACGGCGGGGTGGAAGCCGTGAGGGCGCTCCACTCCCGGCGCATGGACCATGCTCCAGTGCGACACGCTATGCGTCGCAGCATGTTCCTAGGTCTTGACCTAGAACAAGCCGGGTCGGCGCGGTATGCATTTGCCGACGACGGCTACGTGTCCGACGATTTTAATGATCACGAGATGATCCAACAGATCCAAAACACGGAACAGCCGATGGATTAAACCATCAATCGGCAGTCCAAAACCAATTTTTGTTTTTATCATTATTTGTTTTCATACAGTGTGATTTGTTGTATTTTATTTAGAAACCTGAATGGTTTCCTTTTTTCTATGATAGTGGTTTTCGTTTATATTATAAGGGTCTGTAAAAATGGCCAGTGTTTCAATCCTTTTTCATTACTACAGTGTGATTTTGTTGTATTTAGTTTAAGCTTTTATATAGAAACCTGAATCGTTTTTTTTTATTATAAGGGCCTGTTAAAATGGCCAGTGTTTCAAACCCTCTTCTTCGTTTTTATTTTTAAGGGTTTTGCATGCATGGAGGACGACGTGCACCCACCTCCCCGCGGTGTTCTCTGGGTTACGCTAAGAGGTGTACAAAATACCGAAGGAGATAATTCAGTACTACATTATCTATAACAACTTTTTACTACATTCGTTTGGACAAAAATATCCACTACTCTCCCCCAATATGATATTCATGAACAATTTTCAATTCCAGTCTACTTCTAACCCCAACAACGGACTACGACCAAATTTTAATAATTAAATCAGTATAATTCAGGACTACATTACCTAACAATTTTTACGCATTCATTTACACAAAAATATCCTCTACTTTTCCCCAATATGACATTCATGAACAATTTTCAATTCCTGTCTATGTCTAACCCCAATACCAAGTTTCAATGTTTAAATCAGTCATACTACAGTTTTATGAAGTTGACCTTTGACCCCTGACGTCACTAGCAACCCCCTCCCCCTAACCATCACCCCACCCTTTCACCGTTTCGATAAAGTTGAACTTTGATCCCTGACGTCACTAGCGACCCCCTCCCCTAGCCATCCCCACCCTTTCCCTCGTTTCGATATATGATTCGGTTGTTAATACGAATGAAAGTAATCGATATTACATGTTTTATATATGGGTACTGCATAGATTTAATAGACTATCGATAGTATTCGGATGTTTCATTCGGTTGTTCCATTCGGTTGTCGTTCGATTCGATCCGATATTTTCCATAAATACGGGTGCCGATCCGCCGCGAGCTCATTTGCGCTCCTGTTCTCCTATCGTCAACATCGACTTGTCTCAACATGTCTGCGACACCGTCTCCATCCTCTGTGGACAAACAACCCCCTACCCGGGATGTGGCAGATCCCGGGGACGGCGTTGACCAACAGTCCTTTTCAGGACTACAACTCTCTTCTCAAGATGTGGCAGATCTTGTGGAGGGAGTTGACTTTTCCATCCCAATTCACGTGGGAGAAACTAGTCGATATAATGACCTCTTGGAAGGTATTGACTTTTCTGAGCCTGTGTTAGAGGGTGAAGGCTATCGACAACCACTTCGAATGGATGTAGTTCCTATCCCGTCTACTTCCCGTTCTATGCCTGGCCCAGCCCTTACTTGTTCCATGCCTCGACTTGGCAGTCCTGATCCCCTACCCGTACCCGACCTTATGGTAAATGCTAACCCTACCGTTCCTTCACCGCCACCACCACCAACCAACTTCCAAATCATTGGTGAAAGATCGCGTCAGTACCGCAACTTTGAGGTATTGGCGCGTGAAGTCACAGCCCTCATTGATCCTCCCCAACCTCAAGATAATCCCCATACCTGGCTACGTGATACATTCACTGGATTGATCAACCACCTTCTCGACCAATCCATTGCTCCTCAAGACCGCATTGGTTTTACATTTCATAGTCCTGCCCGAGCTAACCAAAGGGCTATCGGTCTAAGCGTACGTCGCATGGATCAATTCTCCATCGATGTTTTGCTACAACTGTTGGAACGTTGCGTTCAAAGCAACGAGGAATTTCTTATTGCTGGTCCTCTCCGTGTAGTTTTTCTTCACGTCCGTGTTCCAATGGGTGGAATACGCAATGAGCGCATTGATTACACATCGGACTTTCATACGTTCTGTAAAAAGAAGCAAGGCATCATTACAATCAACAACGATGACAACCTTTGCTTGGCCCGTGCCCTTGTTGTGGCAATCGCATATCTGCAAAAAGATGAATCACCTGCTTCTGCTTCCAAGTACAAACAAATACGCATGTCGGGGCGCTTTGTTCAAAGAGGACTGCAAACTGAAGAAGCCCACCGTTTGTGCCGTGAAGCCAATGTTGACCTGGCAGTGAACGGAGCCGGAGTAGACGAGTTGCGACTCTTCCAACAGCACTTAACTGGTCACTGTATTACGGTATTCATCGATCGTCGGGGTAAAGAAACGATGTTTGAAGGACCATCGGGCACTCCTGACCACCCACGCAAACATATTGATCTAATCTATGGTGATAATCACTATAATGTGATTACTTCACTCACCGGCGCATTCACCGCTAAAACCTATTGCAGACCCTGCAAGTATGCCAATTCAAATACCGTTGATCCCCACCGTTGCCCTACCAAGTGCCCTGCTTGTAATCAAGCTGGACGATGCGAATCCAATGACCGTGTTGAATGCGGATCTTGCCATCGTTCTTTCTACGGTCAGGGCTGTTTCCAACGTCATTTCTTACCATCTTTTGGAAACCAGCCCACTTGTCAGATTCTGAAAAAGTGTGTGCAGTGTTTGCACACGTACAGCTTAGAACGGAAGAAGCGGGTCCACATTTGTGGAGAGACATTTTGTACTGTGTGTGACAAATTCGTCCCACCAAACCACCTTTGTTACGTTCAGCCGGCTAAGCATTTCTCCCCCAAAAAACCATTCCTTTTCGTGTTTTTCGATTTCGAATGCACGCAGGAAACGCCAGTCCCAGGCAATCCAGGGTCGTTTGAACACGTGCCCAATTTGTGTGTCGCAGAACAAGCTTGCCCCACTTGTATTAATGTGGCTGATTCTAACCATGTTTGCGGGTTTTGCGGCCAACGTCGTCGTGTTTTTGAGGGCATGGATACCGTCAAGGATTTTGTTGCCTACCTTGCTGAGCCACGTCCCCAGTATAAGGATGTAGTAGTCATCGCTCACAATTTTAAGGCGTATGACGGGCAATTCGTTCTGCGACACATGATCGAGGAGCTTGGCTGGGCCCCCGAACTGATTATGACTGGGTCAAAAATTCAGTCATTAAAATACTCACATCTTCACTTCATAGATTCACTGAACTTTCTTCTTGAAGGTCTAGCCAAACTGCCCAAAACGTTCAACCTGGACAATATCGTAAAAGGGTACTTCCCGCATTTCTTTAATAAAATAGAAAATGCCAACTACATTGGGCCGATCCCTTCTCCGGATATGTATGGTTTCGACGATATGTCCGTGGAGGATAGGAAGAAGTTCTTGGAGTGGTACACTCCGCTGTCACAGGACCCCGACTATGTCTTCGACTTCAAAGCGGAACTATTGAAGTATTGTTCCGAAGACGTTCGAATCCTCCGTCTCGCCTGTCTGAAATTCAGGGAAGGCTTTCTCGCTGAAAACCGTGTTGATCCCTTCAGACAGGCAGTGACAATAGCCGGGGCCTGTATGACAACTTACAGGACTAACCATCTTGCACGGAATACCATATCTGTCATCCCTGCGGGTGGATATCGCCTCGCCGACCGCCAATCACGTGAGGCCCTGTGCTGGTTAATGTGGGAGGCCCACTCACGAGGCATCGACATCCGACACGCAGGCAACGGACGCGAGCAGAAGATTTGTGGCCTAAAAGTCGACGGGTACAGCGAGGAGGGTGATGTGAAGACCGTTTGGGAGTACCACGGCTGTTGGTTTCACGGGTGTCCTCTCTGTTTTAAAAACCGAGACACCCCCATCAAGACTGGTCAATCCGGGGACACTATGAACGCTCGGTACGAGAGGACACTCGATAAAACTGAACTGCTACGTCGGAACGGATTTACCGTATATGAAATATGGGGTTGCCAATTTTCAACCATGATGAAAGCCAACCCTGCAATTCAACGGTTCATCGACTCCAGGGACGACATCGCCGCTCCACCACTGGATCCCAGAGACGCCTTTTTTGGTGGCCGGACAAACGCAACAAAACTGTACCACAGGGTGGGAGAAAACGAAAAGATATTGCACCTCGATGTTTGCAGTCTCTACCCGTACGTCTGTAAATACGGGACGTTTCCGGTGAAACATCCCAAAATTTACGTGGGTGCAGACTGCCCGCAAGACATTGCAAACATCGAGGGCCTAGTGCGTCTCGACATTCTTCCCCCTGACGAGTTGTACCACCCCGTCCTTCCTGCCCGATTCAACGGCAAACTTTGTTTTGCGCTCTGCCGGACCTGTGCAGAAACAGCGAATCAGTGGGATTGTGACCATACTCCTGAGCAGAGAACGCTCTCGGGGACGTGGGTGACTTGCGAAGTCCGAAAGGCTCTACAGCTCGGCTATCGCATAGTCAAGATCCACGAGGTGTGGGAGTACGAGACGACCACCTACGATCTCGGGTCTAATTCTGGAGGTCTGTTCGCCTCATACATTAATCAGTTTTTGAAACTGAAAGTCGAGGCTAGTGGATGGCCCGAATGGTGCACCACAGACGAACTAAAAGCCCAGTACGTTCGCGACTACGACCAGAAGGAGCGAATCAGGATCGACCCCGACAAGGTTTCTCTTAACCCCGGGAAACGGGCCATCGGGAAGACCTGCCTAAACTCCTTCTGGGGCAAATGGGGTCAGCGAGACGACCTACCCCATACGTCTGTGGTGAAAACTCGAGGCCAACTGCTCGACCTGCTCACAGACCCTGGAATCGAGGTGGACGAACTGCTTCCGATCAGTGACGAGTTGATGTTCGTCAACTGGCATGATCTGAAGGAAGCTATCGTCCCGCACCCCTACACCAACGTAGTAATTGCGGCTTTCGTCACAGCCCAAGCCCGTCTCAAACTCTATTCATACCTCGAGCGTCTGGGGGAACATGTGTTATATTTTGACACAGATAGTATTCTGTTCACCCAGAAGCCTGGAGAAGAGGAAATCGAGGCGGGCGAGTTCTTAGGTCAGATGACCAACGAACTCTCAAAGTACGGACCGGACGCGTACATTGTTGAATTTGTCTCTGGCGGACCAAAGAACTATGCGTACGTCATCCGCATCGGTCCAGACAACTTCAAAACCGTATGCAAGGTTCGAGGAATCACCATGAACTACAGAAACCGGAACATTGTGTGTTTCGAAAGTTTGAAAAACATGATTCTCCACGATGAGCCGCCTTCTGTAGTTCCGATCCCTAAAAAGATCGCTCGCCCCAAAACTGGAGTTGTTGTGACACGTCCTGAAACAAAAACTTACAGGGTCGTGTACAGCAAACGGCGGCGTGTTGGTGATTTCGAAACTCTGCCTTTCGGAACCAAGCGTCCAAGGCTCTAAATTTTTTCCTCGGACATTGCTGCCTTGTTAAGGCTTCTACGATTTTATACATCATTATGATTTGCCTGAACATTTATTTTTCCTTTTACTTACTGGATTTCCCGCGTAAACATTGCATGATATTGACATATTCTGATCGTCAATAACAAAATATTTTTGGAGGACGATGTACACCCACCTCCCCGTGGTGTCCTCTGGGTAACGCTAAGAGGTGTGCAAATTACCGAAGGAGATAATTCAGTACTACATTATCTAACAACTTTTTACTACATTCATTTAGCCAATAACATCCACTACTCTTCCCCAATATGATATTCATGAACAATTTTCAATTTCAGTCTATTTCTAACCCCAATAACGGACTCAGACCAAGTTTTAATAATTAAATCAGTCATACTACAGTTTTATGAAGTTGACCTTTGACCCCTGACGTCACTAGCTACCCTCCTCCTAAACACCCCCACCCTTTCCCCGTTTTGATAAAGTTGAACTTTGATCCCTGACGTCAGTAGCAACCCCCTCCCCCTAACCATCACCCCACCCTTTCCCCGTTTCGATAAAGTTGAACTTTGATCCCTGCCGTCACTAGCGACCCCCTCCCCCTAGCTATCCCCACCCTTTTCCCGTTTCGATACATGATTCGGTTGTTAATACGAATGAAAGTAATCGGTATTACATGTTTTATATATGGCTACTGCATAGACTATCGATAGTATTCGGATGTTTCATTCGGTTGTTGTTCGATTCGATCCGATATTTTCCATAAATACGGGTGCCGATCCGCCGCGAGCTCATTTGCGCTCCTGCTCTCCTGCCGTCAACATCGACTTGTCTAATCATGTCTGCGACACCGTCTCCATCCTCTGTGGACAAACAGCCCTTTTCAGGGCTACAACTCTCCTCCCAAGATGTGGCAGATCTTGTGGAGGGAGTCGACTTTGACTCCCCCATTCATGAAGGTGAAGGTTTCCGTCCACCACTCCGGATGGAAATCCTACCAATACCTTCCGCCTCCCTTTCCATGCCCGGTCCCGCCTTGTCCTGTGCTATGCCACGTCTCGGCAATTCCGACCCCGTCCCTGCCCCCGATTACAATGAATCAAATATGTATGAGGACTTGGTTCAAAACATTGACTTTGATGAACCCGTTCAAGAGGGTGAAGGTTTCCGGATGGAAATTCTTTCGCCACCATCTACTTCTTTATTTTCAACGTGTTCCCCCACCATCCACCTTGACTCTGATGTGGAAGCTATAGACTGTCCGGCTGCCTCGACTATCCCCGAAGATCGATGTGCATTACAGTCGTTACCCGTCAGTGATGACACGTTTTTTACGTGGCATGTGTTCTTAGCACGTGGCTGCAAATCGTGTTTTCAATGCAAAGAAATAAGACCTGTGGAATTCTTTGTGGACCTGTGGGACTCGAGACGTTTTTACCCTTATTATAGCGTCGACTTCATCCGACCGATTCCTCCAACGTCATCTAAAGTGAAATATGAAATCTGCAAAAGTCTCACGTATTACTATGACCGATGGAATGCTCAGCCGAGAAGCGATGATGAATGGATGCTGTACTGTAGCGAAATGGAAAAAGGCACACTGTTCGATGCTATAGAGGAAGATTACTGGTCGGTGGTAGAAAATGAGATAAATTATCTATTGTCATTAGAGTCGTGGCTACTACCGCCACAGGATGGTAAAAGGAAAGGGGTTTGTTCCTCCACTCTCTACCCTCGCAATGCGAAACAACGTAAGATGTAAACTAATCGGTGGAGGGTTTTCTCCGGTTCTAGGATTAGTTTCGTTCTTTATAAATTTTATATTACTATTTCTGTCGTTTTACTGACCTTTCAGAGAGATATACACGAGGGAAGAATATTGGTTTATTTCGATATTTAGTTAATTATATTCAGAAGTTATATTTATTTTTATTGTATTCCACAGTTTTCAAAACGCTTTGAAGATTTTAATTCTCCCATATATTTTTAAGGGGAGTGAATTATTTGTGTGTTTGTGTGTGTGTGTGGAGGGCGACGTACACCCACCTCCCCGTGGTGCTCTCTGGGTTACGCCAAGAGGTGTACACAATAAATTATTATTATTGGTTTCTCAAATCTTCTCAACCTTAAGCAACAGTATAATTTCAAGCTATCGGCATGCAATGGAAGGTTAACTGAGCATCATCATCACACCATCATCCTATAAATAGTCATGTATATTGTTTTCTGGCTCAGTCGCACGGAATGTCTCGAGCAGTGCGGACCAATCTTCAGCTCCTGCAGGCCATTGTCAAGTTGAAGCCTAGTCCACGTCTCACCTTGCTACAAATCGCTGATCAAAGTTTGGTTACGGCTATTTGCGAGTGTTTTCTAAACATTTTGAACGCCAATATACCCCTTACTCCTGAAGTGAGACGCAAACTCGAAAGAGTGAAGCAAGCTATCCGTTCAATCGCGTCTTCGAAAGGTTCTTGGAAGTATAAAAGAAGTCTATTAGTAAAACACGGAGAAATTCTCGTTCCCCTTGTCATCGCCACGGCTCTCGACTACTTCAAGGATGAATCACGCTAAGAAGATGGTTTTGATTTCACCGGAGGCTCTACAACGGCTCAACGCTACACCGAAAAATGAAACGCTAAACGTTTTGGAAGAGGATATGAATAAAGTACTGCACTCTTCGGACCTCGAAGATAGGACTAAATGGGCGCAGTATCAACAGATGTTACAGCGAAGACAACATTTTCACGATGAAATGCGCAAACCCTTGGAAATACCAATCATCACCGCATCGAGCGGAAGTCTTAATGCCCGGAATTTCAGAGATGAGATTTTACGCTCGATACCCAAGGCGTTTAAAACGAAAGGTGAATTGCTTCTCGACCGTCTTTGTGACAACGAACTCATATCGTGGGACAGGCAGGGCACTGTTAGTATAAATGGGGCGCCGATCCCCAACTCTAACATTGTCGACTTGGTTTGTGACGTGGTGAAATGTAAAAAGACTTCGGCCGGTCCTGTGGGCTGCGCGCAATTCGTGGAAGCTCTGCGGCAGATCAACGTTCCTCAAGAATTCATCGGAAATCCTCAACGTCGCCAGCCACCGCAGCATCCCTCCACACCTAGACCTACTTTCCCGACGCTAAGCGCCAGAAGGAGTCGGACGATCACGCCACAACTTCCCGAGAGGCGGAGAAGGCTCGTTAATCGTGCCTGGACACGTTTTACACCCAGTTAACCATGAAGAGGACTTTGGAAAAATTCTACTATGATCCAGCGAGCGCCGCTTGTTACGCCGGGAGCAACCAGCTAATTACAAAAACCAAAAATAAAATCAAACCGAGAAAAACCAAAAATTGGCTACTCACCCAGGACCCCTTCACTCTTCACAGACAAAAAAGAAAACACTTTGCAAGAAATAAGTATATCGTGAACAATATCGACGATTTGTGGCAGGCGGATTTGGCCGTATTAAAAAATATTTCGAAATACAACGATAATTACAAGTACCTATTGGTGGTTGTGGACTGCTTCTCGAAATATGCTTGGGTGAGACCGCTGAAAAATAAGACTGCTAAGGAGGTAAATGAAGCTTTCGATTCAATTTTCAAATCTGATGGACGCAAACCTCAAAGTATCCAATGCGACAAAGGAAGAGAATTTGTGTCTGTGGCTTCTGCAAAATTTTTCAAGCAGCGAGGAATAAACTTTTACACTACTCGCAATCCCGATACCAAGGCAGCAATAGTTGAAAGGTTTATAAGGACGATAAAAACAAGATTGTGGCGTTATTTTACTCACAAAAATTCATTCCGCTACGTGGATGTTATCCAAGATTTGGTTCGAGCCTACAATAACACAGCGCATTCTACTATCAAGATTGCACCTGCAGATGTCAACGAAAAAAACGTTCTACAAGTCTGGAAAAAACTTTATTCTAAAGAAGAGTCGTACATCGTCCCGAAACTGAAAATTGGTGACACTGTGCGTTTGGCCAAGGAGAAAAAACATTTTGCAAAAGGATACGAACATAACTGGACTGAAGAAATATTCAAAGTCGTACGGGTGATTAGACATCCGATTCCTGTCTACGAAGTGCAGGACTTGGCGGGGGAAGTTATCGACGGAATATTTTACGAAAATGAACTTCAGAAAGTGATTGTTCCAAAAGACAAAGTATACAAAGTCGAAGCTGTGCTTGATATGAAAGGTTCTGGAAAGGCAAAGAAACTCCTCGTCAAATGGAAAGGATACCCTGCAAAGTTCAACTCGTGGATTCCCACTTCGGCCCTGTTGAATATAAGTGGATGAATCTAAGTGCTGCGGTCAGTCTGGTTTTAGACACCGTCGAGTGAACATGGCGGGTGTTGGCGGAATATTTGCCGCTGCAGAGCGCGCCCCTATGCCTATATTAGGCTGTGCATCAAAGCCGGCGTCTCAGTCTTTGTCAAAACGTCGTAGAGTGAACACCTGCCCCAACTCATCGTCCAAGAGCAAGACTTTAGTCAAGAAGAAGAAGAAGAAAACAGTACCGAAGCCAAAGAAGAAGAAGCAGATTCGCAAGAAAACTAAAGAGACGCCGAAGAAAAAGAAGAAAAGAGTTCAAAAGAGGAAATACCCCGCCGACATTTTTTCATAATGGACTACGCGCATAACCTCTCGGCCGGCTGTTCTAAAACCGAACTAGATTTATTTTCATTACCACCAACACAGATCACAATCGACGGAGGGCAATGGGTTCAATACAAACCTTTGTCCTCGCTTACTGACGATTCACCAATCGAATTCGTTGTGCCCGGCCACGGTGACGATTATGTGGACTTGTCTCAAACGTTGATCGCTGTGAAAGTGAGAATTGTGAAAGAAGACGATACTGCGCTGGACGGCGGTTGCGATAAAGTCGGCCCAGTAAACTATTTTCTACATTCGCTGTTTAGTCAAGTAGATGTGTACTTCAATCAAAAACTCGTCTCGGGAAATGGCAACACCTATCCTTACCGAGCCTATATAGAGACTTTGCTAAATTATGATTCTACAGCCAAAAAAACACACCAATCTTCGGCTCTGTGGGTGAACGATACAGCCGGCCAAATGAACAAGACAGAAGATGAAAACGTGGGGCTGAAAGAAAGACGGAGGTATTTCGCCAATAGCCGGCCGGTGGATATGATTGGGCACATTCACGGTGATGTATTTCACCAGGGAAAGTATCTGCTCAACGGCGTGGAACTAAAGATTAAATTTACAAGATCCCGCGATAACTTTAGCCTAATGTCCAAGTCAGAGTTTAAAGTAAACTTAATGGAAGCCGGTCTGATGGTAAGAAGAGTGAAGATCAATCCCTCAATGCTGATTGAACACGCCAAGATGCTTGAAACTTGCACTGCAAAGTATCCGATAACGCGTGTAGACGTCAAGGCGTTTACAATTTCTAGCGAAGTGTTGGGCAAAACGATAGATAATGTATACTTGGGGCAGTTGCCACAAAGGATCGTCCTGGGCTTAGTGAGTAACAACGCGTTCAACGGAAGTTTCAAACACAACCCCTTTAATTTCGCCCATTTCAACGTGAACTTTCTCGCCTTGTACGTTAACGGCCAACAAATACCGGCCAAAGCGCTTCAGCCCGACTTTACCCACCACCAATTGTACATCAGCTGCTACAACACGCTGTTTTCCGGCTGTGGTATCCATAACAGAAACAAAGGGAACGGAATATCGAGGAGCATGTACCCCAACGGCTACTGTCTGTACGCCTTCGACTTGACATCCGATTTGGCGACCACATCTTCCCATTGGAACCTGATCCGAAGAGGCAGTCTACGCATCGAAATCAAATTTGGAGTCGCTCTTACTGAGGCTGTCAACTGCATCGTCTTTGGTGAATTTTGCAGCGTCATCGAAGTGGACAAGTACAGAAACGTTACCGTTGACTACAACTAAGTATTTTAAGAAATATTTTACGTTTCATAGGAGGAAATATTTTGTGTTATTATTATGTTAAATTGTTTCATGGACTCGTTTATTGATAAAATATTTGTAATAATCGTTCTCTCCGCTTGTTTGAGTTTTGTTTACTTGGTGCACATGACCTGTTTACGCAAATGTATGTGACTTACGTTGTAAATAAGAAACTCATGTCATAATAAATTTTTAAATTAATTTTGCGTCATCATTTTCCTTTTAGCTTAAGGTAGTTCGTTGTGGTTACAGAAAAGAATAATAATAATAAGAAGAAATACGGTACCTAACCTACATTCTGAAAAAAAGCCTAAGATGAAAGAAAAACAGAATAAAAACCTATACCGGCATCTGTATGAATGGTGTCAGCTCTTGTTTAAGTAAATATTTGGTAACGCTTGTAATTTTTGGGTAAGCAAAATTTCATGTTTGGTAAAACAATTGTGTAATTCATGTTTGACAACATGAATTACGTCACAACTGTTATACTAAACATGAAGTTTTGCTTTTCCAGACTCATGGGCGGGGGCGAGAAAGTGGTTGGGAATACCCAAAGGCACGAGCATTGTGGAAGAGGCGAGGTGGGAAAAGCGGTAGTGGTGGGGGAAGAGGTAGTGGTGGGGGAAGAGGTAGTGGTGGGGGAAGAGGTAGTGGTGGGGGAAGAGGTAGTGGCGGGGGAAGAGGTAGTGGTGGGGGCGAATGACTAGGACAATGCACGGGTGGGACTGCTCTCATTCTCCACTCGACCTCGCGTTGAAGCAGTCGTCGCTCGAAAACCATGGAGCTCTTCGCAGATTTTCAGGGGTTTAAAAACGCCAGCAACGAGTTTATCGTGAAGGAATTTGCCATTGCCACTACTGATGGAACTGTTTTGCAACACTGGACGGTCAAGTCTCCGTGCCCGTACGCCGTTTTGGACGTCAAAACGAAGAAACAGTGTGCGTGGACGACAAACAACTACCACGGAATCCGTTGGCAGGACGGTGACGTCACAATTCAAGCCCTCCACAGACAGCTGTATCCTATTTTCAATTCCTCTGTCGTATATGTAAAGGGACTAGAAAAAGCAAATTACATAAAAGAATTTTTCACATCCTGTCTGGTGCTCGATTTGGAGTCCTACCCGTCATTGAAGAAGCTGACGATATCGAATGTGTATTGTTTTCACCACCGAGACTCAAAAATGATGTGTGCCCTAAACAACGTGTTGAAACTGGTTCAATACCACAACCAATGACGAGAGGGCTGCTGGTATTCCCGATTTCCACCGGCCATCCCCACCGGGCGGTTACCCCCACCCTTTCCCCCCGCTCCAGTATGCGGTTCGATATAATTCGGTTATTCGGTTGGAGTTCGATTCGACCCGATATTTGGCATAAATACAGGATCCGCCCCCGCCAGGACCTCATTCTGTCCAGAGTCTCTGCAGTGATAAGACGCACAGCAACAGCGATGCAGCCATCCTCAACTACTGCGACAGATTTGAAAACACTCCTCAACAACTGCTGCACCCCGCAGTACACCAAAATCAGTGATCTCGGCCAGATGATTCCTTACAAGATCGAGTACTTTGAAAAAGCTAACACTCGCTTCGGAGAGACGATCCGTGCCACGCTCGTCGAAGGGTCCACCGGAGATCTGCTCTGCGTCTACCTACCTCAAAGATTCATCGCGATCTTCACGGACACCGTCATGGAGAGCTACAACAGAGGTGGGGGTAACCGGCTGTCTCTCGTGTACAAAGGATCAGGAAAGGGAATAGAGTTTGTTTAAATTTCATGTAACAAAATGTTTTAGAAATAATAATTTTTATTTTAGTTTCACTTTTAGTGTATTCAATTGCCCTCTGATCCCTCCTTCAAAGATTATATAAAGTTGCTTTTTTAATATAAAATACATTTATTTGTTTATGTATCAACTGGTCTCTAAACAATCAGTGGATTTGAATGGCGATTGGTAAAAATCTGAAATATGCAATACTAGTTAAAACACAAAAAATACAGGGTCTAGGACAAAGGTAAGGCCTGGTCAATAGTTAAGGCGGTGGTCAAGGTCAAAGTTGAGATAGTAAATTATGTCAGGAGAAAGGTTACAGGTCAAAGGTCAACGCTAAGAGGTATACACTGGTTGTTATAAAAGACTAAATGTAAGTTGGAAACCTTGTCTCTTGATAATAGAGTAATAATTTATTTTGGCAACACGCCCTCTTGCTAAACAAAAATTAATTGGCAGTACTGCTTTCAGCAAAACTATCAATAATTTAGGTTGGCAAGACTGGTTCCCACAAAACAAAAACTATTTAAGTGGGCAACACTGCTTCCCACAAAACAACAAATAATTTAGGTTGGCAACACTGTTTATTGTACAAGTAAATTAGATTGGCAACATTGCCCGCGCAAAACAAAATAATTTAGGTTGGTTACACTACTTCCCGCAAAATGGAAATAATTTAAGTTGGCAACACTACTTCCTGCTTAGCTACAAATAATTTGGGCTGGCAGCATGGTCCGCACAAAAAAATTAGGTTGGTAAGACTGTTTCCCACAAAACATTTAGGCTGGTAACAATACGTCACAACACGTCAGGTGGTATTAAAAAGTCCCTTCAATTTTTATTTATTTAGACACCTTCAATTTACTCGATGCAACCCGCCGGGCCGGGTTCGGGCTTTGGGCCGGGAATCCCTAGGGTCAACGGTCAGAACTGCCTGAGGGGGCGTACCTAGTAGTAAGACAAAGCTAGGTTAGTGGGGGAATCCCAGGGGTCAAAGGTTAAAAATCACACCCGGGGGGGGTACATAGTAGTAATGTGGTTTTGTTGATTTCACCAGTGTATTTTTTCTGTGAAGGGAGGTAATAATAATGAGTCGTTAACCAAACACGATTACTTTTGCAATTTTTGTATTTTTCTTAACCCCGTCCTATACTAGTTAAAAAAATAATGCCTTAAATCAAAAGTGAGGATTCTATTATTCGTTAAGAAATATATGCTGAGAGTTAAAAATCATACTGAATTCACATTAATTTGATTCAACGTTTTGAAAAGCAACGATTTTGATAATTGTAATTTGATGAATGTATGACACCTACTTATGACGGTGAGGTTGACCTTAGTGTTGCGGGTGGGCGACTTCTTGAAGTCGATTCTGCAGCGGTAGACGCCGCCGTCCTGGTCCCTGACGTCGTCCAGGGCGAGGCGCGCCGGCGTGTCGCCCAGGTGGAAGGTGGCTCGGGGGCCCAGCGTCACGTTGTCGGCCCAGTGCACCGCCTGCTCCAGGGGCCGCTGCCTGGCGTCCACACTGCAACACCACCACAACTATACCCCCAGCACCCAGGTAGTGTCGCCCAGGCGGAAGGTGGCTCGGGGGACCAGCGTCACGTTGTCGGTCCAGTGCACCGCCTGCTCCAGGGGCCGCTGCCTGGCGTCCACACTGCAACACCACCTCAACTATACCCCCAGCACCCAGGTAGTGTCGCCCAGGCGGAAGGTGGCTCGGGGGACCAGCGTCACGTTGTCGGACCAGTGCACCGCCTGCTCCAGGGGCCGCTGCCTGGCGTCCACACTGCAACACCACCTCAACTACACCCCCAGCACCCAGGTAGTGTCGCCCAGGCGGAAGGTGGCTCGGGGGCCCAGCGTCACGTTGTCGGTCCAGTGCACCGCCTGCTCCAGGGACCGCTGCCTGGCGTCCACACTGCAACACCACCTCAACTATACCCCCAGCACCCAGGTAGTGTCGCCCAGGCGGAAGGTGGCTCGGGGGCCCAGCGTCACGTTGTCGGCCCAGTGCACCGCCTGCTCCAGGGGCCGCTGCCTGGCGTCCACACTGCAACACCACCTCAACTATACCCCCAGCACCCAGGTAGTGTCGCCAAGGCGGAAGGTGGCTCGGGGGCCCAGCGTCACGTTGTCGGCCCAGTGCACCGCCTGCTCCAGGGGCCGCTGCCTGGCGTCCACACTGCAACACCACCTCAACTATACCCCCAGCACCCAGGTAGTGTCGCCCAGGCGGAAGGTGGCTCGGGGGCCCAGCGTCACGTTGTCGGCCCAGTGCACCGCCTGCTCCAGGGGCCGCTGCCTGGCGTCCACACTGCAACACCACCTCAACTATACCCCCAGCACCCAGGTAGTGTCGCACAGGCGGAAGGTGGCTCGGGGGCCCAGCGTCACGTTGTCGGCCCAGTGCACCGCCTGCTCCAGGGGCCGCTGCCTGGCGTCCACACTGCAACACCACCTCAACTATACCCCCAGCACCCAGGTAGTGTCGCCCAGGCGGAAGGTGGCTCGGGGGACCAGCGTCACGTTGTCGGCCCAGTGCACCGCCTGCTCCAGGGGCCGCTGCCTGGCGTCCACACTGCAACACCACCTCAACTATACCCCCAGCACCCAGGTAGTGTCGCCCAGGCGGAAGGTGGCTCGGGGGCCCAGCGTCACGTTGTCGGCCCAGTGCACCGCCTGCTCCAGGGGCCGCTGCCTGGCGTCCACACTGCAACACCACCTCAACTGTACCCCCAGCACCCAGATAGTGTCGCCCAGGCGGAAGGTGGCTGGGGGGCCCAGCGTCACGTTGTCGGCCCAGTGCACCACCTGCTCCAGGAGCCGCTGCCTGGCGTCCACACTGCAACACCACCTCAACTATACCCCCAGCACCCAGGTAGTGTCGCCCAGGTGGAAGGTGGCTCGGGGGCCCAGCGTCACGTTGTCGGCCCAGTGCACCGCCTGCTCCAGGGGCCGCTGCCTGGCGTCCACACTGCAACACCACCTCAACTATACCCCCAGCACCCAGGTAGTGTCGCCCAGGCGGAAGGTGGCTCGGGGGCCCAGCGTCACGTTGTCGGCCCAGTGCACCGCCTGATACAGAACAATATTTTTTGACTACAGCCACCATAACACCACCACCAGAAGTCTTGGCACTATTATCCTTGGATCTGTCTTGCCTGAATATGTCAAATGTATTTGGAAAACCAAGCTCGGAGTTTGAAATATCAGTTGACAAGTTAGTTGAAAGCGTCTTCCTGAGGTCAATAAGTTTCGTTCTCAGTCCATTCACTTTTTGATTGTACATGTGAGTTTTGTGAAGGACTGGGGCGTCTATCCGTTTTTTGACTTTTTCACAATAGTGGGTGTTCTATGATGTCTTGACTGGACTGAAGCGTACGTATATAGACAACAATTTTAAGACACTTGTTTTTATTTGCTTGATAATTTTGTTGGGCTGAGCTCACAGCTATTCGTTTACCTACAGAAACAAACTGCATAATGAAAAATCAACTTACAAACCCTCTGTTGTAGTGTCTTTTACATTTTTAGTTTATTATTTAATGTCCAGTTGGCCTCTTATGAACGTTCAAAAATAAAGAAGGTTTGCTTCTTAGTCAAGTATTTTTTTAATTACGAAAATGTGATAGTTTATAACTCTATAACCTGTAAATAAAAATCAAGATCAAGCAACAAAGTACTTGTTTTGTATTTCAATAGCTACTCTACAATAATGATTAGTTCCAGGAGAAAGATAAAATTATAGTAATTGACTTTTACTGGATCGTGGTCAGGTCTCATCGTTAGTGGTCAACATTTGCATAATCGTATTATTTCATCGGCGTTTCTAGTAATTATTGGTATAAGGACTGTTTTAATGACTCATTAACGTTTCAGGTTTATGAAATATGTCACAAGATTGTAGATGATTGGCGTTTGTGATTTTTAATGGAAAATACAGGAGGACTGAGATTTGCTTAGTAATTGTAAACAATTTATGTAGTATTTTCTTGGTGATTTAATTAATATAGATTGTCTCTAGGTTCTTTCCACTCTATTTGCAGTAAGTAAACGAACAGCTGCTGATTTTAGTTTATATTTGTTGTTCCATAAGAACCATATCAATGCATAAGGCTGTATGTTTACAATATTCAAATTTCAAATTCATAAAAACTTTCGTTACCACAAAAAATTTAAGGATATTTTTGAACTTATAAAGGAAAACTAGATCTTAATACGGAATTTTATTATACAGTAATTGCTGAAGCTAATTCCGAGATAAGTGAAATACTATGTACATTGATAATGGTTACAAGAACAGCTAATTTAAAGTAAAAGAATAATTAAGATCCATTCGTGATCCATGATTAATACTTGTATATGCTTCTTTAACAAGACATTTAACTGTACCAGTTTTAACTCGTAGGTATGTCCATCAAATTGATAATAGGGAAATATTAAAAATTTTAAAGTAGTCATTTAAGAACTATGTTGTGTTTTGAAGCAGTAATCCCAGTAACCTCTAACTAAAGAGTTTCCTTAACAAATCCTAATCAGCAGAATGGCTGATCTGAGATTGATTTATCGCCGATCAACCGCTCTGGACTGATGGAATTCCTTAATTGCCAAAGATATTAGGGTTAAGATTTAACACTAATTGAATGAGATCTATTTCACATTTCTATTTTTTTAATATTCTAACACTTATTGATTTAGTTATTTGGATTAATTTACATGATACACAGTCCAATAATTTGAAAACTTTTGATCTTTCAAATAACATCCTGACCAAGTGTAACCTTAGTACAGATGTTATGTAAACCTCCCTTATTAAAATGTCAAAAGTCCTCGGAAATCCCTACTGTGCTCCAACCGGCATCTTTTCTTGAAAAAATCAATTCTAGCACGTCCTTTTCTAATTTTTTTTAATTAACACAAAAATCTAAAGAGATGAGAAAAGTATATAAATAAAGTTTTTGCAGAGAACAAAGTTTCTAATAAAATGAGGATAAACATATATAAATTAAAAATGACTGCTGATGTTATTTATGTTCGAAAATCTTGTAACTCTATAACATCCCTTCCAAAAGAAATGTATACGAAAAATTTGATGTAAAACACACTTCCAATGGGCAAAGCACTTTGATCTGAGAGAATAGTGAACTATATTCAAATAATCCTGATATAACTCCAGCACGGTAACTTTATACGTCAATCATTAAAATTGGTTCACAATAAGGGCATTTGTGAGCTCACAAAAAAGTATCCTTCAGAAAATTTCTAACACATTACTATAAAAATAATTATTTGTGACCTTACCAAGCCTTTATTGTAAACCAATTTTCACTATTGAGGTGTAAAATTATTGGAATTTGAATAAAGAGTTTGAAAATACAATATTTTCCTTTAGGATTACAGGATTGGGATTTTATTTTACATGTACTCCTTAAAGAGTTGAAATATTTTTCACCACACTACGACGAAATCACCTGTTTTACAAACGTCAAACGCGGACCGAAACACACTGTTTGCCGGCACAAGACTGAAAACGTTTGGGGCCTTAGGGCCGAAAGTCAGCTGATCGTTTATTTGCTTGAAACAACATCAGAACATCACATAATTATACGACATTCAATAGGTTCCAAAGATAGGATAGTTGCGATCATATGATTTTTATAACTGTGTTTGTTTGGGTCATAATAAATAAATTGTACCGTCACTCATAACCTTCAAGTTTTGTTTTCAAGTGAGTCAAATAATAATCAGTTTTTTTATTATTATTTAGGGTATATTACATTGGGCAGGCTAGTGTGGTGAAAAATAGCGTTCGCACCTGGGCCGAAAGGGTTTTGCTGCTCTCGATCGTTTCAAATTCTCGACTTCGTCTCGAATTTGAAACACGATCTCGAGCCCGCAAATCCTCATTTTCGGCCCTTGTTGCGAAATATACTATTAGAAAATTAATAATATCAACACAAACTTTTTTAATTTTCGACACATTTTTTACTCACTTTATTGAGTGTTCTGTCCCCTACAAAAACGCCGATTGCACTTTTGCCGTATTTCTTATATGGGCTTTCTTGTTAATTGAACAAATGAATAAAAACATAGAACGGAAAGGTAAGTTAGCAGCTGGAGCACACCAAGAATTTCCGGGGACTTTCGATATTTTAATTAGGAAGGTTCACTTAACATGTGTCCGAAGTTTCCAACTGGTTAGAATTTGCTGGATCGATTAACTTTTTTGTCCTAGACCAATAGTTAAAGATCAAATTCATATGTTTATTTAATGAGAGGTAATCTGACCTCGTATCATGCTTTCAATAACACTTTGTGATCAAAGGAACTATTTATTTATTTCGTCAAAAAGGAATACTACAAAATTGTAATACAAAAATAACAAAAACCAATAGTAGTCATTAGTAGATTTATTTAAAGAATTTCAATGACATAAAATAGCGTCAACTAAATAATAAATTCATATGCAAGTGTGCAGGATGTTATAGTATAATTAATTACAAATTAAATATGCCCCTGTCTTTAATTGGAGTGGGATTTCTTAGGAGAGGCACAGTGTGAGATCCGGTCATTGTGTCATATAACCGGGCACAGTGTATATAAAGAAAATTTGTAGTAAATTTTGGTACAGTACATTGAAAAATAAACCAAAAACTTTTGTCATTCTTCGAGTCAAACTCAGCTGATAATTAATAACAAGCTATGAATAAAAAATAATACAGGACTGTATGAGAAAAAAGGAAAGGACAGAATAAAAGATAATATTTCTAATTTAAATACTTTAGAATGTGAGCAAAAGTAGGGTTTAAACTATCTCTATTGACTTATTAAAAAACTATAGTGGCTTACATTTATTATAGCAGACAGCAGATAGTTCTTGCAAAATAGCATCTAACATCATATTGAAACACTGAGTGAAAAATCTTTAATACGATAAAGTAACTATTTAATCGAAATGTTCCTTATAATCATGCTTCAAGTATAAAACTAAATTAACTGTGTCCTTAGTAACGATCGTAATATTACCAAATATAAATTGTTATATTTTTTCATAATAAACAACTAAAGCCGGTTTTTAGAGGCTTGATAAATTAAACCAATAAATTGTTTCCTTATAAAAAAGGTATCTCATCAGAAACACGGAGTGCCCTAAGGAAAATAAATAACAAGGAAGGACTATTTGTCAAGTAAATGGTGCGCTGCTAATCATACTCCAGCGATTTGGCAAAGTGGTTTGTCTAATTGGACTCCTCATCAATTGTAGGTGTAATAATAAGATATATGTAAATATGACACACGGGAACCGCCACGAGGAACATTTCCGTTACAGTAATTGTAATGGAACGGTATGATCGTAAGAGAAAGAACCATTATACTATAAGAGGGAATCAAAACAAACTATACAGGGCTTCCAAAGTCTCTGGAAAACCTCTTACGGATCTGTTTCTTGTATCATTATACTATTATTTTACGAATTAAACTTTGACCTCCGAAGGCTAGTTTAACGTCTGTGTGTCAGAATGGGGTGTTTACTAATATTTTAACAAATTTTTTATTTGCATACAAACTTGGTATTTTGTACAATAATGTATTTTAATACACGAAATAATTGCGCCAAACCTCATTCCTCCACTATAGGCTATTACAGGATAGTGGCAATTAAAAAACTTTAATGGAAATTTTTATGAGAATCATAACGATGTGTAGAATTGTACTCGACTTCGGCTCGCTGGGCGCTCCGCCCCCTGGCCCCCTACTGTGAGTCCCTTGGACAGGGATTTTGATATTGAAAAGTCACTAACAAAATTACTTTATTTGTTTAGTATAAAGTCACCATGGTCGTGGTCAGGGATTTTCCTAAAAATAAAAACCATGAAGAAAATATTGAATTCAGCGTACGTTGATCTTCAGAGGACTTTTTTACAGGTAGAAACTGGCTTAAATTGGCAATTGACCCCTGTTAAAGTCGAAAAGCCAAACTAACTCTCTCCTTGTCAAAAATTATGAATCTCTGGCCAAAAGATTTCAAAAAAACACAAGAAAAATAAAAATGTAACGAAAGTTATACTTTAGAGCCCTTTTTTAGGGGTTGAGGTGAAGTAAAATTCCAAATAACCTCCGATGAACCTTTTCATCGGAGGTCATTTTTTCAGGAGGTAGTCAGTTTTCGATGAAACTGACTACCTCCTGGTCAAAAATTAGATCTCTCAATCAAATAAATGATTTGCCATAAAATAAAACCATGAGGTAAATAAAAAAAAACAACGTAAGTTCCAACTTTAGAGGACTTTTTTGGGATCTAAACGGGGTAAAACACCTTCGATAAACCTGAAGGGTCAAACTTACTATCTCCGTGTAATACATTAGGTCTCTCGGTCAAAATAAATTAAAGGAAAAAACAAAAAGAGAAACAGAACATTTATGAAACTTTTAACTTTAGGGATGATTTTACGGGCGAAGGAGATTAGATAGGGCCAAATACTAAGAGACCAAAGTTTTAGGAAATTTAATTTTGTATTTAGTAAGTGATCTTCATTCTTTGATAGGATGTGTGCCAAATTGCAGCCCTCTATGTATGATATTAAGTCAATTAGAGCTGGAAAACCCAGCGAAATTTTCGATAGTGGAAAGTTCTTGAGCTATCTAAGGGTGAAGGAGATGAGGGAGGGCAAAAAGTCATAGGACTGATGTTGTAGATCGTGAAAAATCCGTGCCAAACGGTACAGCGTATTTTTTATACAACCATCCGTTTGGCCACTTGAGCTTGAAATAACAGTTTAAAAAAAAGCATTTTTAACGATTTTTGAATAATTTTTTTGATGGGCTTAAAATTTAAAATTGTGCTTTTTGATTTTTTACCCTCGATTTTAAGCAATGAGGAAAGTGCATGCAAAATTTACGGTTTCTAGCTCAACCGGAAGTCATACATGTATAGTTTTGCAAAGTTTCAGGGTTAGTATAACAAGATGACACGGAATGAAATATCTCGAGAAAATCGCTGACACTTGGTGAATTTAGAAGATTTTTTTTTAATTTTATAAGCAATAAAATATTAAGAGCTAGTTAGATTATTGGTTATTTTTAACATATATGCTGTAAAGATGATGTGTGCCAAATTTCAGCCCTCTTCGTATATAATGGTAAGTCAATTAAAGCTGGAAAACGTTGGAAGATTTCCTATCGTTGAAGTTCTAAAACTACCTAAGGGTGAACGAGACGAGATGGGGCAAAGTGTCACAGGACAAAAGTTGAAGATCGTGAAAAATGCATGGTACATGGTGCCGTCCATTTTTTGATCGGACCATCCGTTCCGTTCAGGGAATTTTATCATAGAAAAATAAACAGGAACAGAAGCGCCACGGGATAGGGAAAAAGCGTACGCGCTAAGACGTGGTATTATCCAAAATGTAGGGGCTGGCGCGGCGTCTAAGTCAGGGTTTCGGCGAGCCTTGTTGCCATATAGGGCAGCGCGGGATTCCCAATGTCCCGCAGGGAGGCAGCCTTCCTCCCCGCGCCAGCTTATCACTCCGCCTCGCTGCCAACCTGACCCGCGCTATTCCGCTTCACCGTACCGTGCCGTTCGTTACTCAACAGACAGCGCTAACTGAAGAACTGGCCAGAAGGTGGATAGGTCCCGCGAGGTTACAAAAAACCCAAGGCTACAAAAAAACCCCAAACCATGTACGAAAATTAATTTTTTTTAAATTGGAAAATTAATTTGGTTAAAGCTTTACTTTAAGGGCCTAATATTAATTTACTTTATGGAGCACCGATAGGAAAATAAGTAAATACATATTCTGCAAGAATTGATTTTTACTTTGTAATTTTACATTTCAACCAATAACTAGGCCTATACATGTTTCAAAACTTTGGTCATTCCCAGTGCACTGTTTTTAAAACCATTTCAAACCCAATTGCATTTTTTATGTATGAGTATACGAAACAGTGTTTCTATGATAAAATTGCTGCGCTCTTCACACGATACACACGCCAGAGAATCTAAAGAAACTATGCTCTTGGTGAGCTCAACAAGTCGCTTAACCAACCCCAATCTATGTCCAATTTTGGAAAATGTATTTTTGTACAGAAGAGCTGTGTTGACGACGTGTTCGAGATTTTCTGAGGGTAACAAGAGGCCACTGGTAGGGTCAACTTTAAAATTAGAAAAAGTGCGGTTTAATAACAGCAGTTCTTTCTTGCTCTTCAGCTCTGATTGTAGATTGCACATTTTTTTTAGGCAGTCGTTACACTTGTACTTTTTATAATAAATATGTGCAAGTAGCCAGCAAAGTAGATCTGGGAGCACTCTTCCAATTAAGGCGATTCTTTGCGTCAAAATTGTGGGCGTCTGGCAAGTCGTAGAAATATGGGAGAGGGCTCAAATTAAAGGTCTTTATTCCGTGATGGCGGGAAAAATACTAAAATTGCTTGCACTCAACCACAAAACGAGTAATAATGTAAAATATCTGCCATTTAAAAAACATTGCAATCTAAAAACTTCTGCTTTGTTTACATTTAAACATGTGTTGCTTAAACTTGATTTAAAACCACATTATAGATATTAATATGGTTGATTTAAAATTCAGCTTTAAATGTAGGTCAAAAGTACTATAGTTTATTCAGAGAGTGTGTAAAGTAAAGCCCCTCCACTTAAATGGTATTTGTATAGCAAAGAACCAATCAGGGAAGAGACAGTCCAAATGTTCCCAAGGATGGTTCACAGCTATTCCACTTAGTGATTTGAAACGAAAAATACAAACCATATGATATGAACAATAAACAAAGCTTGGATCAATGCATTTACAGGTCTTATGAATTATTTACTGACTTTTTGCACAGCTCATGTTCATTTTAAGTTGACTGCAAACAAAGATAACCATAATTGGCTTTGTCAACAGACATCCTGTTCCAGCTCCAGTTTATACTTAAGCTCTTTGGAGTTCTGTAACAATAACAACAGGTACTCATGTGACACAGGCTGTCAACATTACAGCTGGTGCAGGAGGTTGGGCTTTACTTTACACTCTCACTGAATGAAGTATATAAGAAATAACAGTTTTCACTTTTAAGTTGTTTATTTTTTTAATTTTGAGGCTTTAACTTCTTACAATTTCAATAAAACGGTATCAGGAAACTGACATACTTTACCCCCTTAAGTCATTTAAAACCAGAAAACATATATAGTGAAATAAAAAAAATAACAATTAACAATCCACAAATATACAGGGTGTTGATAAAAAAAACCCCTTCAGGACTTCGGGATATGGTTACTTACACCAAAACTAAGAAAAAAGTTCCTGTAAACATGGGTCCTAAAATGCTCGGTTATCCGTCTGTCGGTCTGTATGTGTTTTTAACATGATTTTGCATAACTTTGGAACTACAAAAAATATCAACTTCAAACTTAGTAGTTATATTCTGACTATTAGGACCTATTTTCGTGCGGATTATCAAGTTTCTCCTTAGTACAATTTTAAAATGGCAGTCATTTTTATATTTTAAAACTTAATGTCTTAAAAACCGTAAATTTTCCAAAAATTGGATAAGAGACAAAAACGTTGCGAAAGTTTTATTTCCTACAAGACCATATAAAGATTATCAAAATCGATTAATAATTTACGGAGTTATTGACATTTTGCTAACAGAATTCAAGTAAATTTGCTACAGCTACCATAAAACAAGCATGTATTCTGTTAGAAAAACTTACAATAACTCCGTTAATTATTGTTCGATCTTAATAATCTTTATATGGTTTTGTAGGAAATAAAAGTTTGCAAACTTTTGTCTCTTGTCCAATTTTTGAAAAATTTACTGCTTTTAAGATATTAAGTTTTAAAATATAAAAATGGCTGCCATTTTGAAATGGTACAGAGTAGAAACTTGATACTCCGCACCAAAATAGGAATAGTCAGAATATAAGTACCAAGTTTTAAGGTGATATCTTTTATAGTTCCAAAGTTATGCAAAATCATGCTAAAAACACACACAGACCGACAGACGGATAAACGAGCATTTTAGGACCAATGTTTATAGGAACTTTTTTCTTAGTTTTGATGTAAGTAACCATATCCCGAAGTCCTGAAGGGTTTTTCATCAACACCCTGTATACCAAATTTTATCAAAATCGGTTAGTAAATAACGGAGATATCGGTTATTAAATATTTGCCATAAGAATAACATTGGACAACGTACTGCGTTTACCACCGAACTAAAATATCAATTATCTCCGCAACCAGTTGACGTAAACTAATGAATAAAAATATTAGATTATTTAGTTATTCAAGTGAAATTTAATGGTTGCAAGTATATTTTCTTTAGAGGTCACAGATTTTGTGAAATTTGAAAAATATGAATTTTTTAACACTTAAACCCCTATAACTTCTGAACCTGAATTTTTAACAGACATGCGGGTGGTGTCATTTTGTTTGTAATCTTAAGCACTAAAAACCATGAAATTTGTATCAACATCGTCTGAGCCGTTAATGAGAAATTTGGATTTTTGTAAATTTTTATGGGTTTTTATGGGGTAAATACCCTTTAAAATCAAAAATTCAAAAAAATGAAAAATACACCTGGAGATACCACGGCTTTATACTTACATGCCAAATTTCATGAAAATCGGACCACTGATGTGCAGTAACAGCGATTGAGTGCAACATCAACTTTAAATTTGGCAAATAAAAGTAGGTGTAATCTAGAATCTACCAACACGAAGCAATATTCACTCACGGGCAACCAAACGTGTGGGGCGTAAGTTTAATCAAATGTTTAATTGTAAATAATGTGAACTGCATGGGTTTGTTTTGAGGTCGACGGCTATCCGAAGAGCCGTGGAGGTCGATGCCACAGTTCCGAAAATTCAGCTCTTTACTACACTGAAGCAATGTAAAAACGAAGTAAAAAATGTGCAACGTACTAGCAAATGTCAAATAGCTTTAACGTTACACATCAAGTTTAATAAATAAATAAATAAATAAATAGTAAATAACAAAACCTAAGTAGGTCGTCATTTCAAGCAATGTATGATGAATGATGAATAATGTATATCTTAAATTAAATATTCAGCATTGGTATTTTATTTTTAGGGCAAGCCTATTTTGCCCCTACAAGCCACTAGTATACATTAATGAAGCTAGCTAACTGATCGATTGAACTTGAAAATGCAAACAAAAAATCGTCCAGTAAACTTTTATGGAAACATTTGCAAAATTCGACCTTGCTGAAAACCCCTTAAAACTTCAAATTTTGAAATATCCGTTCTTAGCGGATGCTGTCCATACAAAATTTCAAGGTTTTAGGTCAAGTAGTTTGCGCTGTGTAATTACTTGTAAATGGTATTTGACAAATATACAGGGTGTCCGGAAATTATGGTAAAATATTTTAGTATATGATAGTAGAGGTAAAAATAATAAAAAAAGTTCTTATAAACATAGGTCCCAAAGTGCTTTGTTTTCCGTCTGCACGAACCTCTTAAGTTATAAACTTCAAACTTGGAATGTGGGTGACCACTGTTAATAACTATTTTTTAACTATTTTTGTAAGAAGTATCATTTGAAAATGGCGACTGTTTTTTGTTTTCAAAGGTAAGTATCTTAAAAATCGTAAATTTCCGAAAAATTGTACAAGAAACTAATAAGTTGCAAAATTTAATCCAATTAACGCTGCTAATAAGATTATAATGATTGGGCAACGAGTAATGGAGAAATTTGAATTTTCCGAATAAAAACATGAAAATTTCAGATAGGATGTTCTAAAGAACTATGTTTTTATCCAGAAAAGTTATAATTTTTTTCTTATACTCCTTTCAAAAATAGTTCTTAATAGTGGTCATTCATATACCAAGTATGATGTTTGTACATTTAGAGGTTCGTGAGATATGATTAAATATGTACAAATCACAAACAGACACACAAATGGAAAACGAAGCACTTTAGGACCTATGTTTACATGAACATTTTTTTCTTATTCTTACCTCTACTATCATTTACTAATTTTTTTACCATAATTTCCGGAAACCCTGTATAGTAGATAAAAAGGTAGGGCCTACCATAGAGTTTTTGAGTAAAAAAAGTACAAGAGAAACTTTCCGTCGAATTTGTAGTTCGAAAAAATTGACAAGTAAGTTTGAGATATATTTTGTAAAAAAATAGTTATCTGAATCTTTTGTCATATTCATAATTTCAATAAAATAATTAACATGACTTAAGCAAGGCCACACTAAAAGCAAATATTTACTAAGCTTCTGTTTAAATGTGGATACTTTTTACTTTCTCCCCCTATACATAATAAATTGAGAAAGTATTGTTTTCGGTAAAGTTTTCGAGTTTGAGTTGTAATTGGCATGTATGTCAGTGCCTTGTCACAGAGAACGTAGATACGTTAACTGTGCGTACAGATGTACAGACATCTAAACGTTGTCTGTGGCCGTGTGAAAACGCTCGCGAAAAAAACGATCTCCTAGTGTCATCAGACTTATTCATAAGCAATTTGAGGAAACATCCCAAGAGAAACAGGAAAACACTTTTGACTAAAGGTATTGCATTGTTAAATGTAAATAGTCTCAATTCATGTAATGAGGGATATGTGTCAATGATGGGTCGGATTTTAAATATTTTAGTTTTAATTTATTTTTAATTAAGGTTTTTTTTGTATTACAGTTTAGTTCATAGTAAATTAATTTCTATTCTCAAATTTTAATGAATTGAATGTAATGATAATCATGAGTTATCACAATATAAATATCATAAACAACAGTTAAAAAATTACAATAACAAGTAAGTTAGTAACGTAAATAAGCAATTTAATTTGCCTTTGAGTCCTATAATTAATTACCAATAGTACTTGGGAAAGATATTTGTCATTAGTATTTTTCTGATTATTAATTTCGCACGTGTTGTTTCTATCATTGAAAAGTATGTCTGGATCACTATGCGGCGCCCTGGTGCGGCGCGACGAGGGAATTTCTCCCTGGCCGGCTGAGTCGGCCGGCCAGCCGGCTGAGCGCTCAGCGTGGCAACGCTGCTTGGCCGGTTCTACTAGCAGCGCCATCTATGATCTGGCCGGTTTTTTTTAACCAAAACATGATTACAAATATTCCTGTTTATTTTTCTATGATTTTATCCCTGAGTCAGTGAGTGAGTGAGTTACACATGCGGCTAGTAACAAAACAATCCTATACTCTTATATGAGTAATGTTATCGTGCTTGTATGCTTGTATGCTTCCTTGCTTGCGTGCTTGCGTGCTTGCACAATTATCTCTAAAACGGCTCCGAGAATTTCCTTCGAATTTTGAAAATATGTTATTTTTGGCTCAAAAACGTCTTTTATGCAGATTACTTGGCCAGAGAAAAACTATTAACGTAATAAATCGAATTTATAATTTGTAAAATTTTAACATTGGCCTTATGGGTTGCCGTAATGGCAACGAAAATAAACAGGGAAAGAACCATAACAGCTGTTTGGAATCTACATCCATCAAGGAAAAATACAGCAAGTGGGATGAAGAGAACATAGAGCAATAAAAAATTATCAATTTTACAACATTGAAATATTTTATAGTAACTGGATGACTGGATGAACTCGTAAACATAAAATAACACCGAGCAAGGCTCGGTTCACCAGGTACTGAGAATTAAAGGAGGAATCAATTTACAACTATCATGGTTTAAGCAAACTGATTATAATATCATAATAACTTGGCTGTTTATTATTCGATTCCGTAGGTCAATGAGTCGTTGTGTCTATACCTATACGTCCTATTTTAATATCCTTATATGCATTTTTTATCAATATGACAATTTTCATTAAAGTGTCATGAACTTTTAAAAAATGCCGTATATATAAAATGATGATAAGGTAGAGTAATGAAATCAGGAAATTGTTTTCTTATATTAAGATACATAATCGTGTCTAATCTGAATTTTGTACCTCGAATTGACCAAAAGTTATAAAATCAAAAGATCAGTAAAATAAATTTAGACAAACAAAAAGAAAACCAGGCATTTGAGTCAAAAACGGTCAATTGATTGACTGACTGACTGATTGGCTGATCACAGTTTTTCAAAAACTATAATGCTTTGGGCTATGAAAATTCACACAAATAACCTTAACAGGCTCTAGATGTGTATTAAGAAAGGACTTCAATTTATTTCCTTTCAAAAGGCTAGAGTACTTTATCAAATTCAAAATTACGATCATTATTAAGTTTTTAAAGCTTATGATGGCTTTTTTGGCCATAAAACGTAGCACACATAGGCCTATATTACTTAAAGACTCTATGTGTAAACTATGAAAGGTTTTTAAAATATTTTATCTTGAAAGGCTAAAAAAATGTACACTTTAAAATTCAAAATGGTGGCCAAATTTAGTTTTCAAAATAATAGATGGAAGGCCTAATAAGAGCCGACACCTGAAGAGTTGAATTTACATGTCAAGAATTGGGTTGACCCAAATCATTAGTTAATTTGTAAAAAAATGCTCATTGCATGATACAGTTTCATTAAAAACGTATAACTGTTAAGCGGTCGAAGCCGCTGGTATATCTGCCAGTTGGTTATACAGCATATATTGTGGGGTAAATATGTTCATCTTGATGGAAGGAACCAAAAACAAAAGAAGAGTCTAGAGGCTTTGAATACACCCTGTTATATTGGTCTACATAATAACTACTTTAAAACAGAGGCTAGCAGTAAAAGACTAAATATGAAACTGGGTACTATATTAACAGAATCATTCACTGACTACATTTTACAAGGCTTGAACATGATTTTACAATAGCCCATTAACTAGTTAATGTATTAGTTGGACAGATAAAGAAATAAAAAATAAACAATTACACAAGTTTTAGATTGAAAAACGAAATTCAATGTAGGCATTATGGAACTGTATTTATATGCTCAATGTTAACCTTTCTTCGTCACTAAACGCTCAATAAGCTGAAAAACTATTACTATATAAAACCGTTTACAAAGCGGCTTAAAGATTTTAGAGAAGATTCTTAGGAGCACAAATTTCTAAGCATGACAATTGGCTAGTAACGTAATGGGGATAACATACGTGTAAATGGGCGCATCGTCAGGCTCCTTATACCAGATGATGAGGTGTATCTTGTCGCCGGGTATGGGCGGGGTGACGTCACAAGGCAGCCTGGCAGTGCTGCCCGCCACTGCCTCCGTCGCCGTCACCGACACTGCAACAAAATGTCACCTACTCAAATCGTTTTCAAGCAAATATTAATTAGCCAAGTATATCGGGTGGAAAATAAAACTTGGCGGAATCGGCTCGGCGCCGGTTGTAACGTTTCCTGCTCTGAATTATCTTTTTATTATGTTTAAGGTCGCCAATGAGTGAATGCATTTAATTTTACACCTTCTAACGAAATTAATATTACATTAATATAATAATATATTAACAAAGACTTTTTACATTGATATTCCATTATGCACATAACTAACGCATTCCCACGTTTGCATGATGATTTTCATTGTACAGAAACTTATTATTTTCAAGAATAATACATCTAATGTAAAAAATACCCCCGCTGCAGCAGATCTGCATACTCAGCGAATTTCAAATACAAAACGACATATTTCAATCCAACATAGCGAGATTTGACATGTTTTGGTAAGCTCCATAAGAATAACATGGGGAATGAGTATGCAGGTTTGCTGCTACAGGTATATTAAAACTGGGTGGTTTTAATTCAATATTTAGTAGATATGAACTAGAAAAAGCTATTTACAAAATTTTATCAAGATATGTTGAGAAATAACCGAGATATAGAATTTTATTTATTTCCCATAAGGTTAACATTGGGACAACGTACTGTGTTTACCACTTTCAATACCTCGGTAACCAAACGACATAGAGCAGTGATTCAAAATACTAAATTGTTTGTTTTTTTGAGCTGAATTAAATGGTGCCAACAAAAATTCGATAAATTTTATTTTTCTATGTAAAAAACTCAAAAAACCGATTTTTAGGGGGTTTATCCCCCTTTACCCCCCCTTCCGGTGGTCCGATCGGGCTGGTTCACGAACTCGTCCGAGTGTTTACCACTTAACACGTCTGTACCAATTTTCAATAAGATTGGACCATTTTTACGGCCGCTATCGTGTTAACAGACAAATATATATATATATATATATATATATATATATATATGTCAAAATTCTAACGAATGGTGTTTTTTGCTTCTGGTGGCCCCAAAACGAAAAGTTATCATAGTCTCGGGCTTAGGTCTTACCATGAGACCTACGGTAATAGCTTCTTCCCTATAGGAGAAATTCGCTAAAACCTATTCGATTAAATATATTTTTGTTTATCATCAAATTATTAGACTTAATTAAGCAAAAAAAAAAACTTAAAACTGGGAACTAAAGTTCAAAAGTAGAGTATTATTTGTAATATGCAGACAAGAAAAAATTGCTTAGTGCTACCAGGAATGATTAAACCAAAAAGGACATAGTTACTTAAAAGGCTACTGATAAGGAATTCCAAGAGCAGCGGCGTCCAGAGCCGCGGTGCGAGGCGTGTGTGCCCAGACAATGTGTTCTAATTGGAGGGACAATCACTCGCTTCCCGCCTAATCGTCACATTCTGCCGGCCAATTGAACATGCCCGTAATCAGCTGACCAGCTGTTGTTAAACCGCCCACCACGTCTCCTCGTCACTTTGACCAGATCCTTATTTAATTATTCAACCTTGTAAACCTTGCTTTAATAATATATAATATGTATATATTTAAAATCTAGAAACAAATTATTGTACTGGCAAATTTGACAAATAGTTTACTCAACTCGTATGAAAAAGTAATACTATTTACTTAAGATCTTCATTCTGTATTCAGTAATAGTGGAAGCGTCTCTTGGTCATGATATAGGTTCTGTCCAAAGTCGGCGCGACGCAAGGGTCGATTCTCGGCCCTGACCTTTGAATCGTGATATACGATGGGTTGCTTCGACTCGAGATGCCACCAAGTATATTTCTTGTGCATAGCCCTTTGCAGACCAGGCTCGGGATCCAGAGTTGACCCAGCTTCGCCTCAACCAAGTGATGTTTCGGGTCAATAGAATACCTGGGTCACCAAGACCGAGATAGTCTTGCACTCTCGACGGAAGATCCGCATAGTAATTCCTAAGACTGTCAGTAACGTCGAGGTCCGGACGAAGACTGCCGAACTGTGAACTGGGAGTTGTGCTCGACTACCGCCATCACATAGTGGGATCACATCCAGATTGTCTGTGACAAGGCAACCAGGGGTATTCTGTTGCTCAGCACGTTGATGGGGAACGTCGGAAGTCCGAGGTCCAGCAAGAGGTGACTCCTCATGTCCATCGCCAACGCCATTCTTCTCTACCGCATTGAAGTGTGGACGGGAACCATAGAAAACAAGAAACACAGCAAGAGAGTTCTGTCTGTCCGTTGCAGGGCTGCGCTAAGGACCATCTGTGCATTTCGTGTCTGGACCGGCTGCCATGGTTGTGGCTGGAGTGATTTCCCTCAATCTGCTCGCCGTTGAGAGGCAGAACATCTTTCATCGTGCCCCGGATCTCGGCAGAGACCACGAGGTCAAACTCGCCACTCTGCGAGCCGGGCAGGAGCAATGGGACAACGGATTAAGAGTGATGGACGTTTCAGCTGGTCTGAGACATCAGTCCTTGGTTCCTTTGGGGAGATTGACTTTTCCTGTGTCACTTCCTGACAGGTACCGGTTACCTCAGGGATTACCTTTTCTGCATGGAAAAGGTGAGGTCACCTCTGTGTAGGTTCTACCCTGAGGAGATGGATGACGCTCATCATACCTTTTTCCGGTGCAGCAGTTTCACTAAAAGACAGATAGGATTTCTCTGCAGTCACTTATTCGACCTGGATGTCGTTATGGGTGCTTCACAACGAAGACTCTTTGAGAGCGGTTTCGCTATTTGTGCAATCCTTTTCCTTGGCACAAGCGAGACGAGGGATACTTTGTGACCTCTAAAGGTTTCCCGGAATGGTGACGCAATCCGCTTGAGCGCAAGACATAGGACCAGTGCTGACGTTTTCCGATCAGGGTTCCGGCCTGGTTTTCCCCTCGGCTCCATAGGTGGTTTAGTGGGTAGGCTATACATCTAACAACATAGGTAGTCAGTCGCACACTGTACCCTTTGGGTTCGCGCATAGATCGTTCTTCCTATAAAAAAGAAATGAATAGTGGAAGCGTACGGTGTTGAAAGTTCACTCAACATTTTTTTATGTAAAAAAATCATTTCTATTTAAAATCTACGAACACCGTTTGATTTTTAAATCCTTGAAATAGTTGTTAATAGAACGGCCAGTCAAACGAAGATGGTACCAAGTGAATGTAATCATTTTTAATCTAACTACTGATATTAATGACATGAGGAAACCACTTTCGTCCTACCAGGAAATGAGGATTGTTCCAATTAACACGAAGCCCCGCGGGTCATCCCGTCAGAGCAGCAGAATAATGAAGTTCGCTGCTATCTTTGAAAGGATGAACACAATCAAGATAAATACCTTTTCATTTTTCCTTTTGCAAACGCATCAACTTTCTATATGAGGAATGGGTTATATATGTTTATTTTTACTTCAATCATTTTAATTGGAGTCGGCAAAAATATTGGTTTTCTTGTCAACTCTCTTAATTGTCCCGGTGTCATTTTATACAAGACTTGATTCTAAGCAGGTAATCGACGGAACTAGTATTACTTATGTCATATATATTTCTTTACATGGTAATATCGTTCAAACATTTTAAAAAACTACCGCCTACCACATCAGATATTGTAAGCAAGGAGATGAGAATGAGTCAACACTTTGGTAGCTACGTAAGATTCCATTTATTCGTTATTAATTTTCGAGGCTATCCGAATTCTAAAATAATCATTAATCGCTATTAATTATTGTTGTTATATTTTTAAACAGTAGCCGTTCATTAACCAGTGAATTATAATACATGATGAAAGGAATAATTCAGCACTAAATGTATAATACCCTTTTTGGTCAGAAGAGATTCACTATTTTTTTTTAACTCCTGCTGAATTTACGATCTATCATATTAACTATCTGATATCACCAACACATGGCAGGTATGTATGCCAAGAAACATTTGCTATAATTTTTTGTAAAAGAAGAGAAAGAATTACTTGAAAACGATGTTGTGAAAAATATTTATATCGGAAGATGTGATATAATAATATTTCCAAGACATATGATCTGAAAGTAAACAAAAGGTTGATAGGTTTCGTTATAAATCCTTTAAACATCACTTGCGAAACAAATAGTCACATTGATTTATCATCATTTTTAATATTATGACAGTTTGACAGTAGAAGGTTTACGATTCATCACCTATATTCCATTACATTGATAAATACAAATAAATTAGTTTCATACCGAGAACAATTTAATTAATGTAACATCGAAAGCATTCTGGTCAGAGTATTTGTTCGATAATTATATTAAATTTTTATGTAAGACAAAAAACAAATACACTCCTTCAAGGACTATTATCAAATCATAATTTGTAATTTAATCGTCACTTACAAATAGAAGCCAAAAAGAAGAGACAAAATTCAATATACAACTTATATGTCGCTTCTTACTAAAATACAATTTCATAAAAATTTTGGTTTTTAGTAACCCATAAGTAGGATATTTAACATAAAAATTAAGTACAGGTAGTCTATCATTTTCTGGAAAAAAGGTAAGTACATTTTATAATTTTAAAAATGTTAATTGTTTTTAAAATAGAAGATAACTTAAACTTCTTAAAAAGTAAGAAGCCAAACTCAGCACATTTTTCCCCAACATAGAAAACATCACTTTTTATCAGGTCACCATTTTTTCCTTTTAGCTGGCGTATTTGGGCGGGGGGCAGCCAAAACCTTCCGAAAGTAAACCCCTGTCGAGTGTCCTCACATCTTAAAGGACTCGACAAGAGAAATGCAATGGTGCCAATGCAAGACATCACACCCTTAACCAAAATGGCAGGCATTTAAAATGTATAAATATTACATTTCCTATTAACACATTAAACATTTGTCATGTCTCTCTCCCTAGCTATTGTTTAGGGAGTGGTATCAAGTTGGGTTTTTGCAAAGTTATTTTTCTGACCAGCCCCTACAAAATGAAGAGAATTTCGATAAAGTATATAATTGAAATTTGGGGCAGCTCCCATTTTGTGGGGGGAAAGTCGTGACTCCGAAAAAGTTCACTTTTCATCTCCATAATGGTGGTCCGGAGTTTTGTCTTCCTTTTTAAACCCTTTTAAAATTTAAGAGTTTGAATGTTCGGTGCGGCTGAAAAATAATAATTATGTGACTACTTTAGCAGTTAAAACAAAATGTTTCACCAATGTATTCATAAATAAATTTACTAGACTCTACCTCGGGAAACAAAACCTGAATATAATTTTGTACATGTCGAGGAAACACAAGCCTCTACTCTCAGGGGAGGCGAGCGTCCCGGCGACGATGTGAGCGCTCTGTTTGAATAATGAAAAACATCATGTAAACGACGTCAACAACTCTTTGTAAAACAGTATTTTGGATTTTTCTACCATTGAAATATCTTGTAAATGCTGATTAGTTGCCAAAAAACGCGGGCTTCTTTGTTGTGATCGAATTTTAGATTAAAGAAATCCTTTAATGATATAATGTATTTGCAATTTGTTTTGTTTTTACAAGAACGCCTTTAAGATAATAACAAAATTGAAAGGAATATCGAATTAAATAAATATTTATCTAGGGGGAAACTGACACCAACAGTAGGGTAGTCTATTAACAGATTTCAAACATTTTCTCCCCATAAAAAATCATTGTTTTAATTACAGTTAACACTTGAGCGCCGTCGCGCTCCTGAATATTCATCAGATTACAGTCTGCCGTTCATGAATAGGTATTGCGGCTTTGGTAGTCAGAAAGCTCATGGAAATACCATCAGGGATGTTTAATGTTTTTAAGCTATTGTGTAATAGTTATTTGAGTGTTGAGTTTGTTAAATAAAACATAGTCTCGAAAGGGAGACAATGTGCTTTACTCTCAAAATACACACAACATTTTTCCCTCATATGCAAATATGCAATAATAAAATATGCTGACAGTAAAAAATTTCTTTATTAACTTGGTAATAAAAATATCCATTCTGTTTCGTTCTGTTAATAGCGCCTGAATCCCGGTAGCTGCAACCAAGCATGCACCTGCGATCAGCTGATTGTTGCAAGGTTACATGCTTACATGCTTTATTTATTCTTAGACGTTCTCACAGCTGATTGTTGTTAATGTTATAGTATATTACGTTACTAGGCCGGGAAGTACTGTTTTGTCGGACGAGCATGATAGAAACGTCCCGGCCGTATAACGTACGATATTTTTCATCATACTACGCAGAAAAAAACAAACTCAAACATAACGTATAGTCCTTGCATTAACATACGTATCTCACACCTTCAAACCTAATCTATAACAAACAGAACAAATATTTGCTACAGATGCAGTGCTGCCACTACATTCCTCTAAAAAGAAACCAATAAACAAGCATTAAGCATTAAGCATTAAAGCATTAAACGTCGATTTGCTGCAAATCAGGTGATTGTTTACTTCCGTTTCATCTGGCCTAGGCCGGAAAAAGTTTATACGGCCTAGGCCGGCAATGGTTAACTTTCGAGCCAATAAAAAGGAACTGAAAACAAATGTTTCTGTGTTAGTATGATGAAAATCTTATTTGATTATTCCTGCCACAAAATCAGCTGTTAGCACCTGCATTTGTTGAGCTGCAACATATTTGCATGTGTGCCTGAAAATTTTAAGGTGCTCTAATTTTTTAATTATTTAATTCAATGTTATTCTTAAATGTTTAATTTATTACTTGCCGGGAGACACAGTAATCGTTTTACTCCCGCTGGGAGACAAATTATTATTTTACTCATTACAAAGAGTAAAAAGCGTCTAAACGTAGCAGGTGGGGGAAAATATATTTTTGCAGTAAAAAAGGTTTTTACAAAGAAACTAATTGAAAAAAGATGTTTTCTTGGGAAATTTACATCAAAACGTCCTGAGTGAAAACCCAAATTTTCTTCTTCAGGTCAGATGAGCTAACTCCGCCATGACGGAAAGTGGCGGCAATCTCAGAATTATATCAATAACAAACATTACCAAAGTTGTTCACTTAATCTTGCAATGTAGTAAATGAAATACCCCCGTTGCAGCAGACCTGCATACTCAGCGAATTTCAAATGCAAAAAAACATAGTTCAAGCCAACTTAGCGAGATTTGTCATGTTTTTGTAAGGTCCTTAAGAATAACATGGGGAATAAGTATGCAGGTTTGCTGCCACAAAAATTGCAATATTGGTGATTTTAGACTATTAAACATTAGACCTCATCTAGATGAAGCCCCAAACCAAGTTTTATCCAGATATGTTGAGAAATAAGCGAGATATAGAATTTTACTTATTTCCCATAAGGTTAACATTGAGACAACGTACTGTGTTTACCACTTTCAATATCTCGGTAACCAATGAACATAGAGCAGTGATTCAAAATACTAAATTGTTTGCTTTTATGAGCCGAATTCAATGGTGCTAACAAAAATTCGATAAATTTTTTTTATGTAAACAACTTAAAAAACCCCCATTTTTGGGGGGGTTTATCCCCCTTTACCCTCTTCAAGTGGTCCGATTGGGGTGGTTCACGAACTCGTCCGAGTGATTGCCACTTTACACGTATGTATCAAATTTCATTAAGATTGGATCATATTTACGGCCGCTATCGTGTTAACAGACATATATATATATTAAAATGAACGAATAGTGTTTTTTGCTTCTGGGGTCCCAAAAACGAAAAGTTATCATAGTCTCAGGCTTAGGTGTCACCATGGGTACTACGGTAACAGCCTCTTTCCTATAGGGGAAATTCGCTAAAAAAACATGGGGAGAACAGTTAGTAGTCGGTGGCGCAGTTGGTAGTGCACTCGGCCCCGGTTCTGTGGCGGCAGCGTCGCAGGATCGAGTCCCGATGATGTCGCATAGTTTTAGCAGTACTGTTCATCCTTGTACTGTACCGGCTCACTCCTTGGGTTTGCTTGATAACTCCCACGCACAGGCCTGAGGCCTATGTGGGGGGGGGGGGGCAAATGCAAGGTAAAAAGAGGCCGCCACCCTCTTTAAAAAAAAAAACTAAACCCGGAAATGAGGTCCACCCGAAGTTTTTTTTTATTTCTGTTTCTTCAAGACCTACATTATTCAGATCTGCCGGGTGCCACTTTGTCACCCTTGAGCAAATTCAAATATCCAAGATGGCGTCCAAAATGGCTTAAAACACCATATAATTTTTTAAGAAAAGTTTCCTCACTGCATTGTTTCGTGCATTTTTTGAGATATTGACCAACGCCTATCATCGTTGGGTGGCTAATCCTATATTTTGACACGATAATATTTTTCGGCCGCCATATTGGATCCGCCATATTGGATATCAACTTTATTTTCTTAAATGTAAAGATGCTGTTGTGACACATCATTATGAACTAGATTTTTACGCTGATTGCAATGCTGAAATCCGTTTTTGAAAATATGAATCGGTTAAAATGATATACTCAAATACAATTTTATTCCTATACATTTCTTATGGACGTTTCGTATTTTCAATATCTTTTGGGATTTTTTCCTGCTATCTCTCATTATAATAAAGATATGTAGTTCGTTATTAAAATACCCAGTGAAATGCCGGCTTTCATTTGAGATATCAATTATCAACATCGGACGAGTGACAGATGAGCTAAAAGGCTCAATTTAAGTTAAAAATAAATTTTTCAGAAATTATTTTTTAGTCAAGTATTAATACCTCCGGTTTTAAATGAGGTATTAAATTAATTTTGGTCTTAAATCACTCAGTAAACTATCAGCTCTCAAGTAAGATAACTTTCAATAAGGTCGGACAAAATATTATGTGACTTTATGAGCTTTCACTCAATATAAATTTGTTTTACTTGCATAATTTTACATTTCCTTAAATATTTCTCTAGTTCAAAATAAGACTCAAAAATCGTAAAGGTCTTAATTGACTTAGTAGATTATTGGCTTTCATTTGAGTCATAAATTATTTTTAAGAATATTGAGTTTCAGGAGAGTTGTGGTTCTAAAATCCATTAATAATTAAAATTTTCAGACATTTTCGTTTATATAAAGACTCATGTCTCCAGTTCCAGGAAAGGTCTGGATTTCGGATATTTTTAAAAGACTCAGTAAAATACCAGCTTTCATTTGAGACCGTGATAATTTAATTCGAACAAGTTCGGGGTGAGTTACAAGCCACTATTAAGCGTAAAATTTAAAAATAACTAATCTTTATGTCGTAATTAGCCTTAAAATTAGTTTACAGCTTAACCAATTTCACGTATCAATATTTTAAATAAAAGCCGACATATCACTGAGTATTTTGAGATCAAACTTAACAAAATAGCTTATTTAGAGCCAGAGATATACATACTTAATTAAAAACAAATTTCATAAATATTGATTTTTTAATTACATTTAGCCTTATAGCTCATCTGTCACTTGTCCGATGTTGATGATTAATATCTCAAATGAAAGCCGGTATTTCACAGAGTATTTCAAGACTAAAACGAACTACACATCTTTATTATAATGAGAGATAGCAGGAAAAAATCCCCAAAAAAATATTGAAAATACGAAACGCCCATAAGAAACCGATTCATATTTTCAAAAACGGATTGCAGCATTGTAATCAGCGTAAAAATCTAGTTCATAATGATGTGTCACAACACCATCTTTACATTTAAAAAAATAAAGTTGATATCCAATATGGCGGATCCAATATGGCGGCCGAAAAATATTATCCTGTCAAAATATAGGATTAGCCACCCAACGATGATAGGCGTTGGTCAATACCTCAAAAAATGCACGTAAAAAATGCAGTGAGGAAACTTTTTTTAAAAAATTATATGGTTTTAAGCCATTTTGGCCGCCATCTTGGATATTTAAATTTGCTCAAGGGTTACAAAGTGGCACCCGGCAGATCTTAATTATGTAGGTCTTGAAGAAACATAAATCAGCAAAAAACTTCGGGTGGACCTCACTTCCAGGTTTTTTCAACTGCAACCAGACTATTTGTTTAACTGCTCTTACAATAGGTTTGTGCGTACGTACACATGTATGTTTGTATTGTATACATGTAGATATGTAGCATGCATGTTGTATATATTATGTACTAACAGAAGCCCGCGGCTTCGCCCGCTGAAAGGATAATAGTAGTTTATGCAACGATTGTATAATGAATGCCTTTAAGCCACGAGTGAGATGTAAGTTAGAACACGAGCGAAGCGAGTGTTCTAAATATCTCACGAGTGGCCCGAAGTTAAACAAAACTCATGACTTTTACTAATGATGGAATAGGTCAACTAAAATTTGAGGTTAGGCAAATAAGCAGACTGAACCATGAATCGTTGTGGAACAATCAGCTGATGGGATAAGTAAACTCAAACATGAATCGCAATGCAACAATAAGCTGATGTGCGAATTGCGTAATTGTTATTATGACACTACTTCCGTCAAATGCCGAGCTCTCATTGGTCTAGAACCAGTACTCTAAAGTGACTCCAGTACTCTAAAGTCGTCATTAGAGTACTGCTTGGTTTTTGGTGTTTTAATGTATATCATTATAATGTTTATTGTAATACCATAATTGGTGCTTATTGCAATGGTCGTAGATAAAACATTTTTAGCTAAACAATACGTTATTTGAAATGTGCAATTTTTACCAATTAGACTGATTGATTTTAATTATTTATCTGAACTAGGATTTTAAATTTTTAACTACATCACTTTTTTGCGATTTCACCCGAGAAGGAAACGAGAAGGCGAAACGTTCCCTCGATAGATTTTCCCTTTTCCCTCAAATGCTATGATCTGGCTACATGAGCTAACATATTCTAATTTTGTAGGTTAGTCTTCAAAATACTGAAATCTCCTAGTTAATCCATCATCGAACTTATTAGATTAATTGTGTTTCTATTTGTTTGGTTTAAAAAGTATCATTACCACTTTAGGTGTTTGAACCTAGAACTTTCATTGCACCGAGCTCTCGCCTAAATCCTGTTTGCTTATTTGACTCTTGAGAATATAAGGAAAATGAAATATAACTAATGTTAAATATAAAAAAGCGCAAGGGGGTCTCTAGACCGAACACCTAAATGTAGTATGTTTAAAAGACATACCAACAGTTTTAAGAAAAAATAAAACCAAGTCCTTGGTCAAGAAATTAGGAAACCTGATTCCCATTTTTTTAATCACATGGAAGAATGGATTAATCAGTCATTGGAAAGAGGCGAACATGTCTGGTATAATAGAAACGTTTTTGGAACTTACCTTAAATCCCCCTCGGCCAGCAAGCCAACTCTAAAATTTGTAATTCTGAAAACCGCGATCCTGGTGGAATATTTATGAAAATAACGGAATAATGGAATGAATTGTCCATGCAGAGTTTTAAGATTATAGTTTGATTATTTCGGGTGATCCGTAAAACATGAGTAGGCTAAGTATGGTATCTCAAAAATAAATATACAGAAGATAACCGTAAGAGTTTAGTACAGATTATTCTTTTGACGAAATCTCTAACCTATTTGTCTCTTTAAAATATTCTATGGACTTTCCATCCATATTTTTAAATCATAGCCTTAAAATCGAAAAAAAGGCCACCATTTTGAATTTTATAATTTTTGTTATTTTATTTTTGCCTTTTGAGAGAATATCTTTTAAACTTCTTTCTTAATATGAACATATAGAGCCTAAAGTAAAGTATGTGCCAAGTTTCATTGCTCAAAACCCTACACTTTTTTTTAGAAAATCAATATACATACACGCTAAAATCGAAAGAGTGAATACTCACTCTTTGTGAGTGACTCATTCACTCTTTGGGGTAGAGAAAATTGAGCCACTCTGAAAGAGTGAAGGTTCACTCTTTGAAAAAGTGAACCGTTTTCACTCATGAAAAGAGTGGAATGTCCCCACTCAATGAAAGAGTGGGTCTTGTTCTTTTCAGAGTGGAATTTTAGTCTTTAAAAGAGTGAAGTTCAACTTTAAAAGAGTGAAATCACCTAACCTCACTAACCTAACCTCTCACTGGCATTTATGAACTACAATTCTGAGTCTTTGCCGACACTTGTTGTGGACAACTGGTACCTAAACTTGATGATTGAAACTAAAACCCCTAAAATGTAACGGCGCAGGCATATTCAAGGAGTGACACAGAACTTTTGAACTTCCCCCTAAATTGATTTTTCAGACTAAATTGAATTTCCCCTCTACCCTAACCTTGATTCTACAGACTATTGTTAATCTTTAAATTACGTTAGCTACCTTAACACTAACCAAGTAAGTGGTTAAAGCAATGTCTTCTGCTTACCTGTATATAAACCGGTAATATCTATGTGCATGTAAATTAATGACCAAAATGGCGACTCAGTAGCGTCGTCGCGTCGCCGGAAGCGATCCCTCTTTTCGCTCTCTCTCCCCACCACTTTCAAAAACTCACTCAATTGAGAGTGAATTCTCACTCTTTCCTTATATGGTTTCAAAACCATACAATCAATGAGTGAAAATTTCACTTTTTCATGAGAGAAATCATCACTCAACCAAAAGATTGGATATTTTTCACTAATTTAGAGTGAATATTAACTCTTTCGGAGTGAAAACCTATTCACTCCAACAAATAAATGAATTTTTCACTCTTTCGATTTTAGCGTGTACATATATATATAATTATATATATATATATATATATATATTATATATATATAATTTCCTTTTGGTAAAAAAACAACCGACTTCAAACGCTCTAAAAAGTATGAAATAATTTTATTTTATAATTCAAATGTTTTAATATCCAAGCTCACGTATTTCAAGTCGGCGCGGCTCCATATTGCATCTTAGCTATGTATGTTCTTGGCAGAATAGCTCAAGTTTGAATAACATTTGATGAATGTATTTGTTGAATGGCTTACATGAATGTAACATTAAAATAAAAATTGTGTGCTAATTTCATATAAATAGAGAGAGGAGAGTTTTAAATTCGCACTAGAGAATTTATTTGTGGTCTACAATAGTTTAAAATTTGGATTTTAAAGCAAAATGTTCGAGTTGACGATTGAAAGTTTATCCCGCAAATATAATTGAGATCAAACTGAGATATTTAATCGCTACTCACAGTTTAGTGTTTCATATATTGGTAGAGCCGCGCCGACTTGAAATACGTGAGCTTGGATATTACAAAATTTGAATTATAAAATAAAATTATTTCATACTTTTTAGAGCGTTTGAAGTCGGTTGTTTTTTTCCAAAAAGAAATTATTTCATACTTTTTAGTGGAAAGTATGGTCTTTTATGTTTGATTTTGATTGATTCAGTAACTGTTGAATCGTGAATTTGAAAAACCCCATAAGTGACATTTTTTACAAAATTCGTTTTATTAGTGAAATGTGAAGTTCTTATGTAAATGCATCTTTTTGTGCAATAACCACATAAGTCCAACACTCATACACTCTTTTAATCTAGCTGAGAATTTTCCATTTGTTGTAAGAACACCACAAGTAACAGCGAACGAATTTGGTAAAAAATGTCACTTATGGAGTTTTTCAAATTCACGATTCAGTTGTAGAATATCATTAATACTCTATTCCAGTTTTCTTTGCTGATGACTGAATCCATTAATAGATTATAATCCAGAATAATCCAGGATAATAGATTAGTATACATAGTATTATACTAAACTGTACTTCTGTTATTGGTTAACTAATTTTTCGGACAGGTCAGGCTATTGCACCATGAAGACCCAGGAATTTTACAGTGTATATAGTACACACTATAATTGGTTATAGCCTACAGGTATTACTCATGGGCTATAAGAATATGGCCACCTCTTTGAAAAAATCTCATTTTATAAGGGATTTTTGAAAGCTAATCATGCCTATATTCGGGCCAAGTACATTACTGGCAAAGTATCAGCTCCATCGGTTCGTAAGTTTCACATTTTACATACATTCAGATCCATTTTACCGTGTAAATATATACATGGTATTTCACTATTGGGAGTGTAAAAATCACTTAAGTTTCTCTATAACAGAAAAGTCAATCTTAGCTCAATCTGTTTATTAGTTACGCATTTCTATCCTAAAGACTCAAACAGATCAGACAACGTTTACGATTTCATATCTTTACTCTTTTTTTTTACCAATTTACAATCGTATTGTTACTTTGGGAAACTTAAAAAAACTTTGAAATAGGATCAACCAATCATTAAAACCTTATCTTCTCAGCATAGCCATAAAACATTTCTAAAATTCTATTACAGCGTTCATACTATGAATAAATCGTGTGAAAAGTTATAATATTCTATTCTAAACCCTCGAGTTTGGCCACAGATTTTCTCGGTCAGTTTATTGCAGAGATTTTCATCACAAGATAACCACATGAGCTCGGTACCTGACAAATGGCATGTCGGTTAGTTTAAATACATTTACAAAACTGTTCAGAGATTTACTCATAAGATAGATTCGGTTTAGAATTGCGATTCTTGCACGTTTAGCGCTATAAGTTGTCTAGTAAGACGTATAAAAATCATGTTTAGCATGTTTCAACCTGTGACACACAAACTGGAAATCATAAACGTCCATGATGAAATTTGAACTCAACTTACAAATAAGCCTGTTGGGGATTTTTTTCAGTGGAAACTGTAAGAATGCTCACACATCACAAGTCACAAAGACACTTGATACATGTGGCTTGTATGCTTGTATGTGGCTTGTTTCAAATGCATCATCTAGGCACACTAAAACGTTAAGATTTAGACTTACTCTTCTTCTTTACCTGATTGTAATAAGTAAATTTTTCACTAACTATTGATAATCGACATTATCATAGCCTGGTTTTTATAACACGGTAGAGAATCCTAAATATTAGTTTTTCATAAATATGTCATGCTTTTTGTTTTACACTTTTAAAAATAATGTAATAATCACAAGTTTTTTTATGGAATTGACTGTGTTTGAATCAACATATTAAATTGTAAACATGATGACAAACTGTTTTGACATTATATCATTGTGAGGCAGCTGATCATGTGCCATATAATTACAGATTTATTTAAAAGTATGTGACAGCTGTAATAAAATAAACTTTGTTTTGTTCACCTTTGTTTCGTCAACAAAAAGTTGTGTAAAATATTGATTTTTTAAAGTTTTTAGCATTTTTCTCCTAAATAAATATTCCAATGAAACAAAATGTTATATATGGGACCTACGGGAAATCATCCCGGTTATTTTGGTGGTAGAATCACGTTGATTGGTAAAAGTATCGCAGAGAAATCGGTGAACATCCCTAGAAAAAAAAACATATCCCAAGACGAATTGAGAACCTCCTCCTTTTTTGGTAGTTGGGGGAAGTCGGTTAATAAAAGAGTTGTGTGTGTGTATATTTCGGCCTCAGCCAAAACTGCATGTCGTAGATACTTGATCTTGGTGTCTACGATAAAAAATGAAAATAAAAACAATAAAAAGGGTTTCTATTTATCAATTTTACCTATTCTATTTATCAAAAGAGGTGTATTTCCTGATGTTCTTAAACTTGCTCTTGTAATGCCAATCCACAAAAAGGGTGAGGTGCAAAAATGTGGTAACTATAGACCCATTTCAATTATTTCCACTTTCTCCAAAGTTATTGAAAAGATTGTTCTTCGCCGTTTTCTACATTTCCTTGAGTCAAACAATTTTTTTTCGTAATCAGTTTGGTTTCCGGCAGAATAAAAGTATATTAAATGCCATGTTCTTTTTGGTAAATGAGATTGTCAAGGCTCTAGATGAAGGAAAGGACGCCCTAGGAATGTTTTTAGACCTTTGTAAGGCATTCGATGTCGTAAATCATGGTCTTCTTGTTGATAAACTGTCTAATCTTGGTATAAGAGGAGTGGCTTTGGACTGGTTTGTTTCATACCTTGAGAACCGAATGCAAAGTGTTGAAATATCTTGATGAAAGTAGAAGTCTTCGAAAGCAGTATTCAGATAAGTTGGAAGTGACAATGGGGGTTCCCCAAGGGTCTGTATTGGGGCCGATCCTTTTTCTTCTCTTCATCAACAACATTGATGGTAGTATAGACAATGGTGAACTATGCATATTTGCGGACGATACATCTCTCATTGTTACAGCAGAAAAAGCTGATGACTTGGAAATGGCTGCTTTCATCCAATCAAATTCACTTATCCAATGGTTATCGGAGAGTGGTCTTTTTGTAAACACTGCCAAGACAGGGATGGTTAATTTTCAAATTCGTAGTAAGGAAAATACTGGAGTTTCAAATTTGCTGCTTTCTGAAATTGATGTTGCATATACAGATTCAGTTTGCTTCCTTGGTCTTGAAATTGATTCTATTCTAAAATTTTCTGCACATATAAATACGTTATCGGGTAAACTCAGTTCTATCATCTATGGAATACGGAGACTATCATTTTATTGTAATCCTGAGGTACTGCTCATAGCTTACTATGGTTGCTTTTATCCTCATCTGGTTTACGCTGTACCTATATGGGGGGGCAGAGAAGTCAAGTTAAAAATACATCTTCACTCTCCAAAAGAAGGTTATCAGAATAATTTTTGGTTTAAGGCAACAAGAATCGTGCAAAGAGACCTTTCGTTATCACAAACTACTAACCTTTCCAGCAATTTACATATCAGAAACTCTGACATTCTTCATGAAAAACCGCAGCCTTTTTGAATCTAGATTACCACCTACTAACTACTCTTTCCGTCAACGTTCTTACCTGTCTCTTCCAAAACACAAAACAACTTTTTTTGAAAATAATGTTTATTATTCTTCCATCAACTTTTTAATGGACTGCCTGACTGCCTTAGGGTTGATGTGCCACTTGAAAAATTTAGGGGTGCACTAAAGGCGTGTAAGGGGTGCGTACTACAGTGTCCACGATTTTTTAAGAAGATTATAATTTAGAAGTAAAAATTTTAGTTCTAAGGTATTTATGTAAAATGACTCATGCCAATGCTTGTAAGAGTTTTACGGCAATAAAGGAATTATGATTGATTGATTCATTCATTCATTTGTATTGCATGTTGCATTTTCTTTGATAATCATGCACATATAATTTTTGCTAGTGAATCTAACTTGTTACCAGCAGAGAGAGATGTTAGAATTCGTAGTTGAGGTTTTTATTTTGACGCTTGCCGTAGGAGCGTCGGAGGACACGCTCCGACTTCAGTGGATTCTGACTTGCTACTTCAACGTGTTTCGTCTCAGGTCATTTAGAGAGCAGATTCCAGTTGTCTTAGCGAACTCAGATTATAGAGTTTCAGTTATGGCAAGCGTAAGGGAACGAAATCTCAACCAGGTACACTTGGTCTGTTGCTTATTTGGAAACTTTTCATTAATTAACTAAAAAGGTTATGTTTTTGTTTCATATCATTTTTTCTTGTCGTACTTTAAAACTAGTGGAACGTATCTATAACTAAGTGTGGAGTTAAAAGTACTATTTCACAACAGAAAAAGAAAACCGAAGTAATTTCTTTGAGAATAATTGTCTTTTATGTTTTCGACCTTAAAATGACATAATCTTTCCTGCATGGAGGAGTTCCGAAGCAGCCCATTTTTAGCAAAAAATTATTTTTCATCATACTATCACAGAAACATCTGTTTCAGTTCCTTTTCGTTGGCTCGAAAGCTACCCATTGCCGGCCTAGGCCGGATAAACTCTTATTCGGCCTAGGCCGGAAAGACTGGAAGTAAACAATCAGCTGATTTGGAGCAGTCCGACGTTTAACGCTTGTTTATTGGTGGTTTATTGGTTTCTTTTTAGAAGAATGTAGTGGCAGCACTGCATCCGTAGGAAATGTTTTTCTGCTTGTTATAGGTTAGGTTTGAAGGTTTGAGAAACGTATGTTTAAGCAAGGACTACGTTATGATTGAAGGTTTTTTTTCTGCGTAGTATGATGAAAAATATCGTACGTTACACGGCCGGGAAGTTTTGCCGTACTCGCATGAAAATCCCGCACTCGCTTTCGCTCGCGCGGGAACTATATGCTCGTCCGACAAAACAGTACTTTCCGGCCCAGTAACATAATATACTATTCCATTACTGCAATTTACAATGATATAAATTTTACTATATTCAATACTACAATACCCCCGTTGCAGAAGACCCGCATACTCAGCGAATTTCCAATGTAAAAGAACAATTTCAATCCAACATAGCGAGATTTGACTTGTTTTTGTTAGCTCCATATGAATAACGAGTATATTTAGTAGATCTGAACTAGATGAATCCTTACGCTAAATACCAAGTTTTATCAAGACATGTTAAGGAATAAGGAAGATATAAATTTTAACGAATTTCCCCTATAGGGAAGAAGCTGTTACCGTAGTACTCATAGTAAAACCTAAAACCCAGACCATGATAAATTTTCGTTTTGGGGCCCCAGAAGCAAAAAACACCATTCCCTCGAATTTATATATATATATATATATATATATATATATATATGTATGTCTGTTATCTATATGTCTATATATATATATATGTTTGTTAACACGACAACGGCCGCAAATATGGTCCGATCTTAATGAAATTTGGTACAGACATGTAAAGTAGTAATCACTCGGACGATTTCGTAAACCAGCCCGATCGGACCACCTTAAGGGGGGGTAAAGGATGATAAACCCCCCCCCTTAAAAAACAGGTTTTTTGCGTTTTTACATATAAAAATAAAAATTTTCGAATTTTTGATGGCACCATTGAATTCAGCTCTAAAAACAAACGATTTAGTATCTTGAATCACTGCTTTATGTCCATTGGTTACCGAGATATTGAAAGTGGTAAACACAGTATGTCGTCCCAATGTTATGGGAAATAAGTAAAATTCTATATCTTGCTTATTTCTCATCATATCATGATAAAACTTGGTTTGTGGCTTCATCTAGATGAGATTTAATGTTTAATAGTCTAAAATCCCCGATATTTCAATTTTCGTTGCAGCAAACTTGCATACTCCTTCCCCATGTTAATCTTATGGAGCTTACAAAATATGTCAAATCTCGCTAATGTTGGCTTGAACTGTATTCTTTCGCATTTGAAATTCGCTGAGTATGCAGGCCTGCTGCAACGGGGGTATTTTTTATTTCCCATAAGGATAACATGGAGAATGGGTATGCAGGTTTGCTGCCATGAAAATGGATATATTTCGGGGATTGTATACTAATGTACATGAGTACTACGGTAACAGCTTCTTCCTTACAGGGGAAATTCGCTAAAACCATAAAACCAATTTATAAAATGTTTAGGGAAACTTTTCATCAATATATTAGTTCTATTAAATTTATATATTCCATTAAATTTGTCCACTGTTTGATGCACTACCATAAAACATTAACTCAGAACAGTAACCTTTATGACAACACATTTTCACAAAAAAAGTAAGATAGAAGTTGTCTGAATCAGTAAGAAACTACATAGGGTAAATCACCAGTTATTGGCACTTTAAGCGTTCTGAATCTTTTAAATACACTGTGTACGACCTACCTTTATTGTTTTTTACCAACAAAAATGTTTTTTACAAGGAGGAGTAGATGTGTTAAAGGGTACATGCGTTAGAAATATCATAGTTGTTCATATTTATTAATTAAAATTATTTTAAATAAAAAACATGAAAATCTACAGTTATTGGCACTTAATCACTAGTTATTGGCATGGTCAGATACCAGTTATTGGCACCGTTTTGATAATTATTTTGTAAGCCATTATGGAATGTGCTATGACAAGAAGGAGTAATAATATTTGTTTTTGATAGGTACTATTTGATGTGTAATCAATTTATAAAATTTTAAATGCAAATTAATAAGAAATACGAAACATTATTGTTGGGGTGAATAGACTAGTTACAATAAAAAATGTTGTACTAAATAAAATACCTATCCTGTAGCTGTGATATACAGATGTAAAATAATAAAAATTGTAAAATCTTGTAAAATTAAATGTAGAGTATGCTTAGTAGCTTACTAATTAGTCTGTATAATCTCTGTCCATTTTTAACTGCCTAATTATTCTAAGTTTTTAACAATGTCATTTTTAAAATCAACACACTGTTTACAAACTTAGATTGCAGTTGATTCATCAAAATTGATGTCATCCAAACACTTCTCGTGAAAAGTTTTATCACACAAATCACAGTCGATTTTGGTTTATTCAAGTTCATGGCATTTGAAGTTTCCAGCAAATTTGTAGCAAAGTCCACTTGAATCATTATTGTATTTTCCGATACTTGATTTTTGGGTAACTTAGTTTTGCTATGACAGTAATCCCTGGATTTTTCTCACGTTTAAAAACTGTTTCTTCTCAAAGTTTATCTTAGAACTATTCTGAACCTTTTTGCTGTTTTGATTCTTCTTGATTTTTCTTCTCTTTTCTTTTTAGCATTCTTTCTCATTTTTTGATGCTTCTTTTTTTCCTCCTCTTTTCGGTTTTCTCTCCTCTTTTTATCTTTTAGCTTCTTTTCTTTTCTTTTTTTTCACACTTGTCTCTCCATTTTTAATGACACCACATAGGGTGTTTTCTCTGTATTTTTTACCGAGGATTTTTTTACCTTTAATTAGCATATAACGGTACTCGCGGCTTCGCTCACCTTATTAAGACTTGATTTTGTGTAATGCGATAGTATTTGATGTAAATTTAGTAGATTGGCATGCTAATAACACCTATAATTGCCACTGCCAATGATCAATTAAAAAAATATTGAGTATTGGCATGCCAATAGCTCTAGTAATCGGCACCTTTGGGATGCCAATAACTCCAGTTATTGGCACTGCCAGTAAGGTGCCAATAACTGGATTTGTATATGAAAAGGAACCAGACATTGGCACCCCCCTTAAATACGAGAATTTAAGGTTAGGAGTAAAAAACGTGAGGCTGTGTGTAGAATGAACCCTTACAAACCACAACATAGCCTATGATTGTATGAATTTAAAAAATATACATAAGTAGAGGTCAAAATAAAAAGTTACCTACTTAAGATTTTACCAAGGATCACAGTCCGTTTTGGAGTATTTTTGCACTGTTTTTTAAAATCTGTCATCATCTGACTAACAGAGCATTTTTAAACAGCCGAGTATGTGTTTTTGCAAGGCCATCTATTAAGGAACATGAACCACTGCCTTTAGAATTTTTTTATGCCTTTGATTTTACTTTAAAAAATAAATAAAAATGGGGTGCCAGTAACTAGTGAGTGCCAATAACACCCGCCTTTACCCTATTTATAAATTTAAAAATATATAATAAATAAATTGGAATGTATCATACAATATTAACATGTGAATTTGTTTATGTTTAACTTTTTCGAAGTAACAAATGTGCCACCAATCCAGCTAGCCCTTGCAGCCTAAGAAAAATAATATGCGCGTTTATAAAATGGCGAAGTTTGTTTCTTCCGAGAGCTCTTTGGTAAAGATGTAATCTACTTAATATTCTTTTAAAAAACTATAGAGTTTGGATTTAAATTTAAAAACTTTTTAGCCGTCAGATGGTTAATTTTTTGTTCATACGAATTTTGAGATCTAATTTGTTCACTTATTTTAATATTAAGACTTTAATCCCGGTGCAGTTAAGGTTTTACAAGTTTTAAGAAAGATGAGCTGAAAGTCTTACCATTAAATTAACTACTAGATAAATCAATTTTATAAAACGAATCATGATGTAAAAATGTCAAACCGTAATGAAAGTAATATTAAGATGTATGATTGGAATTTTATTAATTCAAACGTTAAATTAAACAGACAAATCATGCAGGTTGTAACAATTATATGAAATATTCAAATGAGCCACAAATATAATAAAATATCCTACGTTTCATTCAATTTAATAAAATAGTAGTGAGTGGAACAATTGGCCTTTATTAATTCCCAGTCATCAGGCGTTCACAATGGAAATGGAAGTCACAATAGCCTTCCCCAGTCAGCGGATTACTACCAGATATCTTAAGTGTTTTATTGTTTTTCTTTGTGTTATAAACAAAGTAGTACTTTAAAGCTAGAAAACTAACTCTTCCATTTTAAAGAACGAAATATCAAAGCCTTATTCATTGAAGATGGTATCGTTTGGATAGGACTAAAATATTAAATAAATGACCAAACGTTTGCTAAATTAGATCGACCGATTAATTTTCCGTTTGCCACGCAAGCATAACCCATCAAAAAGGCATTTTGTTTGGGCAATGAATTAGGGCGCACCGGAATTGCGCACTAAAATTCAGGTAGTCACCGGAATAGCGCACTTGGTCGAGAGACAACCCCTGGACACACACCGTTATTGCGCACTTACTCTTCCGAGAAATCTCTCGGTTAATTAAGCAAGGGTGAAAATTAATAACAAGTTTATCAACCACCAACAAGCATTTATTAAACCTAAATTAGTGGGTGCATTTTTATATCCAACACATTTTGTAAAATTTAGAAGGTCAATTTCATTTTGACTCAGCTGATAAATGTTGTTTATAAGAAAGGCTCTTCTCTCATATATTACACCGCCAACGCTCTTCCCCACTTCTTAAGACACTCACAAATCGGTATGCATAATTGTCCTTTATAATATTATCACTTCCCCGTTCATTTATAACTTTGAACATTATAACTATTAACACTTCAAATTCTACAATCCTTTTCAATTCAATTCATCAAAATAAAAATGTACTATAGAATAAACACTATTTATTAACTACCACTAACAATCCTAAAAACTAATCACTCAACTAAATAGACTTTAGACAGAAGATACCGTAGGCTAACTGTGCTTATAGTTAGCTTCTTCAACTAAAACTGAACAGTAAAGAATGCTCTCACGCAAATTTCCCGGTTACTGGTCCAAGGAGGTGGGTGGTATGAAAGGGTGCAAAGTACAAATTTTGGAAGTCCCAGGTCATTGCCAAATTCAAGAGAGACATGAGTGAGCTATTACGGCAGCATGGCACTGAAGACTCAGGTACCTGCCGGGCCAAGTGCGCAATTCCGGCGCATAGATGGAGAGCCCTTTTAGGGATTAAAACTTGGTGCGCAATTCCGGTGCACCGATGAATTAGTTTAGTGATGCAATCCTTTTCCTTTAATTGCTTTTATGTTCTCAACAATTAATTTTTAGATCAATAACTAGCTACATAAAAGGTTTAACCTAACTTATGAAAACAGTGGTATGACGAAGTTACTTGTTTAACCATTCTACTATGCATTCCAATATATGTTGTCAGGTTTTGTTTTAGTTTTAGCGAATTTCCCCTATAGGGAACAAGCTATTACCGTAGGTCTTATGGTAAGACCTAAGCCCGAGACCATGATAACTTTTCGTTTTTGGGCCCCCAGAAGCAGAAAAAAACCATTCGTTCGAATTTATATGTATATATGTGTGTCTGTCAGCACGATAGCGGCCGTAAAAATGGTCCGATCTTAATTAAATTTGGTGCAGACGAGTAAAGTGGTAATTCCTCGGACGAGTTCGTAAACCAGCCCGAACGACAACCGGAAGGGGGATTAAAGGGGGATAAACCCCCCCAAAAAATGGGGTTTCTTGAGTTTTTACGTGAGAAAATAAAATGTATCGAATTTTTGTTAGTACCATTGAATTAGGCTCATAAAAACAAACAATTTAGTATTTGAATCACTGCTCTGTGTCCATTGGTTACCGAGATATTGAAAGTGGTAAACACAGTACGTTTTCCCAATGTTAACCTTATGGGAAATAAGTAAAATTCTATATCTCTGTTATTTATCAACATATCTTGATAAAACTCGGTAATTAGCTTCTTCTAGTTCAGATCTACGAAATATTGAATTAAAACCACCCAGTTTTAATATACCTGTAGCAGCAAACCTGCATACTCATTCCCCATGTAATTCTTATGGAGCTTACCAAAACATGTCAAATCTCGTTATGTTGGATTAAAATAATGTTGTTTTACATTTGAAATTCGCTGAGTATGCAGGTTTGCTGCTGGGGGGGTATTTTAATAATTTGAGGTAGCTGAGTGGAAAGAATTTTGGGGGTTTATAAATATACTTTCCTGGCGTAGAAAAAGTTTTAACCTGGAATTGTTTATGACATTGATGGGGGTGGACAAAATTTACTGTTTCCAGAGAGCCAGAACCCATTATTTCTTCTAATAATTGGCTTCATATCCCTTAGGGGGGGATTGAGCGGGAATTAAGGAGGGATAAGGGGGTATTTAATGGGAGGAATAAAGGGGGAAATTGAGGAGTTATAAAATCCAGGGTTAGGCAAAAGTATGGATACCCCCACCTAACTTTTTAATGCGTCATAGTAGGAAAACCAAACTAAGCATACCTTCACAGAATTACAAACTGCACTTTTTAATGAAAGTCCTATTTTCGCCCCCACCCCCAAAATGGGGCACTTTGGGGGCAGCCCCAAATTTTTAAACACAAACTCCTATCAAGTGACCCCTCATTTTGAAGGGGTTGTCAAGATACATAAAATGGCGCAAAACGAAGGTCGATATCACCTCCCTAACCAAAATGGCGGTCATTTCAAAATTTGGGATGGGTAAAGAAGGTAAAATATGGATACCCCCCCCCTTAAGTATTAAATGGGATACAGTAGGTAAACTAAACTCAACTCACCACTCTATACGTCATAAAACAGAACGTTTGTAACAAAAACAACTTTGTCTCGGCCCCCAAACCATTTGGGGGCAGCCCCAAATTTTTAAATGTAGACCCCTATCAAGTGACCCCTCATTTTGATGGGTTTGTCAATAGAAATAAAGTGGTTCAAACCGGGGGTCAATATTACAGCCCCTAACCAGAATGGCATGCATTTAAAAATTTCAAAGTTTACAAGAGAAGCATTATTATCAGACCTTCTCCTCCCTTACAAATATGGAAATTGTCACCATTTCGATAGGGGTGTGATATCCACCTCCGGTTTGCGCCATTGTATTTCTTTTTACAAACCCTTTAAAATGAGGGGTCACTCGATAGGGGTTTGCATTTAAAAATTTGAGGCTGCCCCCAAAGTGCCCCATTTTGGCGGTGGGGGCGAAAATGGGACTCTCGTTAAAAGTGCAGTTTTAGCGAATTTCCCGTATAGAGAAGAAGCTATTACCATAGGTCTAATGGTAAGACCTGAGCCCGAGACCATGATAACTTTTCGTTTTGGGGCCCCGGAAGCAGAAAACACCATTCGTTCGATTTGATTTTAGTATTTTGGTAAATCAAAAACATAGTCTACATATATATATATATATATATATATATATATATATATGTGTGTGTGTGTGTGTGTGTGTGTGTGTGTGTGTGTGTGTGTGTGTGTGTCTGTGAGCACGATAGCGGACGTAAAAACGGTCCGATCTTAATGAACTTTGGTACAGACATGTAAAGTGGTAATACCTCAGACGAGTTCGTAAACCAGCCCGATCGGACGACCGGAAGGGGGGGTAAATGGGGATAAACCCCACCAAAAACAGGTTTTTTGAGTTCTTTACATAGGAAAATAAAATGTATCGAATTTTTGTTGGCACCATTGAATTCAGCTAAAAAAAACAATTTAGTGTCTTGAATCACTGCTCTATGTCCATTGGTTACCGGGATATTGATGGTGGTAAACACAGTATGCTGTCCCAATGTTAACCTTATGGGAAAAAAGTAAAATTCTATATCTCGGTTATTTCTCAACATATCTCGATAAAACTTGGTAAACAGCTTCTTCTAGTTCAGATCTACTAAATATTGAATTTAAACCACCCAGTTTTAATATACCTGTAGCAGCAAACCTGCATACTCATTCCCCATGTTATTCTTATGGAGCTTACCAAAACATGTCAAATCTCACTATGATGGATGGAAATATGTTGTTTTGCGTTTGAAATTCGCTTAGTATGCAGGCCTGCTGCAACGGAGGTATTTAATTCTGTGAAGTTTGGTGTGAAGGTGAGTTTGGTTTTCCCACTATGACGCATTAAAAAATTATACCCTGATTATCGATAGAAGATGGGCGGAGCGAGCGCGCTGCAGTATAAACATTCTTATTCATAACGCTGTAGAAACGTAACAAACGCTGTTAAAAATTTGCAGTCCACTTTATTCCAATGGCCAGTTAATTACGTTATCAGCACTGTTTTCAAATAATTTTTAACGTACATCGTTTAGTTTAAACTGTGAGTTAAATTACTAAAAACACGATTTGCGAATTAAAAAAGTCAATTCTTTGTGTTTGATTTATGATAACTCTGCTTAAAAGCATTGGGGAAAAAAATACCTATAGAGAACCTTTAGTCGACTTTCTTGGGAACAATATATCAACATTTGAGTGTCTTGAGATTAATATTTACGTCGTTATTAATTTATTTCAAAAGTACTGTTATCTCAGCTATTAAACTATTTTGAGAATGAAATTCAGTAAACAATGTCTTTGAATGAAATATAGGTTAATTCCGTCGCAGCTTTATGTTTTCATTGGAATGGTTTCTCATAATAGATTAATATATAAACGATAGTATCAGTGCATGGCAGAGCGCAACAATGACCGTTGGAGTACAGTCTGGACCTAGTGGACCCATTTTATTGGCGCGCCTCTGCATGTCTCAGTTTTTCTCTTATAAACAACGCCTACTTCCAGATGTAGAATTCATTGTAAAAACAATGCCGATTTACCAACATTGAACAATAAGGAACCTTTCAGTTCCTCCGAACTGCATTTGCTGTGTGTGTTGGAAGCATGTGCTCCATTGTTGTTGGTCAGTTGCTGTACCTCGTCTATATCGCGCTCGCCTGAGCAAGGTTGGTAATTAATTTCAATTATCAACTGATTACGGATTTATCTAGTAGTATTAAAGTAGTTTTTGAGTGAATATTGATTGTGGAAACTATCTAATGTCATTAAAGGAAAAATTAAATGAAAATCTCAATTAACAAAAGAGTTAACAGTTCTTTAGAAATAAATTAATAACGACGTAAATATTAATCACAAGACTCTCAAATGTTGATATATTGTTCCCAAGAAAGTCAACTAAAGATTCTCTATAGGAATTTTTTCCCCGATACTTCTAAGCAGAGTTATCATAAATCAAACACAAAGAATTGACTTTTTTAATTCGTAAATCGTGTTTTTAGTAATATATCTCACAGTATAAACTAAATGATAAACGTTAAAAATTATTTGAAAACAGTGCTGATAAGGTAATAAATTGGTCATTGGAATGAAGTGGACTGCAAATTTTTAACAGCGTTTTTTACGTTTCTACAGCGTTATGAACAAGAATGTTTTTACTGCAGCGCGCTCGCTCCGCCGCCGCCGTGCCGCTCACCTTCTTTCGATAATCAGGGTAGGTGGGGCTATCCACACTTTGCCTAACCCTGTACATAGTAACGCAATAATAAAACTACACAAATTCCATTGAAATACTAAGCCAGACACAAATATTTTTTATTTCAGGTTTCAATCAGATCGTTATTAAGTCTACATTGGTTCTAGCTATAAGAAAATGCTTACTCATATTTTTTTAATAAGCAAACTAAAGTTACAAATATTTTAGAACAGTCGGGAGAATAGTTCAAGTTGACTTTGAAAGCTAATTGAGTTAGTTTTATCTCCAGTGGTAAAGTAGCCATCACAGACGAGAGGTTGTCAAAGACACTAACTCTGCTCAAGTTGTATATTCTGAAACAGATCTGTCAGTTTGTTCAGAAGATTTAAATTACTTTTATAATAAAGTAATTTTAATACTCGTGCTTTTTCGTACCACCTCAAATCAAGTATATTTTAATATCAGTAAAGAAATGGTGCATTATTTTACCCTGATTCGGGTTATAGTTTCATAGTGGTATTGTTTCAGTATGTTTCATAGGGGTTGTGTTTATGTATTGATTCAGTAGGTACACTGAAAACCCGATATCGTACAGTAATGTAAATATGAAAGTAAAGTTACGCTTGGTTACTTATATGAACTGGAATAGATACGTTTTCTCAGTAGTGTATTATAAAGTAGAGTCTGAATAAAAAAAAATTTCTAAAATGTTTTTCCTTATTTTCCGTACGCTTTCCTAATTGTTAGAAGATATATACTATAACAATAAGTATAGAGTAAAGGAGATAGGTACTCGCATCTGGCCGGCTGTTAATATCTGGCTTAGGATAGCGCACAAGCCTGCATAAATTATGACCAATATTTCGCCTCCATTAATATCTGAGCTTTAGTTTCAGCAGGTTTTTGGTTTGCAGGTTTTCTCTAGTTCAAACAATCAAACAAATGTCGAATTAGTTTATTAGTAATAATAAGTTTCTATAATTTATAAGTTTATTAGTTTATAAGTTATTAGCTAGACGTGTTAAACAGTATCATTTTTATAAGTTTTTCTTTGGAACCGTACAAATAACACAAAGTTACCCCATCAAGTTTTAATCTTTATTTCCTTTAAAATTCAGAAAATTATTCAGTGATCTTATATACATTTTAACCTTAAGGCCTAAAATATTAACCTAACAGCTTTACATTCTTTTAAGTTTTTTTGTAAAAATTTATCTCAATATCAGTCAAGAAAAACGTTGCTATTAATATTTTAAAAACATATCTACTTTCATTAAGTAGTCATTGAGAATAAAATCTACATTTATATTAGTACGTTACAGTAGGTGTACCTGTTATTTCACTCGTTCATTGAAAGGTAGGTATAAAGTTACATAATTCGCAGCTTACACAGTTAAATTATCCAATATCAGCGGCCGTGGCAGGCTGAGTTCCGCGCCAATGGTTGAACAGCTGCGCCGCGCTCTCTCTTCTGTCATGCACACTGTACACCGCTCCGTTCTGCTTCCATTGTCTGCATAAATGACACCGTGCTACGGGGCAACAACTGCAGTGGGATATTGGACTAGACTATGACTGGTATTTTCGCTTTCAAAGTTGTATTTTGAACTGTATTGGTCTTTATTGGACTAGGCACGAACGGAATGAGTGAAGGATTTAGTATTTTATACGTTATTACAATTTATTGTGCAATATTATACAATTTATTGATTTTATAAGTCAATATGTGATATCACAGAATCAGTGTTAATAACCTAATAAAAATCAAATTATATATTTTATATAAATTGCACTTATTGTAGATTTAATCGTTGTGATTTAACCTGTTAGCATTCCAGTAAGAAATAAAATACTGATAATATTTTCTCGGAGCTTAAAATATTATTCTAAAGCGCAATACTAAACATTTCTTTTAGACAAATTTTCTCGATCATGATATGCCAATGACGTGGCAATTACGTTAAAAGGTTCTCTGAAGGCACCGCAAGAGACATGTTGAATTGGTCATTGAAGCGGGGCCAACGTAAACTAACGGGCGGCAGGCTCTGGCTGTAACGTCACAGAGCCAGCTGACCGTTGATTATGTAGTGTTTATGTTATTTGTGGTTGAAATTCCACATAAGGGCATTATTAAGCGATAAGGTGGCTCGTTGGTCAAATTACATTTGTGAAGTCACAGCCAAAGCCTGCCGGCCCGTTAATTTACGTCGCGACGACCCCGATTTGAAAACATTTCTGCTCAGTGAAAATAGTGTTCAATATGTTACAAGTGAACTAATTAAAAAAATACCTCACGAAATTTTGGATTTTGACGAAAATAATCCCCATATAAAGCATTAAATTGATATTTCTTTGTTCTCCATTAAATTCTAAAATTTTTGGTAAAGTTGCAAGCACAACACTCGAACGGTTACAGTATGAAGCGCTGTCAAAAAACGAAAAATATTTTTTGGTTCCTGAATTTTAAGGAAACATTTGATTTTTAGACAACTTTTTCTCAGTCACACTAATCGTTTTTGCATAAAATAGTTATGAATCACTCGGACGAGTTCGTGAACCAGCCAAATCGGACCACCGGAAGGGGGGGGGGGGTAAAGAGGGATAAACCCCCCCAAAAATGGGTATTTGAGTTTTGAGAAGAAAAGCATCGGGGTAAGCTACATTCTAGACTGATCCATGGTGGAAGTATATCCATTGCGGATATACTTCCACCATGTACTGATCGGTCAAGAGTCATTAAAACATTCATAGCGTTAGAGTCATTGTGATGCCTTGAAACGCATCACAATGAGTTGTAATTGTTTATGGCATTATCTCTAGTTTTAGCCCCAAAAACCTGTAAACTGGTTTGAAAATATGTTACGAATAATATAGGAGTATATTTTACGTTAAACAGTTAGTTGTCAACAATTACATTTTTGGAATAATAAGAATACAATAAAAATTTAAAAGAAAAATACTACAGGTACATGTAGAATTTTTTAACATTTTTAAACTGGTTATCTAAGGTTGTGTGATTGTTTTAGATTTGTTTACCCAAAGCAGTGAGGAGGCGGTGCAGTTAGTAGCGCGCTAGCCAGCAGCGATGTCGTGAGTTCAAGTTCAAGGGCAACATCAGTAAATTTTAGCAGAACTGTTTAATGTTTGACTGAATCAGCTCACTCCCTGCTTTCCTTGATAATGTTCCATGCATGGATCAGTACTCTATTTGGATGTGGTAAATGCAACAAATACAAGGTAGAAAAAAGGGGCCGCCAAGCTCTTTAAGAAAATATAAGTTGATACGATTGCGTAATTAGATATTTATTAACCTGGCCATAGCAAGGTTAATAAATATCTATTGCTATTGCCTAATATTGCTATATCTATTGCCTAAATATTGAATTGCTTGTCATACTTCTTTCCAAAGGATAGCGACACAACTGTATCAATGACACCCTCAGCAGCGCCTGTAAGAGCTCCTGGAAGTCTTAAGAGTGTTTCCTGTCGGAAATCGGAAGTGAAGTCTGAGGCTTCCTGCCATTTCAGCGTTTAACCCAACGGCTTGGGTCATCGATTGCAGAGATTTATTTCATTTCATACAAACTTATTCTTTATTCTATTATATTTTAATAGAGGATTTGATTATAATTTACAATCTTTGTTGACCATATCATAAAATTATATAACATCGAATTGAACATACGCATTACTGTGGTATTTTCTTGGCTTAAAAATGGTTCTAATTTTTTAATTTATCATTTATGTTCCTTGAAACAACGTAAAAGATTTATATTGATATACTCAAAGTCATCTAGAGTAGACACTACAATTTAAAACAGGACTGTCTGGCTCTTTATGGTTTACCATTATAATTTATTAATGATATTGACTTATGTTTAGTTATAATTATGTATTAAACTTGATCTAATGCATGTTTAGCATGTACTACAAATGAAAATATCACATCCAATCCAAATATTATTGCCGTCCTCTAACGCCACTGACCTCACATGCTAACTAGTATTTATTTGTCTGGAATGGTCCAGCTAAAGATTTGTCATCAAGACAGATTTTACTGAACCCATTAAAGATAACGAGCCATCAAACTTATGAGCCAATAAACTGAGACCAATTAAGATGACATGGGATGTCGTACAGCGATAACGCGACGTGTCGTCGTCCCGTGCCAACAAAGCTGTTATCTGTACAAGGAGACCATACGTGGTGATATCTGCAGTTCAACGACCAATCTCTGTTTGATAGTCGCCGCGAGTCGCTCGCGTGTTGTTGGCGTCTCAGCCTCGCCGGAAGTGGACCGGTTGTCGACATCTCACACTTCCGGCCCCACTCGTTAGCACTGTACCCTTGATTACCGCTTTTGGATCATCGTTAGGAGAGTGAGCTGAATTCATAACAAATCTGAGTGTCTCATTATACAGAATTTTACCAAGTGCGTGTTATCCGTAGAATCCCTATAATAACGGACAACGTTATTGTTGATTGGTCTAGGAAATACAGACCATGTCATGTTTTAGTAAATTAAATCATACTATAGGAGACCCACTGCGCATGTTCTAAAGTGAATATCAATAATCAGGCATCATAACAATCATCAGTTGTAGGGAATTTTCCCTTTTGGGAAGAAGCCATTACCGTAGTTTCTTAAAAGAGGTATCAAATATTGATTAATAGATAACCAATCATAATTTAATCAATCATTTTTAAAGAGGGAATTAAGAATGGTGAGGTGGAGACGGGACAAGAAAATCTATTCATGTATTTAGAATCTAAAATAATTCTTTAGGCAAGGGTTGAGACTGGCAGCCCTCCCTTCCTCGATGAAACATCATGACGACGTTATATTTAAACCACATTTGAACTTTGTTTTCTTTTATAGATGGCTAGTAAACTATGAATCTTTTGCCCTTTCATTATTACGTAACCACAGTCAGCTAGTTAAGAGTCTGTATAAAACCAGCGTAGGCTTTAGGAAGGATCTGTCTTGTACAGATAGCCAGACTCATTCATTAGTCTCAGATTCAAAAACTCCGTCTTTCACAGAAGTCAAATAAGTACATGTAAGAGGCAGTTTTTAGAGCTTGAAGTTGATTACATTTTGGTTTGAGACCTATTTTAATTAATTAAACCCAACGTTGAAGTCCACGAGTGAGCTATCGTGTTCTTTTTAACTTTTTGTTTAAAAATTCAAACTTAACTTACTATATTATTTGATAATAATAATTAAGTGCAACGGTTAATTTCTGATATAACTGTCACCTTCCTGATAAAACAAAATATTTCATAGCAATATGATATTATATAATAACTTAATGAAATAACTTAATGAAAGGTTAATTTTAGTATATGATGACAAGATAGGGCTTAATTTGCTACTTGCTAAAGAATTACAGCCCTCAATGTCTGGGAAGTGCCGCGCGTAATTAAATAAGACTTGGAAAAGAAACGACGTAGAGATTTATACTCTTAATATGGATCGTGATTTAATTTTCCATTAATACTCACAACTGTTTCATGATTTAATTTCCTAAATTATTTCAAACTATAATTTTTCGAGGTGTGATTATCGAACGCTCGTACTTATTTCTTAATCTTGAAATCAAAAGAGGTTTGGAAATGCCCTCATTTATAACTTATTCGTTGTTCTGTGTAAGAAATCTAAATGGTCGATTGCCATACATTTGACATTTTATGATTTATGAAATTATGTTTAAATTCACCGTTATATGTAACTGAATGGTTATCCTCATCTCTATTTAAAGAGGAGGTTTTTACCTAAAAGCGTCATATATATATTTTTTTATAAAGTTTAAGCATTGCAAATAAGTACTAGAACTATAACTTCCGTTTACATTTGATGAACAATTTTAAACTTTTGTTTAGGCTCAACACTACTTGTAATAATAGGTGTAGCCTGAAAATGTATAGGATTTGGGTACATTTCGTAAGATACGAATGCTTCGTAATAGCTTACGATAGTAATTTATATTTAAATAAAAATAACATCAGCAGTTCAAATTGAAGTACATTAAGCCTACTGGCCCAGTCATGAAACACCCAAAAATTGCCTGAAAAAGGGAGGAATCCCATATTATTATTGTAACGTTAATTTTAAGATTAAAAGTTCATCTGCATAAGTGATTAGTTAATAAACAAGAATTACAACATATTTAATCGAAATTTAACATTAAAGATCACAAAACGTGATTAAAATTACTGTGCAAATACAAGAACTTTATCCGCACATTCTAAACATTGAGAATACACTTTGCTTGGCTCTTCGGTACTACCGAGGCATAAAATCGCTTAGGTACGAGTCAAACATGTCCTTCCTTCTGTTATATCGTAGAAAAAATTAACCACAGGAATTTTTAACCACGTAACGCGTGTTGCTGATTAAATGTTAGATTCGTAATTTTGTTATTTCAATCAGGGCCGGCGACAGGGTGGGGCAGGGGGGGCAAATGCATAGGGGCCCGTGCTCAAAGGGGGCCCGGAAACACCAGAAAGGACCCGAAACTGCTGAAAAGGGGCCCAAAAGCACACAAAACTAGTAAAAAGAAAAAAATAGTCTTCAGGTCTCAGGGCCCGGGGTTGAAGATTTGCACAGGGGCCCGAAAATCCTGTCGCTGGGCCTTTCAATTGCGAATACTTAATTGGCCCCATTTACCATGCAGTCATATTAATTACCTATATCACTTTTTACTCCTATAGAATCATCCTAACACCATACATCTCACATGACACTGAATTATCTAACAAAACAAATTTTTGCAATCCATGACTGATTGACTCAGGGTTTGTCACTTTCTCATTAGTTGTAATAGAATAGTACAAGAACTAACAGAAATTGACATTTTAATAAACGTTTAAGATTGTATCTTGTTTTTTATGTCTTAACAAACATTTCTTCCACAAAAAATACATGTAATGTTTTGTGTAATATAAATGTCCGATGGGGCAAAGCCTATTCACCTAGAGGGAAATGAAATACATTCATGAAATCTCGACAAAAGTTATAGCAACTTGACACCTCAGTCATAAAGATATGTCCAAAATAAAGGTGTTGGCGAGCTCACAAAAATAAATTTTTATACATCCCTTAAGAAATCCCATGAGAAATAACTTTTTTATGAGGTCTCCAATGCCTTTATTTTTGACCGGTCTTTATGACTAAGGAGTCAAATTGCCATTAATTTTGATGTGACTTCATGAACATAATTTATTTTCCTCTAGGTGAAGAGGCTTTACCCCATCTGGCATTTATATTTTGATTTGGATTTTTGCGAACTTTTGCCATCACTGATTAGTAAAAAACAAGTTTCACGACGTTTCGGGATCTGGAATCTGATCCCGTCTTCAGATGGAAGAAAACCTAGAATATAACAAGATTAGTAGCACAAATAGAATCAAAGAACACAAAGATAACACGAGGAAGGGCTTAGTGGATAAATCAAAAATTGCTCAACACTGCTGGTCTGAAAATCATCAGATGAATTTTGAAAAAGCAAAAACAGTACACCGCGAACCTTTCAAAAGAAAACTAATTGAAGCTTCATACATAAAACTAGCAGACCAACCAATCAGTCAATCTTCACTTGAAATAAGGCCAGTATGGCTACCAATATTAAACAGAGAATTGAAAGACAGGGAAAATAAAGTGTCAGCAAATAGGGTAATTACTAACAATTCTTCTCAAAATTCTCACAACATGTTAACCCGTAGCAAGGCCAAGGGGCAAAATCAGGTTAAAAATTAACTAAAAACACAAACAGACACACGGAATTTGCATATCACATGTCTCTGTTTCAGGTTTTCGCCACCAGTAGCGCGCCGTGATTTGGTTGGCTGTGGCCGCCGCCATTTCCTTTTCTCCCACAGTCTTAGCTCAGCTCTGATTGGGTGTGGACGTGCTCTCTCCTGTCTGGTGATTCTTGATACTTGTGATTTCTGTGTTATTTTGTGTTATTGTTTTTCTTTTCAGCATAGTGTTTTTGTCACTGCTTTTACAGTTCTCTGTTTTAGCTGTGTTTTTGTCCAGGTTTTCCTGGCTATGTGTTACTAATCTTGTTATGTTCTAGGTTTTCTTCCACCTGAAGACGGGATCAGATTCCAGATCCCAAAACGTCGTGAAACTTGTTTTTTACTAATCAGTGATGGCAAATGTTCGCAAAAATCCAAATAAAAATATAAAATCACCATCAGCAACAATGAATTTAAAACAAAGAATCAGGCATTTATTTCACACTCGAATTTTCATATGTTTCTTATGGAAGGAAAATTTGTAAAAATATAAATAAAAAAATATAAAACTAGTGGTTATTGTTTAAATGGTTCGACCAGTTATAAAACATTACGTACTTTTATTGTAGCAAATTTATCTACTGTAATTTTAGCGAATTTCCACTATAGGGAAGAAGCTATTACCGTAGGTCTCATGGTATGACCTAAGCCCAAGACCATGATAACTTTTCGTTTTGGGGCCCCCAGAAGCAAAAAACACTATTCGTTTGAATTTATATATATATATGTGTGTGTGTATGTGTGTGTCTCTTAGCATGATAGCGGCCGTAAAAATGGTCTGATCTTTATTAAATTTGGTACAGACATGCAAAGTGCTAATCAATTCGACAAGTTCGTAAACCAGCCCGATCGGACTACCGGAAGGGGGTTAAAGGGGGAAAAACCCCTCCAAAAATGAGTTTAAAGAGTTTTTTACATGCAAAAATCAAAATAATCAAATTTTTTTGGCATTATTGAATTCAGCTCAAAAAAACAACAATTCGGTATTTTAAATCATTGCTCTATGACCATTGGTTACCGAGATATTGAAAGTGGTAAACACAGTACGTTGTCCCAATGTTAACCTTATGGGAATAAGAAAAATTCTATATCTCATCTCTTATTTCTCAACATATCGTGATAAAACTTGGTAAATGGCTTCTTCTAGTTCAGATCATACATACCTGCAGCAAACCTGCATACTCAATCCCCATGTTATTCTTATGGAGCTTACCAAAACATGTCAAATCTCGCTATGTTGGATTGAAATACCCTATGTTGTTTTGCACTTGAAATTCGCTGAGTATGCAGATCTGCTGCAACGGGGGTATTTAAATCTAATATAGTATACGAAAAGTTGATAGTTTTCAAGATGTATAGGAAAAATCAAAAAATGTCATCTAAAATCCAAGATGGCGGCCATCTTGGGTATTTTATTTGTGTTAAAATATACATCTAGGAGAACATTTTAAAGCAATTTCCTGACATTTAGAACATTTAGACATTAAGAATTTAGCCCTTTTCCAAGGTGTTACATGACTGGGTTGAACTCACCCATTCAAGCCATAATTGTATCCTATTTTGTATCAATACAATACCGATTTACAATATTAAACTATTATGCGCAAATCCCTTGTTACACATAAAACAGATAAAAAATTAATATGTGCATGTAAATACAAAAACAAAATAAAAAAACGGTGGTAGGATTTCAGAACTGAGAATTTTTTTTGCATTTGATGTTAAGAGAAACCAATAAAAACAAACAAAAACAGAGGTAGTAGCAGTACGCGGGCTCAGCGTTCCCGCCTCTAACCCCTAAGGTCTTGTTTATGAAATTCCGGAAAATAGGGGTTTTCCTATTTCATCCATAAAAGCTTTCACTTGAAACAATCAAAATATTAAATTATTAAAAATAAATAATTTATTAATTTAATAAATAAAAATAAAATTTAATAATAAATTTTTAAAAGACCCTTATGAAAATTGCTTGTAGCTTATGAAAATTATTTGAAAGACTGTAACGACGTTCTAATAGCTTATAGTTTTCTCCTGTAATCTTCTAACTGAGAAGAGTTAGTTCTGTACTCTGAATATTGCACCTAAAACCGGTGAATTTTGGCTAGATGCTAGGGCGCGCCTCGCCTGTAAATTACGATCTCGTACCAAAAAGAGCCACTTTCGCTCCTAGTGATGAAAACTACTATTGTAATCATTATGTATAAATAACCATTTAATCGTTAAAAATTAGACTACATAATTTAGTTTTCCAAAATAGTCATCGTCATTTACACATCTGATAGTTGTTTACAAACACAAGTTAAGAAACCGTTCAACCTTTCAAACGTAACATGAGCAAATTTTGACATTAGAGTACGTCAAAATTTACCATATATTTTTTCAGTACTCCTAATCGAAGTGATCCAAAAACGATCATTTTGCGTACGATTTAGAGAACTAAAAAAGGCTGTGTTTCGGACAGTATGATGAAATGGTATATTGCTTTACTAGGCCGAGAAGTACTATTTTGCTGGACGAGCATGATAGTTCCCGCACGAGCGAAAGCGAGTGCGGGATTTTCATGCGATACGGCAAAACTTCCCGGCCCTGTAACGTACGATATTTTTCATCATACTACGCAGAAAAAAACATACCTTCAATCATAACGTAGTCCTTGCGTAAACATACGTTTCTCAAACCTTCATACCTAACCTTATAACAAACAGAGGAACATTTGCTACGGATGCAGTGCTGCTCAACGACCTTTAAAATATATAGACTGCTTATGAGATAGGAAAAAGTGAAGCCTTACTGGAGGATTGTCACCGACCTTCAAACACAAACGTCAAAGACTTCAAAACATGAACATGATTCTAACTTCGTTTGTCGTTGTTTTTGAATCATCAAAATGTTATATAATAAAAACAAAAATTAGTGTTCAGTTGTATTACTATTGTTTTATAATTTAATTATATACTTATCTTACACCGTAGACGACATCGATAAATAATATTTCAACTAGTAACATTGAAAAACATAACTAATTTATAAATAACCCATACGCCGTGATAATTCAGTACCTGATCGTCGCACGCTGCTTTAGAATACCGTAGTATTTTAATATTTAGACGCAATTCCTTGTATGTAACATTGATCCACGCATTTCTAAACCCGTAACATAATTCATAAACATTTAGGTACCGTATCAGTCTAAATTATAGCAATGCTATAATAATATTTTGATAATATGTAGATATTTTAACTTATTAGTAAAACAGTCATGTTTATCTACGTTATAGAAACTCATTCTGCAACCTACAATACAATAAGCTCGATCATATATCCAAATAATCTGTTTATCGTTGACATAATTCACGTTTAAACCAAGGAGGTTAGACCCCCCTACTGAAGGTATCGTTCAATAGTAATGCTGCGGCCCTCTAATTTTGTTAGGTTAGCAATATAAGTGAAATTAATTTCGAACTCTACATTAATAAACGAATAACGAACGACTCAGCGATGGAAATTGAACCATTTAATTGATCGAATATAAAAACTTATTTTCAAAGAGTCGATGACGTTAAATTAGTTTTGTCGTTGTCTTACTTCAATTTAATAAAATACGCAGAAAAGTATTAAGATTACAAATCTGTATAGCATTTATGACATATTTTTAAAACTTATTCGAATCTCTAGTCGTCTTCAAAAGATTCGTTTCGTTTTAAATTACTGTTCAAAGAACGCTAAGTCCTAAATTACTATACTACTCCCCTTCACATTGCCTATCTTTTCATCAACCGCTTTTTCATGAACAAAAATGCATTGTAGCAATAACTCCAGTTCAACCGGACTCTAACCTCCTTCTTTTGAATAATTTAAACGTCGATGAAGTGTTTTGTGACGTCGTGAGTTTTCCGGTTTGCTCGTTTTTTTTTTAGATAATAGCCAACATGGCAGCGCCCACGAAGGCTTCACTTTTTTACAACGAGATGAGCAGTCTATATATTTTAAAGGTCGTTGGTGCTGCCAATACATTCCTCTAAAAGAAACCAATATACCCCCAATAAAGAAGCATTAAACGTCGGTTTGCTGCAATCAACTGATTGTTTACTTCCGTTTTTTCCGGCCTAGGTCGCCGGGTAAGAGTTTATCAGGCCTAGGCCGGCTATGGGTAACTTTCGAGCCAACAATAAGGAACTGAAAACATATTATGTTTCTGTGTTAGTATGATGAAAACATGTTTTTTTTTATTTCTAGATTGGTTATATTGGAAAACTATATGACTGTACGTTCCCTGCGGAGTATAGAACGAACGCATGTATTTTTAAAAGGTATTATTGGAGTTAAATTATAATCGCACTAAGATTCCACAGCCACCTAAAGCCTCCCAAAATGGTATGGATAAAGCAAACAGAGACTCAGAAAAGGATAATCCTCTACTGCACGATGCCCGTGTGGTCTAGTGTTAACCTCATGGCCGCGGCCAAGCGATGGAAATAGAAATTAAAACATTCGTATTATAAAAACATGTTTTCATCATACTGTCCGGAAAACTGCCTTTTTTAGTTCTCTAAATCGTACGCAAAATTATCGTTTTTGGATCACTTTGAATAGGAGTACTGAAAAAACATATGGTAAATTTTGACGTACTTTAATGTCAAAATTTGCTTATGTTACGTTTGAAAGGTTGAACGATTTCTTAACTTGGACAGGTGTTGAATAGACCACTCCACAAATATAACACTAAATTTTTACTTTTATATTCTATTCGGGCTTTAGCTGGTGTATGGAATAGAAAGGAAGTTGCTAGGGATTAAGTAAACTTTTTAAATCAACAAATCACTCATTCACGTATCAAATATAATTGATAGATGCACTAGAAGCTAGTAAGTTTACCTTCTCCAATTTTGTATAGTGTAATCACTGGTGACGCAGCTACAAGCAATATGCATCACTCTAATAGCCAATGATGTTCACACAGGCTATTGTTTCATTAGGTGCGTTTAATTAAAATCATAATTCAAATGTCACTGAAAGCAGTCGCTAAATTAAGTACTGTCATGTAAAAAAAACTTTCCTTGCAATACAAATACAATAGCCTTAAAACTCGACATTCGTATTTTACTACAATGTTATAGGCTAAATCTTATACATTTTATTGTTATGCTATGGTCTATTTTTCGTTAGGTTTGGTATATACGCAAATTAATAACAGTGGTGGGTCGCGAAAAATCGTTAGGTTCTTTGTTGGGTCGCCAGCTATAAAGTTTGGGAACCACTATTTTAGGGCTCAGGCATAGGACCGTCCGAAAGGGACCTATGTCAAGTATTTTGGGAGTACTTAAGTTTTATTTGTTTATATCAAAACATAAAATTTTAAATGGTTACCGTGGTGTCTTTGGTTGCCAACAGAATGCCACACCTACAATTAATTGTTTTCGTACAACAGATGAATTCAGTCTCATTTAGCAAATATGTTTTACTGAAAAGATATGTTATTAAAAACATAAAGTAATCTAGAATATAGAGTTACATAATTTTTTAAAATTTATTTTGATTTGGTGAAAATAAGATGAAAAAATGTCAAAACGTAGGAGAGAATTTTTGCAATCCCGTATCTTATTACATACACGAAAAATGACAACAAACAATGAAACGACGAAGAAAGAGAAATGCGTCCAAGAGTATTACGAGAAAATTCACAGTGATATAAAAAAAAATGACGTAACAGATTCGAACTGAAAGGGAGATTGACGCACAAGTGTTAAAAGAATCAATCAGAACAGAGCAGGAGCAGAGGGAGAACGGATACCTTCGAAAAAGGGATAAAACAGAAGCTGATTTAAATTTAACATCTGGTACACGCTGGTTGCACGAGGACAGAGAACTATGGTTTGGATCACGAATAATACAATTTCCTAACAAATATGATATAATGAACACTTGAATGAAGTAATGGATAATATGGACAAAATTTGTAGAAATTGCATAACAAAGGGTAAACGCAATATATATGGTGGTTAAAAGGACAAATAAGATTGCTACCATTAAATTATGCCAGCCCTCGACTTTCTCAAATATATGTATGAAAAAACAGTAAAGTATGTTGAATTAAAACAAAGTTGACAAGATTGACAAAATTTGAAGTTATTGAATATCAAAGAAAAACGCAAAAATGCGCTGGTTGAATGGCCAATAATATTGCTACCACCAAATATGCCACCCCTATTTTCTCAAATATATGTAAGGAAAAACATCAAAATATTTTGAATAAAAAAAACATTGGACTTTATAATGCTTGCTTCCAAATTACATCTTTTGGAGCCACGATTTAGGCCTTCATACGATTTTTTTAACCCAGCGAAGCGGGTTAATATCAGTTTAGAATAAAATATTTCAAAATTTCACTCCGTGTTGAGTAGTTTGTCTCTATGAATGTTTTGTGGTGAATGTGTTTAGGGAACATCACAAAACAGATATATTCAATATGTTTTAAGGAACATTGGATAATCCCTAATGTTAGTGCCATTTTCTCCCTGCTTCATGTTTTCGAGCATTCATTACATTATAACTTTTATTTTAATATCCTAGCAGCCCCTCAAAAGGTGTATAGAAGGTTACGTTTAGACTTTTTATTTCGACCATTGCAATTCCCGGTTTTATTTGGTTTTAGAATTATTTATTCATAAACAATAAGCTAATAATTTACAAAGATAAAAGTGGCTTATGCAGTAAAAGCAAACCAAAGCAAGACCAAATAAAACAGCGACAGTAACTTTTACATGTTTATATATTTTGTATGGTATTGTAAAAATACGGGTCCATTTCGCTGGCCCGGCCATGTTTGAAAATCAATATTTCAAACATACCACGATTTAATACTCAATTAGTACTATTTAGTACCCGAATACTAGATTTAGTACTCCAAGCATTGCCGAGTTATTAACAATAGTATGATGCCGGGCCAGGGAAATGCTAGCCCGGCCATGTCAGAAAACGCGGATTACAACGGTGCCACGATTTAATACTCATTTAGTACTATTTAGTACCCAAGTATTAGATTTAGTACTCCAACCATTACCGAGTTATTAGCCATAACGTATTATAGAGGCAGGAAATGACAACGCGGCTATGTAAGAAAATGCGGATTTCGACGGTGCCACGATTTAATACCTAATTAGTACTGCTTAGTACCCAAGTATTAGATTTAGTACTCCAACCATTACCCAGTTATTAGCCTTAACGTATTATAGGGGCCGTAAATGCCAACCCGGCTATGTAAGAAAATGTGGATTTCGACGGTGCCAGGATTTAATACTCATTTAGTACGATTTAGTACCCAAGTATTAGATTTAATACTCCAACCATTACTGAGTTATTGGCCATAAGGTATTATAGGAGCCGGAAATGCCAACCCGGCTATGTATGAAAATGCGGATTTCAACGATGCCACGATTTAATACTCAATTAGTACTATTTAGTACCCAAGTATTAGATTTACTACTCCAACCATTACTGAGTTATTAGCCATAACGTATTTTAATGGCCGGAAATGCTAACCCGGCTATGTAAGAAAATGCGGATTTCAACGGTCCCACGATTTAATACCCAATTAGTACTATTTAGTACCCAAGTATTAGATTTAGTACTCCAACCATTACCGATTTATTAGCCATAACGTATTATAGGGGCCGTAAATGCCAACCCGGCTATGTATGAAAATGCGGATTTCGACGGTGCCACGATTTAATACTCATTTAGTACTATTTAGTACCCAAGTATTAAATTTACTACTCCAACCATTACTGAGTTATTAGCCATAACGTATTTTAATGGCCGGAAATGCTAACCCGGCTATGTAAGAAAATGCGGATTTCAACGATCCCACGATTTAATACCTAATTAGTACTATTTAGAACCCAAGTATTAGATTTAGTACTCCAACCATTACCGATTTATTAGCCATAACGTATTATAGGGGCCGTAAATGCCAACCCGGCCATGTAAGAAAAATCGGATTTCAACGATGCCACGATTTAATAATCAATTAGTACTATTTAGTACCCAAGTATTAGATTTAGTACTCCAACCATTACCGAGTTATTCGCCATAACGTATAGTAGGGGCCGGAAATACCAATCTGGCCATATACGATAATGCGGATTTCAACGCTGCCACGATTTAATACTCAGTTAGTAAATTGTATTACCCAAGTATATATAATCAATACTTCAATTATTTATTGCCGAGTTATTAGCCATAACGTATTATAGAGGCTAGATATGTCAGGACGGCCAAGTAAGAAATGTGAATATCGTCGGTAGCACAATTTAATACTTAAATATTACTATTTAATACTCGAGTATTTGGTTTAGTACTCTACCCGTTACTGAATTTATAGTTATATTACTTAATGTGGGCTGGATATGCTGGCCCGGCTATGTAGGTAAATTCTATTTCAACTGTTCTGCGATGTAATACTCAATTAGTTCTACCTAGTACAATATTTATTTAATATAGTCAACAAGTTACGTAGACTACAATAACATTGCCCTTGTTAATAATAAAACAAACAGGATCCGGATGCAGTGTAATACCTGTAATCAAAGGACTAAACATACACTTCTTTAAATGGTATTGTCACGATCACAAGTGAAATAAATGCAAGGTAAAAAGCATGGTTGAAGACAAAAGGTGTAAGATGTAGGCAAAAAATTACATTTTGATAAGGATTTAGATTAAAAATTACAGCTATCACTGTAGTTTACGAGGAACGGCCTGGGAACCTCTGGATAAATCTACTTTCAGTTGCGATAAGCCTTGATAAGACTCAACGTTTATGTTTTGGGATTTGTTTTTGTACACTTTTTATTCATGATAAAAATATCACATTATTGTGAAGTCAACCCTCCCCGTGTCATGTTTTATACGAAACTTTGTACTTACTCCACTGAGAAATACAAAAAGCCGCAAAAACATCAATAAATCTACAAATATTCTCTTTTTCACATACCTTACTCTTAATGTGTTATATTTTACTAAAATACAAACGCCTTTATAACCTGTGTTATTTAACGAAACTTTATAGAAGATAAACAATGGAACATATTCACTTCCATTAACTAAATTATCTTAATACCTTCACAATAATTCAGTACTGTACAGTACTATTTGTATAGTTTTTGGTTTATCTTGCATCTTTTACTTTTTCTGCTCCCAGTTTTAACTTTTATCACTAACGTACATATTCAGAAAATACCAACGATTATTAATAATTGTAAAATATCACTGCTTTAGTCTTAGTCCTGAGTACCAATACTTGATCATTAATAGTTTCTAGTAACAGTACAATGCTACACGATTACGTGTAGATTAATGATTGATTGATGTATCGAATAAAGCATAAAATGTTCAACAGGTTTTGTCACTTATATATAATGGCTACTTGGATTATAAATAAGCGAAATTTAACTAAACAGTAAGTGAAATTCTTACCTTTTTATTGGGCGAGCAAGAGAAGCTTATTTAACATAAAATGGTGACATTGAAGAGACAAATGACAACTTATAACTGACCAACAAATTTTAGAATTGTAAAGGTAGCAGACCAATCTTAAGATTCGGACATATTACAGAAAGCGTAAAACATTAGTTCTTCGTTTCATATAGCTTTAATAATAGTTTTATTAGCAGCCAAGATTCTTAATAACAGTCTCTTGCCTTGTTCGGTTCACTTATCACCAGGTGTGTTATGTACTCCCCTCTATATGACTATTCTGTCAGTATAATTGTAATGGAAAACGGTAGACACTATTTGCTATTCAACTTAATATAATTTATAATTATTGATTTTTATCAGTAAATCAAACCTTACGATACGGTTAAAAACAAATTGAATTTATACACTGAGAAAAATATCTTAGCGGAAAAGCAGAGTTTTTGCCCCAAGTCTAGAATCTGTACTCGGAATACGTAAATAAGGACTTGGCTCACGTACAGGAGTGTTGTGTCTGGACCTAGCTCAATGACTCGGCAGAGTTTTGGGCATTAGTACAGACGCAGGACTCGCAGTCCTTCTTTAAGAACTTTTTCTCTGCAATTACACTCGAACTGCCGTATTTGCAAATAATCAGGGAATTTACCTTGATTTTAAGGAAAAAACATTAAAGTGACATCATAGATGGTTTGTATACGTCACAAAACACGTCATAAGTTTATCTATGATTACTTTCTGCCTGCAGCCCACTGCATTTACGATAGGCGTATGGATGAGAACTTCAAATTATTTCCATGTGATTTGGTAAACGCAGTTAGTCTTTACCTTGTTTTAGTTCGCACTATCATAAAATATTTTATTTCAATCAAATAAATATTTTTAACCAAATCTGGATTGATTTAATTCCGTTGTGTTAGTTTTATATTTGGGATTGAAAATTTACAAATGTGATGTAGGTTTGAATAACAACATTTGGTTTCTATAATACAAATTTTTTAAATGTTTTTTAAAGATTTATTTACTGTAGTACTATTGATAGTAAATACATATTAAGTAAATGGTAGTGAAACGTCTAAAAGAATATCAAATTTCCAATTTTTCAGAGAAAAAGCTTAGATTTTTGAAGAAAATCAAATCGTTTAATTTGTCAGCAGTTACTTATGTTAAATATTGTCTTATTTTTAAATAGTTGCAAGGACTCTTTGATCAGTTTTAGATCTAAGATTATTTTATCTGCCCAAAGTTTACATGAACAAATTACCAAAAAAAGGTAATTGCACTGTTTAAATCCTGCTTTGATTTTAATAACTCAGGGATTTTTAGCAAAGTCTGAAACAAGATGAATTTTAAGAAATATAATGCAGGTCGAGTATAACCTTGCATTGATTTGCTGCCATGTACCAAATAAATATGTTAGGGCAAAAAATTGTAACTATTAATGGTGTAAATACCTTGCACTGTCAAAGTGATCCTTTGTAGTCTCATATTATGGGCTATGACAGCTTCAGTCTCAGAGAGATCTTCCTCAGGCGATAGAAATCAAATTTCATTCCAGTGGAAGTCGTCAAGAAGCATTAAAAACCATCATGACACATACCCACGTAACACAAACGGATAGACGCACACAACGAACAAACATTACTTTTAATAAAAATTCCGGCACCGGGAAACACGCACAACACGTACGGAGGGCTAGTCTAGACTCAATTACGCATTAAATTGTCACTGTAGAGAAGTACCATCAGGCGTAAAACTGCCCTTATAACTTCTTCAGATGCTATTCAACAACTACATTCATCAACAGAGAGCCGTAACGCAATGGATATCGCAGTCTACACCTGAACATACAAGTCAAGAAACATCGGGCGTGGTTAGAGCTTGGATGGGTGACCGCTAGAAGGACCCAGACATATTTTACTGATTTTAAGTCAAAAATACCGGTAAATGCAGAGACTAGGCAAGTCAGTGCATAGAAATCGGTTGTATTTTTCGAGAATAGGAATGTATATTCTGTGATAAACTGTGGTGAAGGCAAAATGAATCGCAGGATATTCTGAGAAAAGTCTCTGCAATTACGAGAGCCAACTCTGATCGGCAGGACTTACAACCGACAGGAAAGACGTCATAGCCAGTGACGTCATAACTATGTAGACAAACTAAGTCCTGATTTTCCATGTGGCGGCCTCACTGCCGGAGCATTGAGCCGGGTCCAGATTGCAGTGGGTAACCCGCACACCCTTATTCACGTGTATTTTCCACGTATTTCAGGACTAAATTTTTCTCAGTGTACGATTGACAAACCGAAAGAATAAAAAATTGTTCCCAGTAGTTTGATAAAAATTAAGTAAACATTAAAATGTATCAAGTCTTGAAGTACAAACCCACACTGGTATTAATTTGTCCAATAATAATTATTAATTGATAAATTACGTTTGAGGCTGCTTCATATAATGTGTTGTTCGTATTACGTCTACAACTAATGGTAGGTTTATAAAAAACTGAAAATTTAAAGGATCACTAGAGTTCTATCTCAGTGCCTTAACGGAAATGGTAAATAAATTGGGGCTGGAAAAATTAATTAAATTACATCGTTAGAGTACTAAATATAATACTCTGTTAATAATAGTACTAAATGAGTATGAAATCGGGGCACCGATGAAATAAGCTTTTTCTTACATGGCCAGGCTAACATGCCCGGCCCCTAATACGTTATGGCTAATAAGTCAGTAATAGTTTGAGTACTAAATGTAACACTTGGGTACTAAATAGTGCTAATTGAGTATTAAATCGTGGCACCGTCGAAATCCGCATTTTCTTACATAGCCGGATTGGCATTTCCGGCCCCTATAATACGTTATGGCTAATAACTCGGTAATGGTTGGAGTACTAAATCCAATACTTGGGTACTAAATAGTACTAAATGAGTATTAAATCGTGGCACCGTCGAAATCCGCATTTTCATACATAGCCGGGTTGGCATTTCCGGCCCCTATAATACGTTATGTCTAATAACTCGATAATGGTTGGAGTACTAAATCTAATACTTGGGTACTAAATGGTACTAAATGAGTATTAAATCGTGGCATCGTCGAAATCCGCATTTTTATACATAGCCGGGTTGGAATTTACGGCCCCTATAATACGTTATGGCTAATAACTCGGTAATGGTTGGAGTAGTAAATCTAATACTTGGGTACTAAATAGTACTAATTGAGTATTAAATCGTGGCACCGTTGAAATCCGCGTTTTCTGACATGGCCGGGCTAGCATTTCCCTGGCCCGGCATCATACTATTGTTAATAACTCGGTAACAGGGCCGGCGACAGGGGGGGGCAGGGGGGGCAAATGCATAGGGGCCCGGGCTCGCAGGGGGCCCGGGCCGACGAAAATAAAATTTAATTAAAAACATCCCAGCAGTGCTTGGAATGAACGTTCTTTGTCAAAAACTAAAACAGATTAAGTTCGATTGCTTTACACCTCCTTTTACATCAATGAGCTTGTGCAGAGAATGATAAGCCTCATTCTAACAAATTATAAATACTGAGGGTGGTATCGCAGCTGTGAAAAATTTCCAAGAACCATGGTGCCTGTCTGGGGCTTCGCTCGCTACCTCCGGGCCCGCGCCACACAGCGAGAGCAGTGACTCACCTCTCCTTCTCACCCTCCCCCCTTCCTTAATTATGACATCCTAAACAAAACAGCCTAAACGTTAGAGAACACGATAAGCCTAAGACTCTGTCAGTCTGTCAGTACTGTTTTACGTTCTTGTGAGATTGGTTTTGTACAGTCATGTGTTGTTAGAGGATTAACTCTGATTTTATAAAACATACAGGTACCTAATAAAGCGAATATTTTTTCGTTGTTTTCAGAAAGTAGTTTTATGAAAACCATTTTCCTGTCGACTTGTAAGCCTAATGGTTTTTTTAGTTTATTGGTCCGACTGATTTTATTGGTCCGATGTTTTTTGACAACCGGAACTGAAATTTTTATAATTGACAACCATTTGGGCATAAAGAATTCTATTATGTCTTCAAGATGGGTTTATTCCGTTTGTGCGATTCTTGATTCCTAGATACTTTTGATTCTGCTGGTGGACATGCGGGCACGACATTAATTCTTACTAAAACAGGGCATTAAGTTTTATTTCAGTTTTATTTTACAATATTTAATTTCCAGTCTACTACATATCAAACAAACACACAACATTATCTCACTGCTGAGAAAAGGACGGAACATTCCATATCAAATTATCAAATAAAATCTCAATAAAATAAATTTTTTAATTCAGCCATTTCAAGTTCCGTTTAGGACATTTTGGCCATGATCACAACTAGTTTCTTGTCTTAAAAAAATATTTAAACTGCTCTTACAGGATAAAATAAATATACTTCCACTTCTGCCTCGACTTGTCAATTAATATGTTATATGTAAAGAAAATGTTGCAAACCCTTTATTTTTAATTTTTAATAACAGCAGCCTAGTTCCGTACGGGACACCACAAAATTACAACTCATTATAGTTTTGATAAAATATTTTATTCTATTTGTAAAGGAGGTTTTCAAAATATACAGAGCAATGAAAGATATATTTTTTAACCATTTAACGCTAATTTTCAATTGTTATCAATAGTTACTTCGGAATTTCTCGTTCCGTATGGGACATACAAAAGTTCCGTACGGGACTTGTGTAAATGGAGGTTTCAAATAAAGTATTTTATATGTTATAACATACGGGAATTGTTATTTCATTAGTACATACATTATACATTAGATACATTAGCTGAAATGGCGACCTACCCAGGTACGTAGTTTAAGCCAAGTATGAATGACAGATGAATGAAGGATGATTGTGGCGCGATCTTGTAGTCTTGTTACTGACTAAGGACGACATATTCCTTAGACAGGACTGTTAATTAATAGGCCAACAGCCAACGGCAACTAAGGGGCCTACATTTTAACGTGGGATCCGAACCACGATTTCGCCTCGGTTAACATATCTAATCAATATCTAATGAAGAAGTTAATAAGTTTTGTTAACTTTGGGTTTGAAATATTGCTTGCAGTGTTAACGTATAGCCAAATCTTTGTTTTTTTTTTAATTGAAGGAAAGTGAATTGTCAAGGGAAGTAGGTTGGTTGCCTGAATATAGGGGCCCGGACTTCTTAATTGCACAGGGGTCCGAGAATCCTGTCGCCGGGCCTGCTCGGTAATGCTTGGAGTACTAAATCTAGTATTCGGGTACTAAATAGTACTAATTGAGTATTAAATCGTGGTATGTTTGAAATATCGATTTTCAAACATGGCCGGGCCAGCGAAATGGACCCTAAAAATACCAATGGTGTGATGAGACTGACTGGTGTGTAAGTACGTTAAGGTAATTTCTTGATATGCGCTGTTATCGATGCTGTTTGTCCAGTAATTCTATGATATGCACTGTGAACAGTGTTGCATCTGAATCGGTTACATGAGTCGTAACGCAATAACTTTGACGAGATTGTATGTTAACGACAAACCAACAATAAAACAGGGACATCGTCAATTCATGCCCTTGACTACATTTACGGTCCAAGCACCAGTTCAAATTTTTTTGTTGCGATTACCTAAACATGACCACGATTGTTGTTTTTTGTCAACAAAGGTTATTTTTCACAGAGGTTACAAACCTCTGAAACCGCTGAGAAAAAATAGCCGCTTTTTAGGTTTTGAACCTCTTAAAAAAAACTTAATACACAAATGATTCCCACAAGCGATTCTAAATATTTGAAGTTGAGATCGCGGTAACCACTTCTATTAATCAAACGATTTCGGTCGAACTATGCAATAATATATGACTAACACCAAATTATTTCTTTATTGGAGCAGTGCTTTAAGATTTTATTGGAGAGCTCCCAATCCACTTTTCACTTTCTTAGACTGAAAGGCGAGATGAAGGCGCATTTCGTTATACTCATGCGTAGAGAAATATTTTCACTGTCGATCGTCACCGTAAAATATTTAGACGAGTTTTAACTGAATTACTTTAGAATAGGCAGATTTGCAGATTAGTTTTGTTACGTATGAATATTATTTTATAACACAAAGTATACAAAATACATAAGAAGAAAGTTGATGATAACAAAGAATTATTTTGTACATTTAATTTAGGATAATATACAAAGAAAGTAGTCGAGATATTTTTGCTGGTGGGCAGTTAGTTATTTAAAAAATATCCGTTTTAATGAGCCTCTTGTGAGATAAAATACAACTGCAGGCGGAAATAACTTCGTAATTATCTTCAGTTCCAAATGGTAAATACTCACTCGCAAATAAGTGACTTATTAGCGCGATCCTCAGTATTAAGGAAAATCCCCCGGAGAGAAGGAAATATACAGCTATAATATTTGCACATTAAGAAACGTTTCAATTTTCAAGAGCACTCTGGCGAACTTGATTAGTTTCCAAGCTCTCAACTTACCTTAAAGTCCTTCGTTGGAAATGTTACCCAAAAAGACCCTAACGTAAAAACTTTCTTACAAACCCCTCCCTGCTGTACGAAGTAGTCCATTTACAAACAACTACAAATAGATTAATAGAAAATGAATAGCAAAAAAGTTAGTTATTACTCTTTCTATAAATATATAAACATAATTTTTTGTTCCAATGAGTAGTAGTAATTTTAGATCCAGACTGCATTTTAATTTTGTCTTATCGACGCAAATACTGGTGTAAAGCACTAACGAACGAACTGTTTCAATAGTTTCAACGATCTATTCAATATTTTTGAATTTAACAAGTAAGCAGGCCTACTGCAACGGGGACATTTCAAAATACTATTGCTTTGATACGGCTGTATTTGAATTTCCGTAATTTTTATCATACTTTATTATGGAAGACAAAAAAAACTTCAATTTTTTCAGTTATCTCTGGTTTTGAGAATACGGTACTGCACGTTCCCGTAAATTACAGCATGGTATAAAGGTTTTACTTTTACGATAAGGCGAGATGTAATATTTGAGAACAAAAAACGATAAGGATGATTGGGACATTGGCTACAGACCAGTATGCAATTACAATTACAATTACAGATATATTAAATTAAAATTAACAGTCATGTATGTGATTACTGCGCTACGCTGTGCTGGTTTATATTCTGCAATTCGTTTGAATTATTTATGAAGGAGTTGAAATTTATAAGAACTTGACTTTGATGAATGTCACTGCGGGTAAACTGTCAGTAAACAGCTAACAGATAAATCTTATCATTTATCCTGGTAAGAAAAAAACACTCTTCAATAAATGGGAATCAAAAATATGGAAATAATAATATTTAAACTTTATCCGTTGATCTTAAAAATTATTGATCGTAAAAATCAAACATTTTCTAGGATTCCAAAAAATGGAGATTACCCAGACGTCTTTAGATTATCATGATTAAAAATTTTAATTTTAATAGTTTTGACATGTTTTGCTGATGAATTGGGTTTAATGGAACTTAATTGCAACTTAAATAATATTTACTACCTATTAATTATATATTAACTACTTTTATATAAGTTATTGATCCGTCACAATAATAAACACTCTAGATTATTTTGTGCAATGATCTAGGCCACTAAAAAGTTTAGTCTTATTTCCTCTCTAATATAAATTACTAAAATAAATCAACTTTAAATCACTAAATTATGTTTTGAGTCATTCAATTTACAAGACTCCGACGCTTTTAAGCTTATTTAAAGGCGATTTCGACCGAACGATATGTTAGATGGGTCAGGTGGTAGCATTGTTGGTGTTGGACGGAACTTTTAATTAATTAATAACCTAATAATTATTGTAACAATAAAATGACTGGTTTATAATCAACACAGTAATGTAAAGGGTATTTTTTTTTCTAAACGCAACCCAAAACTTTATTTTATCAGTGAAGGATTATTTCCCCCCAAGATCCTCGGATTTGGCCCCCTTATATTGTTTTCTTTTGAGATACATAAAACGTCATGCCTACGAAAACAATTCACAGAATATTCAGCAACTCAGAACAAACATAACAAATTTAATGCAAGAAATTCAAAGAGGTATCTTGCAACTCGTTACAACACGTGTTCGGGAATTTGATGGAGAGAACGCAACTTTATACAAATACCAATGGCGAATTGTTTGAGCACATAATGTAAACTAAATGTAATCAAACTTGGGTTGATTACATCGATTTACATTGGTTGATTACATTGGTTGATTACAATGTAATCAAACAATTGGTTTTATAAAACGTAAAGATCAATAAAACAAAACTCATTTCAAATTTATATTTGCATTATTCAATCTTAAAATTGGATTGCGTAAAAAACACCCTATATTAAATCGTGTGGCTCATAGTAAACTCAGTAACGTATGAGTTAATCTTTTCAATAAATTTTTGTTACCTTTAAATACATAAAAAGTTATATAGGAAAATGAAAATTCTTTGGGCTCGATTGCTTAGGATGTATTTAAAATAGAAACAATAATGTCTCTTAAACTGACCCGCAAATACCGCATTTATTATGTATTAAGATTTCCGTGTAGCGTTAAAGGTTTACAAATCGTGATCAACTACTTAGTGTAGCTAAGGTGAAAGCTCCAGAGCTTCAACTCTTCGATGTACTTTTTTATTCTGCAAGTATAGCATGCGGTTTTACGGGCCAGGTCGAAACTTAATTCAATGCTAAGGATGAAAACGTTTTCAAGTACAGTATACTTTCACGCATGTGGACAGGTAAAACTGGAACCTTAATAATCACAGCGATCACATTTTTTTAGGATATCAAGATTAACAGTTTTGCGAACCTAAACCAGATCCGCAGGAACCTACGACATCGCGCAGGATGCACTGATTGCCCCGACCTCAATTGGGGTGGTTAATGTATTCCTTTCCCTGACATGGAGCAAATGAACTAAAACAACTATTACAATAATGACTTCCTTAACCTAAGAAATTATTAGTTTCTTAATCATATTTCTGAATGTAATATTTTAGTATTGCATTGGGCATAAGTATCTTAGTAGCTATAGCCATTGCTATTGTAGTATCAAATTATATTTAAGGTAATCATACAGAATCCTTCATTGGATTTTCATTTCTCAAGCAAATATAAAGCTAAATAAAACAGGTTAAATTACCTTAATAACCGTTCTACGGCTCTGTAGATCTGTGATTTTACGCATTTCGGAGTTGTTTAGTCCCTTCCTCAGAAACCAGACTTGTTACTGCACTAGGAACATCGTGGCCACTTTAAATAGTGAATGCAAGTAAAAAGTATGTGAAAACAACTTTTATTCATTACGAAAGACCTTCCAGAACTGACGTTTACAACAAAAGTGGTTAACAAACCTAAATCCATCGCTGCCCTTTCTAATCAGGGTCATTCACCAAGTGAATGCAAAGGAATGTGAAGGATACAGGTTTTGTTAATCATTTTGTTAAAAAAACTTTTTGAATTCAACTGAAGACTTCTTCATGATCGAATTCGTCTTGGTATTGAGGAAGGACTTAACCGCCCTAAAACGTGTATAATCGTAGATTTTACAAAGCCACAGGACGGCTGTTAAGGTAATATAGATTTTTTTACTTTAATAATTCTTTCTACCTGTTAGGCTCCTCTCACTTTATATTTGTTAGCTGTGTACACAGGTCAACATTCTTATTGAAATTCCGAGGACGTCAATTGTTTCTCAAACACCAACACACATGTTCATAAAAAACACACACGTTCACACACAACCACAGGCTACGCTCCCCGACATTCCGCGGAACCTCTGTAGGGGACCGGAACTCCGCAGTCCCGCGCCTGTAGGGCGATTTCCAAAATTTGCCGTTTCGGTCGCGTATTTTCCGAGAGCGATGAAATTGAACTGAGGATGCCATAATATCAAGATTAAAATAGCGTGCCATAAAACATTTGATTAAATGAACTCCATAAGGTAAACCTTTGTACGAAATTTTTTGATAAGTTGGATTTTTCACAGTATACAGTATTATTGTTGAAACGATTTATTTGTAAGATTGTTTTATTTAACTGGGATACATAAATACTAATTTTAATTAAGATGATGAGTTTGTTCAGAGAATACATGGAATTGGAAGAATTACTTCCTCCTACTTAATGCTTCTACCCAATAATAACAAAGAATCAAATCTACGTAGCCTGCTTACGCATATTTTCTTGTAAATGCTATTTATTTTTATACATACAAACTAAAAAAGTAACAGCTTTTTAAAATAAAAAACAGTTTTATTAACAATAATATCATAAGAAACCTTCAGGAAATTTTAATGTCGCATGTTGGAAATAAGGTAGCCTTCTCTGGAGTGTGTTGTAGAGAAGGCTGATAAACAACAGCTATGTAAACGGCAGTTCGTTTTTAAAGCTTCCAAAACTGAATAAAACCAGCCTGAAGTGAATCTTTTTACTAAAATGGATACTGATACATCTCAACAATTACATTTCGCTATTGTAACAAGCCAGCATAAATGTAATAGCTGTAATGTAATATTTATATTTAAAATAAAACATTTTATACCAGCAAAGCAAAACATAGTAAATTTACTTTCGATAAAAAATGCTAAGCGGAAAAGAAACTTCTGATGGTCTAAAAATTTTTAGGTAAAACGTTGAAGAGCAATAAAACTGTTTGAAATTATTTCCAAATATTTGCATTAACTCGATGTCTAAATCTTATGAGTTACTCTTAAACAGCTTTCTCTGAATACTCGAAGTCAATCAAAAGCCACGCATAAAACTTGAAGGAAAAAAATAATCCGTTGCCGGTAAATTAAATTAAACAAGATATTCGCTGAGAGTTGAACGGTTTTTGGCCAGATTTGAATGTCAGGGCCGAGTTTAATTATCGGAAGTGGATAGTTTTCTTCAAACTCAAACATAGAAGCAATTACGCCGTGAAAGGTTTGGAGTGGCCGCTACTCCACAACTTTAACGTCCTAATATCTGTGACGTCATTATTTTATAAGGAAAAAAGATATATATCCCCATCATTATAAAAACTGCAGAGCGAAACCGTTTTTTTGTGACGCTTTGTTGATTATTAAAATTCTATTTACTTGACTTAAATTGAATCTTATTATTTAGATGTCCGGCGATAAATTGTTGGCACTATCGAAATTGACAATGATATTTTGTTTATAGCTTTCATAGCTTAAATCAGTAAGTAAACTTGATTAAACTCGATGATTGTTGTCCTTTGATTTTCAGAATAAATAATTAAATAAATTACATGTTTGCCGTTTAGGTTTCCCTTCTGAAAAATTATTTTTAAGAATGGAGCATTTCATTTACCGTATTGTGAATTGAAGAAAGTTTATAAAAGTAAGTAATTAATACTGAATAAAGATTGGTATTTTAGAAATTTTAGAGTAAGTTGTTTATAATAAAGTATAATCATATTCTCCTTAAACATTTTCTTAAACTTTGCTGTGTAGGCAATTTACAATTAACGTCCCTCTTGGGTGGATCATTTATAACTCATCATTCGCCTTAGGAGCAAAATTAAACTGTCAATAATATTAGGGCCTATATTTTGATATGTTTGAAAAATCTAATATTAATGTAATCGTGATTTTAAAAAGATTGTAGGCTCACACTTACAAGTAAAAAATCCAAATAATGTAAACGATTAATGCTGTCATATCACTATGATATTTTTTTCACGGTAAATTCATTTTCACTAATGAGATTCAGCAAACTACAAAAATATTAAATTATTGGACGAGGTCAGAAAGTGTTTTCTTAGCTTCGCGGAAACATTCTTGTCACAACATGAGCATTTTAAATATAATATTCACTGTTTTATGTTTAGCTCTAATCTATTGAATGTACATAACCCAAAACTAGTTAAATCATAATTAGTTTGCTCAGAGCCTCTAAAAACCTATAGGGCTTTGGACCAAGAAACCTTGCACAAATGCACAAATAATCTTTGCAGGCTCCAGGTGTGTACCAAGAAAGGATTTGATAACATTAACATCTCCTGTCAAAAAACAAAAGTATGTTAGGTTCAGTTAGCCGGCCATTTTAATTTTTCGAAGCTTAAGATTATTGTTTGTCTATAAAATATCGCCAAGAGGCAAAGATGCAACATTCAATTTTCTGCACACAAATGTATAAATGGACCAAGGCTATCAACAGTATACTTGACAAATACTACTCTTTGTACTGTAATAAGGTGTTGTTGTTATGGCGGATATTCTATCAAGGTTACAATTTCTTGTGCCTTTTCGGCAACCCCAAACGTTCTGTAATCTGAGCGTTGTGTCGTGGATTTGACTGCTGAAATCTGCAGTCGGCATCCACCTGAAGAGATCCAGAAAGATCGAAACACAGAATACGTTGTTCTATCCTTGACCGAAGTCTCACGACTTGACAGGGTATGAACAAATGGTTCACAACCAAGACACCGAACACTCACGTGTTACGGTGAAGCCAGTCGGCGAACATGATCTAAATGTACTCTGGAGTGACTATTTAGACCATGGAATGTACAGTTATAACTTATTTGTGTTTATCGTAATTTGTATGGTTAATCTTTTGATTTCCTTAAATAGTAAACAAATAAATATGCTGTACATTTTTGTAGGCACCCACAACACATTTACGGAGCTGTTTATATTTCATCCTTAAGCTTTACATTCTTACGGTATGAAGACTGACTTAATGTCATATAATAAAAAAGAGGGCGGAGCTACGTGTTAGTTACTTAAACTTTTTGTTAGTATATAATTATGTTTTATATAATAATTTGTTATGACGGTTTTCAATTACTTTGTTTAATCAAATTTATCAATTTATACATTCTATTTAAATGTTAAATCAAAAGTAGGAAACTTATGGAAACCCAGGAAACCTTATGGTACTAGAGGCTTAATTATTGTATAAATTTAAACCATCAAAAATACATTTCATATAAATACTTAAAACTAAGGTAAATATACATATTATGTACCAAATTACATCTCATTATAATCATAATTTTGGAAATTCGGTATTGGGTCATTTTTTACCTAAAGTTTAGTACATAGTAGTGTTTTTAATCAATGCAAGTAAAACAAAAAGACTTTTTGATAAAGTCCAGGGAAAGGATTTCCTCATTGAACGAGGCTATGCAGTTGGAATTTAATTAATGACCGCTGTTTACCTGTAATTAACTGTGGATTTTATGAATGGTAAAAAGCAGGATCGCTCTGCCCTGCACTTTGATTAAAAGTGTTAACTGCCATAAACCCTTTGGTTTGAGAACTACATTTCTCCAATAGTTACAAATTTCCTCTATCATGTATTTAAGTTTATGTCACTATTAAAGACGTTTTACCTTCACATCAAGTGCTAATGTCATATCTATTATAAGAATACGTACAATATACCCATATTTATGAAACCATATTTTTGTCTCCTAATCAAGTCAAATAAATTTTCATATTAATGTTTTGAGTTTTAATTTTATAGCATTTTATTTTAAATTATTGTATTCTGCTTATGGTAACTCATTGAAGAGTTACTAAGAGCTGTTGATTTACATTAACTTTAATATTTACATATAACTGTCAAATAAAAAAATCATAACATAGTATTCTTCATTAATACAAACTCACAAACTTAAAGGCTCTCTAGGGCGGACTTTTAAGGAAATTTTGAAAAATTCATTCCTAGTGGGAGCTTTCGCATAATAATATTACATGGAAAAGTTTGTGTTTATATAGGTTTGCTCTCGCCGTCATTAAGAATTCCGTCTTTATACTTACTAGTATACTCGCGCTACCCAGCAGCTGTTGATTAAACAAATAACTATATAAGCAAAAACAAATGCATCAGCTGTTCAGCCCTATTCTTTAAGATTTTGCCCTTAGGTAAAACTTTATCAAAAAATTAATATTTTTGAAAACCTTTCTCACCGAGACCTTTTAATTGAAGGATACGGTTGACAGGTATTAGACTTGTGACTTTTACCAAAGATCACCTGTTCAAGTTAACATGTCATCAGTTATCATGTTAACAATATCTGTGCATAAGGTTGGTGTGGGAATGCTTTTTGACCTCATGCAATGTATACTGAATCCTCTAAGTAGGGACACCTTTTGGAAAAATGTAGTTCCCGCTTCCGAAAAAGAGATGGCGCCTCTTTTAGTCCGATTGGAATTGTTGTAGGATTTTACGGATCAAGCTGACTTTCCAAATTCAAGCAGCTAGTTGTAATATTTTGACAGTTGTATGTTATTGTTTTGTATTGTTGTATCTTTTATTTACCATAATTTTTACCTGATTTTGTTTACAAAAATTCTCATTTTGACATTTTGGATTGTGAATAGAATCGCTGACTATGCTGGGCCAGCTTGAACTATTCCATGCATCAGTGCTAATTTCTGCTCTGCTTTTCGGCGGCGGAACTAAACAAATTAACATTGGATGTCCCTACTTAGAAGGGTTCTGTATACATTGCCTCATGACTAACTCAATTGAGCTAGGACGAAATGACTGACTTAAAGACATTCTACGAAAAATCTTACATATAAACCAATTTTTATGGCCAAAGGTATAACGGAGCCCCAGTCTATAGATTTAATTATATTCAGTACCAACATTCTCTTTTACAAATGTAGATTTTTTATATATAATGTTAGGAACATTATCTCCCGGGGATGTTTAAAAGGATAATAGGATGTTTTAATATGTCGATATTTTCAGCCCTTCCCCCGAAAACGGGATTGTTTTGGGGTATGTCAAACTGTGACCCCCGCCTTGCGGTACATCGTTTTCAAGGGTTTGAAAAAAGAAAAAGAATAGTACATATTAGAGACCCCTCTGTCTTACTTAAAGTCAAAGCTATAGTAAATCAAAGTTTGAATTTTTACATTGGAATTTAATAGACCATTCATGAGTCATTTATGACGGTCCTATGGATTTTGAGAACAAATTAGATATGAAAAAAAGATTGCGGTATGTCAATCAGCATAAAAGTCTACTTTTAAAAATGATGAATTGTAACTCAACCTTTACTTGGCAAAGTAAATATTTACATCCAGTAAGTCAAATCCAAGATATCAGACAAAAATGTTTAAGCTGTGAAAATCCAGGAAACCATATATTACTTGAATGAGACTATCAATTTATAAGAAGAGTCACTCTAACCATAAAAGGGCACAATTTAACGATTTGCATTGTTTAATAATATTGTATGACTTCAAACGTATATTTGCTATAGCTTTGGCTAGTACTAACGTCTCTATAATTCTATATTTGCGTTTTACGTTTCTATCCTTTTGCTCTGCAAAGCCTTTTTATTTTATTTACATTCATCTATTTATATTTACATACAATCTGTAAAGCTGCCCAATAACCAATAACAATGATACAATGTAATGTATTTCAATGTCAATTTGTGGATATGCAGGATATTAGTTGTAATAATCAGTTTTAATTTTTTTTTTGTGTCCAAGCCAACCACAGTTTTTTACAGAAGAGATACACAAACGCTTTTAAGAGAAAGCGGTCCAAACTTCCAAATTTGTGTGAGCATGCTGGGAATTGAACCCGTGACCTCTTGAACTAAAGTCCAAGACGCTAACCGTTAGACTAGCAACACACCCACAGTATGACAAGGTATACAAAAAAACCGTTGAAAATCTTATCTTGTCAACTATAGAGATAAGATAGTTGAGATAGATAAGAGTCCCTAATTCTTATTTTGGGGAGGGAGTAAACTTTGGTTACACCTAAATAACTTTATTTAAGTACTTTAAAACATATCCTGGAACCTTTTTAATGCAGACTTTTAAGAAGCATGCCCCACATAGAGCTTTTTTTAACACTATTATAACGAATTCAAAATATATGGTTATTTGTGTGTGGTTTTACTCTGTAAGCGCACCCAATACAATTTAATTATTGAAAAAGAGAAAAGATTCTCTGATAAGAATTCATTGGATGGTAGAATAATTTAACTTTTCCTCCTAAATTTGTGACGAAATAGCAATGAAAATCGGGCCAAATATTCTATCAGCTGTTTACAAACAAGCCAAGTCTCATCATATGATTTCTTCTCAAGCAAATCTCAGTTACCCAGGTACATAACATGTCCATGTAAATTTTCAATGAATATGATAAAAATAGTATTTTTTGCCCCGTATTTAAAAATATATTATGGGTAAAAAATCATATTACATTCTTATATTATTTCTTAATTTGAATTACAGTTTTACTGTAAATAAAAACTGTTACCACCTCGAAATTACAATACTACTTATCCTAATTAATAAGTGACTACACGAAATAAACTCGTGTACTGTAACATAAATAAGTAAATTAACATATTTCAAAGAAAATAATTTTGTTTGAAAGAGCTGCTGGATACTACGGCACCATTAAACATAACAAACGACATATTGTCGGTGTTGGAGGGTGCTAATACATCACCACACCTTGAAACATTAGGCTACTCCCACCGCAGTGAGGGTGTAGACCAAGGTATCAAATAATTACTGCCAATGCGGTCATTACCTTGGAAAATGATCTTGGTACATCCATGATGTTTTATGATAGCTACTATAGGGAACTTCAATTACTGTTGATCATGATAGTTGAAAAGTTTTGTGAAAGATTATTCTGTGAAATTTATTTTTCAAGTATTTCAAGATTGTTTTAGGCACATTTTACTATCCTCCTGAAAATTGTATTAATGTAATATCTGCCAATAATACAAAATATTGGACATTTAGGAAGTAAATTCATTATAATCTGGTTTTCACTGGATTAGAAATTAATAATAGCGAAAATGTCCTTAAGCAAAAAGTAAAAAAAGGAAAATTTTACCAAAAAAGAAAGTAACAAATAATATCGTGTCACCGATTGAACCAGCCTCCTCGCATTTATTCGTCGTGTGTCGGGCACGACACTAGTTGTCATGTAATGATACAAAAAATATTTTTCGTCACATTGCGTTAGACATGCGCTTAAAGAAGTAAGAGTAACTTCGTTTTTATTTTAAGGTAAAATACGAATAAAAAAACATAGTTTAATGACACTTTTATGCCGATGTTTAGCTATTACCGTCTTCGCGTGATAACTAATTGAATACATCGGCTGAATTATTCTATATTTGAATAGTATATTAATATATATTTTGAGATTTTAATCATGTTTTGAAACTTATAATGTTCCATATTTATATTCATACTAACTGATAACCCCGGCTTTGCCCGGAAGATTTAATTCAATTAAAAAACAGGGTTATTTAAAAAAATAGCATACAGGTATGAAAACTTTGCTATAGCGAAATAATACCCCCGCATGGGCCAAAGCCTGTAAGCGGAGATAGTCATTATCGAGTCCATCAGCATTCATAATTTTCTTCTTGTTGTTTCTTAGTGCTGAATTCTGTTAGTAACCAACCATAGTAGTTATTTCAAACGGTAACCATAGTGCCTATTAAATACCCCTGTTGCAGCAGGCCTGCATACTAAGCGAATTTCCAGTGCAAAAGAACATATTTCAAGACAACATAGCGAGATTTGCCATGGTTTTTGTAACCTCCATAAGAATAACATAGGGAATGAGTATGCAGGTTTGCTGCCACGAAAATGGAAATATCGGGGATTTTAGACTATCAAACATTAGATCTCATCTAGATGAAGCCACAAACCAAGTTTTATCAAGATATGTTGAGAAATAAGCAAGACTCAACATATATCCCATACTTGTTTACTTATATCCCATAAGTTTAACATTAGCACAACGAACTGTGTTTAACACTTTCAATATCTCGGTAACCAACAGACAAAGAGCAGTGATTCAAAATATTAAATTGTTTGTTTTTTTGAGCTGAATTCAATGGTGCCAAAAAATTCGATAAATTTTATTTTTCTGTGTAAAAGACCCAAAAAACCCAATTTGGGGGTTTATCCCCCTTTAACCCCCTACCGGTGGTCCTATAGAGCTGGTTCACGAACTCGTCCACTTTACACGTCTGTACCAAATTGCATTAAGATCGGACCATTTTTACGGCCGCTATCGTGCTAACAGACACACACACACATATACAGGGTGTCTCACCTAAGGTGTCTCAAATGGATTGCGGACGAACTAGTAGTCCTGCATAGATGAAACAAAATCATACTCCACTAAATCGACCGCAAGGAACAACATAAAAATAGTTTTAAGCTTTTTAAAATACAGGGTGTTCCAAAAACCGGGGGTCATGGGTTCGAATCTCAGAATTTTTAAATGTAAACATATGTCATGTTATGCATCGTTTAAAAGCTCTAAACAAGGCGAACAATTTGGTGAAAACAGAATTCACTTATCTTTATTCATTTCAAAATGGCGGTAATGTTCGTGAAAAATATTCGTATTTACGGAATACCCTGTATCTCGAGACCTACAAAACATATTTTTGGTCTGTTTAAAAATTATTAATCCTCGTTAACTCAGCTTTAATTTGATATACGACATGCCAACATTTAAAAAATAAAAGTTTTTGACAATACATTTTATTTTGTTTTAATGTTGGTAGCCCTGAAAGTCAAAAAATTTAAATGACAGCATATGTCAAATAGCACATCATTTTACAGCTCTTGCAAAGACCAAGCCTTTTCAATTTACACCTAGCTGCTATCTTTGGTGGTTTTGTAGTTATAAGTAAATACTCCATTTTACCATATAAAGCCCATGTTAAATGTGCAGTACTTAAGTTTAACTGATGCAAATTTAAATGCCCTGAAGACTACATTTTTAACATGGGCTTATATGGTAAAATGGAGTTTTTTGCTTATAACTACAAAACCACCAAAGATAGCAGTAGGTGTAAATTGGAATGTTGTTGGTCTTTGCAAGACCTGTAAAATGATGTGCTATTTGACATATGCTGTCATTTAAATTTTTTTACTTTCAGGGCTACCAACTTTAAAACAAAATAAAATGTTCTGTCAAAAACCTTTATTTTTTAAATGTTGGCATGTCGTATATCAAATTAAAGCTGAGTTAACGAGGATTAATAATTTTTAAACAGACCAAAAATATGTTTTGTAGGTCTAGAGATACAGGGTATTCCGTAAATACGAATATTTTTCACGAAAATGGCCGCCATTTTGAAATTAATAAAGATAGTGAATTCTGTTTTCACCAAATTGTTCGTCTTGTTTAGAGCTTTTAAACGATGCATAACATGACATATGTTTACATTTAAAAATTCTGAGATTCGAACCCATGACCCCCGGTTTTTGGATCACCCTGTATTTTAAAAAGCTTAAAAATATTTTTATGTTGTTCCTTGCGGTCGATTTAGTGGAGTATGATTTTGTTTCATCTATGTAGGGCTACTAGTTCGTCCGCAATCCATTTGAGACACCTTAGGTGAGACACCCTGTATATATATATATATATCTGAAAATTCGAACCAATAGTGCTTTTTGCTTCTGGGGGGTATCAAGGGCTTACCATAAACCAGAAGAAGAAGTTATGGGAAGTTATGGGGAGAAGTTATGGGGCTTAGGTCTTACCATGAGACCTGCGATAATAGCTTCTACCCTTTAAAGGAAATTCGCTAAAAACTTCCAAAACCCTTGGCATGGTTCCCTTTTGGACAATCCTTTGCCTAAGTCCTGAATGATATCAAAACCAAACCACCATAGTGCACTTTATGAGATTTCAAGCTTTAATTTGATACCAAGATCACATGTAGTTTTGGCTGCGGCCCGAATTATACCAACACTCAACTCTTTTATATACATACAATTTTTAATTATTATCACTCGTATTAAAATTTCAAATATATCAAATTAAGGAACGTTATTTAAAACTGTGAACATTTTAAAGGAGGAATTCAATGACAATCTTAGAATAATACATATAGTCAAAATAAGTCAATGTTGAGTTAGTTGAGTTATAAGTCAATGTCAATTAGTGAGTAACAATAAGATCTTTCTTGCAAAAAATAATAAAGTAGACTAGTCATAGAAAAATATTCTTACTGAACAAAAACAATCCTATTTGTAAAAATTTAGACGTAGTGTTGTGGTGTTGGCATACAAAGAATGGGTTTCCATTAAAATGTAAGAATTACATATCGATTGCATTTTCTTAATGTTTTAGTCTATTATTCGACCGTTGTGAACCATCTCGGATAAAGGGTTGTCACTTTTTAAAAATGTTGATCATTCGCACACACACACACATTAGTCTACTCATAATATGTGGATCGAAAATTAACGGGAAACGTATACATTGTAAAACAGATTCGTATTAGAAAAAAACTTTAAGCAGCGGTCTTTTTATTTCTGACTCTACAAAGTAATTAAGTTTTCCTTACTAAATTCCTGTATCGTTAGAACTGAAATACAAATATCAAATAAGTATATAAAATCAATTATGCTTCTTTAAGCTTATGTCTAAATAACTGTGTTTAAGGCAGTGTGACCAAAAACATTTTTTGTATTATGACATTACAACTAGTGTTGTGCCGTCATACGACGAATGAATGCGAGACCCTAACTCCTAACTTTGAAATTTCATATGCAACACACCCTTTGAGACATATAAAATTGAAGAGCTTAAAATATAATTTTTTTAAGAAAAATTAAATTCGCCTCATGCGATTGTATATTAATTAAAAAGGCAAATAAAGCGTGTATTTACCATTGTAATCTTTGTTAGAAATTGTTTATTGAAAGAATGATAGAAATTCAGATATTCTGATTGAGGGAAACAACTATCACTATTGGGGTGGATATTTTTCATTGTAAAACTTTACACCCTCCTTACTTCTAACCCCCGACACTAATTTTAAAATTTTAAATGGGATAGTTACTTTTGTGACATAACAAACTAATAAAGATGAAAAAAGAAATATCTTTCTTAAAGAAAATTTTAAAGAGCGCCTCACATCCTCAAGATATTAAATAATTATAGCAGCAAATCCTAAAAAAACGTATTACTCTTGAGAACGTATGATGATATTTTAAATTTTCCTCGAGAAAAATTGTCTTTTGTAATCTCATTTAATTTGATATATCACAAGGGTAACTATCCCATTTGAAATTAATTTAGGGTCGGGGTGTGAATGGGGTTGGAGAGGGTGTAAAGTTATACCATTAAGAATATTTGCCCCAATGGTGATAGTTGTGTCACTTAATCACAATACCAGAATAATTTTGACTTTTTCAATAAATAAAGATCTAACAAAGGTTACAATGGTAAAAACTCACTTTCTTTGACGTTTTAATTAATTTACTATCTTAAGAACGTATAAGGCGATTTTAATTTATCTTTCACCAAATATTTTCTTTATTTCTCTTTAATGTGATATGTCACAACGGTTTTGTTGTCATTTGAAATTTCTATTTTATGGGTTGAGGAGAGAAGGGGCTTATTGAAGGGATGAAGCAAAATTTGAAAATAAAACACCCTGTGAGGTATAGTTATGAACGTCTTCTCTCTAAGAGCATAAGATAAATAAAAAATATTTGTACTAATGTTTTATTTACAGAAAAAAATGTAATTTCTAGAATTTAATTCTTGGCATACCTATTTCTTCTTGAGTTACGAGTACCCTCGCCGGCGCACATATCAGTTCTTGAAGTATTATGAGGAACACAAGTTCACTGCGAAAAGTCATCGTTACTACCTGACGTTCACATCACTTTATGAATTATCATTAGGTGAAATTATTTTTATAAAATGTATGTACATTAATCATTAGCTGTATAACTTTTACATTTTTATACATTAGTGTTAAGGTTTACTTCATACTTGAAGAAATTGCATTTTAAAGTTCGTAAAATATAAGTTTTTATTTCACCTATTCCACCACACAACCGCCATGGCAGCGCACACTGTACTGAGGTACTGAGGTGGGTGATACGCGGCGGCCGGCGACGGCGGAGCCGAATGCACCCGAGCCATGTCGGAGACGCCCGATCTCTTTGTCGTCTGTTGTATTTGATCTATGTACGATCGATGGGTCCCCTATGAGTAAATAAAATGTATAATATAAGAAGCAAACAATGTCGGACTTGGGGCGCCACTACGATCGAGCCTGCCACCCTCATGCTGTAAAGTCGGGTGTTTCGCTCCGTATGTACGATTTCTTCGGATTAAGGAAGTAGGTAACTCTGTTGTTTTGTATCTTAAGATTTTAATAATAAACTTAAAAGATTAAAAAAACCTGAGGTTTTTACAAATAGGAACATTATACAGGGTGTCCCATAAGTAAAGTGATAAACTCTAGGAAAAGGTTATATGGGTCAAAATAAAGAGAAAATCATGAATAATGTTTTCCCAAAACACTTTGTTTACTATATATCTGCCATTTTGTATTTTTACAAAATAATTAATTTCTCCGAATTTTTCCACCGATTTCTATAAAACTCGCTATGTTTTTTAGGTAAAAAAGATCAACACTGGAAAAAATGCATCACACATCACATATGTTTCTATGTTTTTACCTATACTAATATGTTCCTAGAGAATAGTATTACTCGTATAATCTTATACGAATTATCGATTCATGAAATTATTTCAATAAGTAGTCATATAGTTAATATACCGTGTGTCTCGCATATAGTGAACCAATAGCTAACTTTTTCTCTTATAAATTTGGCTATTAATTTTTATTTGGGATTTCCTTTTATGTTTATGCTGTTTTGGAAATGGTTCTGAATTAGAAGAGTATATCCTCCTATTTTCCAGTACGGCGAGCAACCTTGATTTTTTTTTTGTATTGAACATTTTGTAGTATGTGGAGTTTTGGGATTCTACAAATTATTTTCATAAACTTCTAAATTTTGTAATGTTTGCTTTAATTATTGGTTACGGATGTAACAAAAAAACGACAATAATAAAATGACATATTTTTTATATTTTTTTCTGTCCGTGTCTGCTGGCTTAGTGCCGATGTTCTTTGTTTATGTCCTGTACATGTCCATGAATTGTTGGTTATTTACCGGCTGTGGTGCATTAAGAAGATCCACTAAAGGTTCTCCATAGGAAATTGTTTCCCATGATTTCATGCAGAATTGTTCCAATAAAAGTAGTAGAATTTTTTAATTCGTAAATTGTGTTTTTATAAACATAACTTGCAACATAAACTTTACGGAGATGCAAATTTTTTTTAATTTATAGTAAACACTTAATTGACTGAAGTTTGGAATAAAGTTTACTGCACACTTTTAACCCTGGTTTTATGTTTCTGCAGAGTTATGAAATAGAATGTTTTTTTCTGCCGCGCGGTCACTCCACCGATCATCCTCTTTCGATAACTAAGCTTTTATAAATACTAATTATTTATTCAAACAACAAGGTTGAAACTTAATTTTATTTTAATAATTCCAGTAAGAAATTTGATTTGTTCAGATATTAGTTTAGGCGTATCATCCGCCAAAAACGTTTTCACAATACGTCTTCAAAAGATTTTATCAATTGTTTAACAATATTAATGTAGTAAATATTATGTTGCTTATCTTATAAAAATCATTTACGTTTGAAACACATAAGACTATTTCTAGCCAATATATTTGAAACAAAAATAAAACTCGAAGCTTCTCCTTCTTCAGAACGTGTTGTTTGAGTAACACTTGAATGGGTGACAGACATTATCTGCTGTGGGATCCTGCTCGCCCCCTACATTGTACGCGGACCGCAGATAATCTTGTTTTCTTCCACTCGACGACTTTCATCCCTCTGACGCACTTATCTATGTCCGGTCTAAACCCTAGAAGAGATGTTATCTTTTCTCGGATGATTAACATCCGACAAACACGACACCTTTTATTTCGAATAAGCACCGATGTTCTTTGTAAAATATGGCCAATGTTAGATAAAATATCTTACGAAGGAAGTTGAAGTTTCCGTTGCCTTCCAAGCGTATCGTGCCCTCAAATATTTGGAGAGCCACCTATTTCATTTGTAACTTAGGATGCATCAACCGTACAGGAAATTTAGTAATAACTAAATTATAAACTATGAATATATATATTTTAACGTTGTTCATATCTCACACTTTTTGGCAGTGTGTACGTATTTCTAACCATAAATAAATAAATAAAAATACCTTTATTTACAAGCGTGTTTCATCAAAGATGATTTACAAACCGACTCAAGTCATCTTATCCTAAACTAACCTAACTTAATTATATATGTACAATATTTAGACTTTTCTATACTTTTTCATAGCAGCCCTGAAAGAGTTGAGTGAGATACAGCTTTTTATTTCTTTGGGGAGGCCGTTGTACAACTGCGGGCCGAAGTAAGAAAACCCACGCCTTCCAACCTCCAACCTCACCTTGGGGAAGTGGAGTGATCTGTCGGAGCGGGTTCTCCGGCTAGAGACTTGATCTCGGCATTGGAGCCTCTCACAGAGGTACCGAGGCCCACCCAGCATGAGCACTTTGTGAACCATGCAGTAGGTTAGTCCCTGCATAAATCGGCCATAGGAATCATTTTAGCAGCCTCTCGAAAGGATGACGTGATCAAAGAATCTCAGGTTGTAAATAAACCTGATTGCAGAGTTCTGAACTCTTTGGATTCTTGCCTTGTCCTCCTTAGAGATGCTCTCCCATATACAGGGAAACAATAGCTGAAAACGGGGAGGACCATAGTACGAGCTGCGACTTGGCACATTCTGGCAGTAGGGTTCTGAATCGGCTTAGACCTCTCAGTCTACCAACAGCACGCTGTGTGGTGAGGGTGACATGAGCTGAGAAAGACAGTTCCTTGTAACTCCGAGAATTTTGACGGAGTCACAAACTGCCAACTCATTGCGACCAAGCTTGACTGTAATGCCAGATTCGCTCAGATTTTGCAACAGAATTTGTGGTGCTGTATAAGACTATGCACTTTTCAACATTGAGTTTGAGACCATTCCTGTTTGAACATTCAGCAATACTTTGTACATCGGCATTGATTAAATCGATTGCCGTGATGGTCTGGTCAGGCCTATATGATAAGTGCAATTGGCAGTCATCATCATACAGATGTGCTGAACAATGACTTATACACCTGGGCAAATCAGATGTGAACAAATTGAACAACACAGGGCCTAAACAACTACGGGACGCTACCAAAGTCGGACAACGCCAAATCAGGACTGTTTAGAATTCCCAATACGCCAAAGTCGGACAGTGCCAAAGTTGGACAGCGCCGAACCAGGACTGTTTTGAAACAGTCCCGATTCGACTGGAGCGTCAGGAGCCAAAACCGGACTGTTTCATTTTTGCACAGAAACGTCAAAGTCGGACGGCGCCAACTCAGGACTGTTTTAAAACAGTCTCGATTCGTCGGGAGCGTCAGATGCCAAACCCGGACACTTTCATTTCTGACCACAAACGACAAAGTCGGACGGCGCCAAACCCGGACGGTTTTGTTTTTGAACCTTACTGTACCGGGCTCCTCCCCTTTGTTCTCATTGGCTCGCTGAAAAGGGGACGATGGCAATGGGCTAGTATTGCGATTTTAAATTATCAGATTGTATATCATTTAAGAATAATTTTACGTTTAATCCAACCCTTTTCTCGATCATAATTGGTTTTTCTGCACTCATTGTTAAATAATGTAATTAATTTCCTGTTGAACTAAATATGCTACGTAATTTTTAAAAAATTAATTTTAAAATCTCAAGAATTTTAATTTTTTTAATTTTTTACCCTCTGTAATTAAATATGAGGTAGGCAGAATTTTAATATTAGCCATTAATGGGCCAATAATGTGATTTTTAATTATCAGATTGTATTAATTTAAAATGATAAAAGTTAAATACAACCCATTTTCGACAATAAAGGAAAAATATCCTATTTGGTAAATTCATTTCTGCATACAAAAAAATGATAAATCCTATACCCGTACTTATATTATGAGCAAGAGGCCTAAATATATAATAATACTCTTGCTTGCTCAATTATCTTAAAAACGGCTCCCAGGATTACCTTAAAAGTCTTGAAATATATAATTTCTGACTTTAAAAGGTCTCATGTAGGTTACTTAGCTAGAGAAATTCTAATAAGGTAATGAATTGAATTTTAAAGTCGAAACACTTTACATTTACAACCGACATACATCGACAACCGTGAAACGTCAGTTTATTAAAATTCATAATAATTTAGCTGTCCTAAAAGTTCGCGGCTGGAATCGTACCCCCCGATCTGTGGCGTCAAAATGACGTAGGCGTTTTTTCTGCGGGGTAAAAATCCGGGGGGTAAAATTCCGGCGACCCTTCTGTCGGCCTATAATATTATAGTAACAATACTACAAGATCGTGCCACAATCATTCTACGCTTATCTGTCATTCATAATTGGCTTAAAATACCTTGTAGGTCACCATTTCAAGGAAAGGTATTAAAAAGTATCAAAAGTATAACAACAAAATGTCACATTGACATGTTTTATTGAAGCAATGAGTAAAAACTGTATTCAAATATTATTCGACTGAATTTCGACCTTCGTCCCGTAGGCGCTCTCTATAATATATATAATACTAGAGCCATCGATCTTTATTTAGAGAAAATCCTTGGAAAAAATCAAATTTATGTTGGTAGTCCACAGCGTGATCGCTTGAAACTCATCTAATTTCAGTAAATTAGATGAGTCAGATTCAGATTACAGCGAGGGTTCTTTCAGAGAAAGTTGTTAGACCCAATTTTACTGTATAGCTTGATAAGAACTGAAGATATAGGTCTTTAACCAAAGACAAATTTTGGAAATAATGAATGTTAGTTGGAATTTTATAACACGCCTAAAACATGTCCGAGTGAATTTACTTTGCACATTAGAATTGATATTTCTGGATTTACTATGAAAGAAAAAAATGGAGTTCTAGTTTCTCTATAAAGCGTACATTTTCTTCAAACGAAGGCTATTAATTACAATTCAACATTTGAATATTTGGTTTTATTTTCCAATTCAATTAATGTATTGAACTACTACATTGTTTCAAAACACAACACTACTCTTAAATCTATCTATATTATTAATTCTGTAAGCGATTTTTTTCAATCAAAATTGTGAGAGTTTGACAGCTCGCAGGATGATGGGAGATGGCTCAAATGAAAGGTCTCGGTCCCAGGGGGTCGGGAAAAATATCAGATTACGTCCAAATATACCATGAAATGAGAAATAACGAAAAATATCTTCCATTTAAAATGCATTGGGATTGAAGAACGTCTGCTTTGTTTACATTTGGCGACAGTGTCGCCATGCTTGATTCAAAGCCATATGATAGATGTTGACATGTGGGATTTTTTTTCAAAATGCAGCTCACTATGCACGTTCAATGTACTATAGCAAAAAATATTTTAAATCTAAGATTTTCTGATTTTATAATAATTAAGGGTTTGAGTTTTTTTCATAATTTAAAACTATACAAAGATAGGTATGTTTGTTTAGTTTATGTTATAACGATGCAGATTTAATAACAAATATATAATTACGTAAGGGAAATTTTTGCGCCGACATTATGGGCGTTTGGAAGGTCGCAGGATGATGGGAGGAAGCTGAAATCAAAGGTCTACATCCCAGGGACTCGGGGAAAATACTGAAATTGCTTTAAGCTTACTATAAAATAAGAAATAACGTAAAATAGCTGTCATTTAAAAACTATTGGTATGTATAAAGGTCTGCTTTGTTTACTTAAAACCAAATGCTAGATATAATCATAATTTTGTGGATCCAAAAGCCTATTTTCTAAGAAGGTATTTGGAACTATAGTTCAGAAGGATTATGCTTAGGGGCTAATAGCCCCTTCAAGCCTCTAGTATTTCTTTAATTGCTATTACAGTGCTATGGTATAGTACTGTATACCGTAGTACCGTAGTGGATAGTATAGTACTATGGTGAGAAATAGAACCCTTCCATATTCCTTATACGGATTTTCAACTAAATTAATAGCAAAAGGGTTTTAATTTTATTATTAGTTAGATTTTAGTGAATTTCCCCTATAGGGAAGAAGCTATTACCGTAGGTCTCATGGTAAGACCTAAGCGCGGGACCATCATAACTTTTCGTTTTGGTGCCCCCAGATACCAAAAACACCATTCGTTCAAATTTGTATATATATATATATATATATCTATATATATATATATAGATATATATATATATATATATATATATGTGTGTCTGTAAGCACGATAGCGCTCGCAAAAATGGTCTGATCGGAATGAAATTTGGCATAGGCGTGTAAAGTAGTAATTATTCGGATGAGTTCGAAAACCAGCCCGATGGGACCACCGGAAGGGGGGGTAAAGGGGGATAAACCCCCCCAAAAATGGGTTTTTGAGTTTTTCACATAGAAAAATAAAATGTATCAAATGTTTGTTGGCACCATTGAATTCAGCTCAGAAAAACAAACAATTTTGTGATTTGAATCACTGCTCTATGTCCATTGGTTACCGAGATATTGAAAGTGGTAAACAAAGTATGTTGTCTCAATGTTAACCTTATGGGAAATAAGCAAAATTCTATATCTCGCTTATTTCTCACCATAAATTGATTAAACTTGGTAAATGGCTTTTTCTAGTTTAGATATACTAAATATTGAGTCAAAACCAACCAGTTTAAACATTCCTGTAGCAGCAAACCTGCATACTCATTCCCCATGTTATTCTTATGGAGCTTACAAAAAACATGTCAAATCTCGCTATGTTGGATTGAAATTTGTTGTTTTGCATTTGAAATTCGCTGAGTATGCAGGTCTGCTGCAACGGGGGTATTAATTAAATATATTTTTGTGCTTACTCAGCTTAAAACCTAGGTTTGGAAACAAAGATAAAAAAGGATTGGAATTTTTTTTCAAACTTTTCAAAGCGTATAACACATACTCGGCATACAAGTTAAGTAATATTTTATTCTCTAAATTCAATTTAATTTCTTGAAGTGAATAAACTAGGTGTATACTGTTTATTAGTTGACTGCACAATACGGAACTTGGAGTGGCTGCTTAGTTTTTAAAATATAATTAAGTTTGAAATTTTAGTAATAGTAAGTTCTGTAACATATTTATATTGCGAATTTAAAGGTGCTGCTATACATACACGTCACGTACGTCCACACGGGGCCATAGAAGACATATACGGCCCCATAACTTCTATGGCCCCGACGTCCACATACGGCCAATACGGCGATTCCGGAGAGGGTTCTATACATATTCGCATTCGCACGGTACGTAACGTCCTCGATCGCATGCGCACATGAGGATGCGACATCCAAAGTGGCGGTGAAAAGCGGATTAAATAAGTACCCCTGGCGTGACAATAAAGTATAAAGAATACAGATAAATATGATAAATATATATTTTCGTGGTTACATGCGTAATAAAACACAAGGTATAAACTTAAGGTTTGCTGTTACTGTAACGTTTTATATTAACACCTTGATATATTCGTAACCCTTTTATTTTAAAGGGGATACATCTTACTGACATTTATAAGATATTATAAGCGATAAGCATCAATATAATTAATATAAATATTGCACGCCAAAACCAGCACTTTGTACAGTTTTAGTATAAGATTTGCTCTTTCATAACAGCCGCTTGGGTGAATGGCATTGGTAGAGGCTATAGGCTACACGTCACGTCACGTCGCGTCCCTATTCGGCCAATTCGGCCGTGTAACTTAGAAAATGGACTTGACGTGATGTGATGTGACGTCTATGTATAGCCTCACCTTAATTAACACAATTTTCAATTCCAACCCACCACTCATTGAAGGTTGAATATTAGAAAGGCCATTCACAGATACTGAGAACGGACACGACAATCAACAAGCACAAACTAATTCTATCACTTGGAACGGCCAAAACACATTCCGACTGCAACATTCCTTAGAACTAACAGGTCATCCCGGCGTAGTAACCGATGACTTTCCAGGTTGCCCAGAAATATTTGAGTTATTACCTGCCATTCAACTCAAAAAGTCCAAGTTCCTTTCTAATAAGGGGTGGTTATGGAAAAACAATTCTATATTCTGGTTAATTTGTAATAAAAATATAAAATGGTTTCAGAATTTTCAGACTTTCCTGTAAGTTACCTCCTTATTCTTAAGATATGCCGCATAAAATATTTACTAAACTCAAGAGTTAACAAATATGTTGCTTCTAAGTTAATTAAATGTTTTTTAACTACTCCATGTCTTTGGTAGATTTCAAATGCGGCTCGTTTAAACAGTGTTATAATTCATAGTAAAGAATAAAAGAAGGTAATTGATTAGTGTTGATTAAAATGCCTTTGATCAAATTATCTGTGCTCAGTAAGCATATTTTTCTGTAATTCTATTGTGATCAAATACAGGGACAGTCAATTGTTTGACATAATAAAATGCCCTAAATATTACCCAGGAGTATATTGAAAAACCTGTTACCTAACAGGTCTTGGTAACCGGATTACTGGCGGATCTGAAAATAGGCCTATATTAAATGACTCATTGTATGAACTCGATTAAAAACTGTCACTTCATAAACAAGAAAAATAACGAGGACGTTCACCACAGTTAAGAAAATATCGTGTAAACGTAACCAGCTGTTCTGTTTCAAATGTCCCTCGTTGGGGGAACGGGATTCTCATAAAACAACCAATAGAATTTGGGGGTGTGGCTAATATGGCGGAGAGTACAGTCAATGACATAAATCGGGATGTTTCCAAAAGTGCTTAGTTCCGTTTGTGCGCGAGGCGCCAAACCTGGACTGTTTTAAAACAGTCTCGATTCGGCGGGAGCGTCAGGTGCCAAACCCGGTCTGTTTCATTTTTGCACAGAAACGTCAAAGTCGGACGGCGCCAACTCAGGACTGTTTTGAAACAGTCCCGATTTGGCGGGAGCGTCAGGTGCCAAACCAGGACTGTTTCATTTTTGCACAGAAACGTCAAAGTCGGACAGCGCCAACTCAGGACGGAAAAACAGTCCAGAGTTGGCGCTGTCCGACTTCGGCCCTTTCCGACTTTGGCGCGTTCCCACAACTACCCTGAGGAGCACCCCGCAATTTGAAAAGAGGCCTAGATGTTTCACTCCCAACCCTGGTAACCTGCAGTCGGGATTCCAAATATGACCGAAACCAACGAATAGCTCCATCATCAAAACCATTGTACATCATCTTCGTTGAATGGTTATGCCAATGACCATACAACCATCTGGTTATTGGCAATGCATTTCTAGAAATAAAGTTGGTGTCTTACAAATATGTCATAGTGTTTAAAATACAAATATGGTTCTTTTACTATGTAAATGTTATGAATTTTGAAAAACCACTCTAACAGACGAAAGGTGGGTGACGAATTGCTAACTTGTGATTAAATGGGTGACTAATAAGAAAAAAATTATCCTAGACGAGAATTACACAGTAATGTTAAGGACATTACATTAGACAATAAAAAGTTAATAAATATAGAGACTCGGTTTTATGTATTAACAAAAATGTATCACCTACCATGATTCTTTATCTCAGTTCTGACCAACACGTTTACCGTTGGCAAGCCGCTGACCGCTGATCGTTAGCAGCGAGAGCACGAGCATCGAGCAATGTTACCGGCTGTAATCTACCCGGCGCTCCGGGAAATCAACACCACCATGTAATGTATTTAAGCCGCCATCGATGAGTTCCAATCATGCTCTGTCGCTCTGCTCGATTGCAATCACACTTTCCCCAAATGTATTTTAAAAAGGTTGATTTCAATCGGTGTCACTATATTGAGCACAGTTTTTACAATAACTGCGACCGTAAAGTACAAAACCTATATTAACCTTTACATAACGTTGTAAGGCAATACAAAAATATATTTCCATGTTTTAGGACCTAAGACCTAAGTTTAATTGTAACGACCGTTAGTAACATAAATATTTACATCCTTGTATGTTGTTTTTATATTCGCATGCTATAAAAATATTTTTATTCATATGTATTATGTTTTGTGTGAGTTTGATTTTTTTGTGTTAGCATGTGTGTAGTATACTGCTTGTGTGAGCAATGTGTAAAACTATTTCTTAAAATATTTGGCTAAGTACATTACAGATCATTTAAGCATTAAATATAGATGCACATTTAATAGTTTAATGATCTTTTGATTATAAGAAAATAATTTAATGGTTTAAGGGTAGATTTAGTCACAATTATAATCATCCAACCTTCTAAAACAAAAAAATCCTTATTGGATGGCGAGATCCCCAGTGGCGCACTATATATCAGAGAGCGTTGAACACACTTGCAATGCTGCATCGCAGAGTGCCGAGTCGTACAATATTGATGACGTAGGGATGGAAACTTCGCTACCGTGCAAACTTGCCAACTTTCTCATTAAATTTTACTCGGTTGATTATATTCCTATTATTGTATGTATTCTCCCGTTGAAGAAATAGAAAAAACTTTGGTAATATTAAGGTCAGAAATGTAATAATCCAACTAAATACCGATAGCGTTTTACGTTTTCTCGATTTCATTGTTTACTTAACTACGTTTTCTGGATTAATTTTTTTATAGTAGCTTTTTTACAATCGAATCAACATAAAATATATAGTAATTAATGATGTATCACTGATTTTAGATGACTAAATAATGGATTTACTTACGTATTTTGGGTAAAGTTTACGAAACATGCATACAATAAGAAAAATCAAGGTTTGACCTGTTAAGCAAGGCCATGCGAGTAGACTCAAGCCAAGGCCCTAATACTTTGTTCCTAAGCTCTACAGAGTTTCTGTGAAAGCAGAAATGTATATATATAAAACATTCAAATTCGTCTCACTGTGGCCGGTTGGGGCGGTTTTCCGTGTTCAGAGCGACTCGTGTTGTGGCATTTCTTCTTCCCACGCGTACTGCAGGTACGTTTTCGCTTCATCATGATTAAAACAACAAACACAAAACACAAACTACAACAACTCAGACACAACACAACAAAAAACACAAACTGCAACAAAATACAAACTCAAACTACACAGCTACTTAACACAAAACTATTTGTAATTCTATAAATCTTTTGGTCTAAAAATATTAATTTACCTAACTTTAATCACCTCTATCTCAATACAAGCATAACGTTAAAATTAAATATGATTCTGGATTTTTTCCCCGAAATGGGAAGCATTTTGATTTCACTACAGAACTTTTATAATCTTGTAATTCCATCTATTCTTGGAGCTGATAATTTTATCTCGACTAGCTGCACTAGTTTGTATTTCATTCGACCAGTTTTTACTACCAACGGTTATTTTTTATAAAAACGTTTTTTTTTTAAGTGTAACGAAGTATATAGGTTCATGTGGTATGTTTTAAGTAAGTGGATATTTGAACTAAAACCTAGTATTTGGAAATATACTTGGGTAGTAAGATTGGATCGAAAGAACTATAATTAATGTGGTAACTAGGTAAATAAACAGGAAGTTCCTACAGCAAACTTATTATTACTGTCGTAAAATTTTATGTACCTATTTACCTTTTTAATGACAATGTATTTGCGAGCCACAAACATGGTCCCTTGCGGATGGAAGGCTTTACTAGGATAGAGAATTCACAACTGTAAAACATTGCCGAAAAATTTTATTTTCCCGCGGTGGTCAATTATCGTTCGAATGGCATAGAGTTAAACCCGATAATTTTTCAACCAGACAAAAACCGCAAATAGTGCATCCTATCTTCCAGGATGTGTACGATGTTCTAGTCATAATCTTCACTTATTATGTTGATATGTGTTAAGCAGGAAACCTAATATCGAGAGTTATAACATATTGGCATTTTTAATGCATCATTATTTCGTTTGGATTCTTAAGGTGACGTAAACTGAGATTAAATTCAAATAACGTTAAACATGAATTAACCAAAAAAATATAGATATGGGTGAACGAACTATCTTTATAAATATGCTGTATAAAGATATTTTATCTATTTTTAATATTAAATATAGATATTTAATTTGCAGTGATATTTCAATTCATTAAAGGTTAAGCAAACAAATCTCGGTTTACTTAGTTTCCAGTAGTTTACAAATCAAGAAAAACGTAGTCTATTATTACTTTTATATCAATAGTAAAATTACGATGATTTTGCACTTGAGTTGTGTTAGGTCATCTCTGAATAAAGCATTTACATCATTTCGTTGAATACGAGATGGCCGTGACAGTTAATTACAACTTACTAAAAGTAATTACAACAAACTTTGGCTGAATAGGCAATAATTAAATACTCATGAAAATATTGAATGACATAATTTTTCGCTTGTTAAAAATATACAGTGTTGAATTTTTAATTTGACGCGACTACATCGTTTACAATAACATTTCGGGTTTCCATTGTAATAATGCTCTATCTATGATCGAACTGGATAGCAAATTATTAAAACATGTCACACTATAGATATCATTAATGATTGAAACCATTGAAAATATAGTTTCTAACGTCTAAAACATTCAATAAAAAATATTTCTAGTAATTAATTCCTTCTAATCAAATCGGTCATCAACTTAATCTTACTGTCAAAGTTTTCTAATCTAACACTACTGATCATACTTTTGTTTCTTAACATCGAAGGTAGTATTAATGTTGGATGACCAGAATTCACCATAGCAGACAAACAACGATTGTTTGGATTACAAGAAAGCACAGAAAATGTTATAATATGAATGTTTTTCTTATTTAGAGCGATAATCGTAAATAGCCCAGAGAGAGTTCAATTTGAAAGAAATTGTTGGGCCACGGTATAAAATTTATGGGAGAATTTAAGTCAATTTACTGTTTTTTGCAACAAATTTAGGAACCTAATATCGTTCAGAAATCTCTAGAAAGTAGACGTTCCTGAAATAAATACTGTGCGCTGTTTAATTTTCATTAAGTTTGCTGAGTTTTACAATTTATTTTTGGGAGTATTAAAGATACTATATTATAAAGGCATATTATAAAGGCAGCTGACTTTTTAATTAAAGTTGCACTAATGCTATTTAAAGACGTAGTATGCAATTGCATGTTGAAATACTGCAGTATTAAAAAATTGGCCAGTGTATATGAGCATTTTCAAATTTAGTAAAAATTATGACTTTAAAAATCTAGTAATACTGTATTAAGTGCGAATAACACAATCAGATGTTTAATAATTCTTCTTTTGTATCACTATTAGAAGCTGAAGATAGTGAGCATAAAAAATAATAAATCATTTGTAATTATTACGTGTTTTAGGTATATTTTAAAATTTGTTTTATTTTGTGTATTTCAACGCCAGTGGCACTTTAGACGTTTTGATCGGGAACGTTCGAAACCCGGGTCGTGTTACTGTTAACGGCGACCTTTGTTAGATAGCATAATTAATTTATAGCCTAATCACAAATGGCAACGGGCCCAGGTTCGGACCTGGCGGCAATCGGACCAGAGACCTTCAGTATTAATATCAGTCAAACCTTTTACGCTTTTTTAGATCTTTTCTACCCGTCACGTCAATTTGGGATATTAGTGTGTTCTGTGTTCACACTATTTATAGTGTGTAAACACAGAACACACAAGGGTTATAACAACAGGTGTAACTACAAGGGTGTATATATGTAATAACAGAACAACAAGGGTGTAAACATTCCCTTCCACCTGCGCTCTTCCACTCCACGACGTTTTGGTTTGAGTGTTCGTTCACTATAACATATTTTATGAATATACTATTTTTTTTAAGCTTGGCGGCCTCTTTTTACCTTGCATTTGCCCCGCCCACACAGGCTATTGATTTGTACGTGGACGTTATGAAGCAAACCAAGGAATGAGCCGGAACAGTATAAGGGGGATCAGTACTGCTGAAAGTATGCGCAATCTCAAGACTCGAAACTGCGACGTCGTTGCCACAGTTCCGAGGCCGAGTGCGCTACCGACTCACTAATTGATTTAAAGTAATATTTTTGTGTGTGTATTGCATTGAAAACCCAATCTATGGAAGAATATTGAAATGCCAAGGATAGAACTCAATAAAAGTTAAGAGTTTGTGTGCTTTTATTTTAAACAGGGGCTGAAGAAGTTCATCTTCTTAATAGTAAACACTTGATCTTAATTTGTATAAGAGAAAAAATTGCGAATAACTTCAACCAAGAAATTAAGAATTATATGAGCATTTCTTTATACTCAAATAGGATTTGAAATCCAATTTTTCTGATTTATTCTATCCATCCAGATTAATGTAAATACATGTTTCTTCCAGAGTTACAAGTACATTAAACATAACGGCAATCTTGTAAAGTAGTCCTTTATTATTTTTGTAACACAGAAATATTGCAGTCATGTGTCAGGACTGACAGCGATTGTTCAAGTATGACAATGCCAAACGTTCAAACTAGTAACCAGTGTTGTTATGACATATGTTTGGATATATAACGATTCGTTTGTTATCAGTTTTAGCGAATTTCCTTAGAAATAAGCTATTACCGTCGTTTTAACAGAATGGAGAAAAAATATCCGTTCAGGGTATCTCAGCAAACATATTAATATTTTTATTAATTGATAGCTTTTTATGTGTTCTTTCTGGATATTAAGTGAATTTATTGTGAAAACCCTTTTTTACCTGCACAAATCACGATTTGTTTCCAAATTTAACATGGTCTTATAAGGTGGACAGAATTTTCATTTTTTGAGTGTCTGTGAGCACGATAACACTCGTAAATATGGTCCGATCGGGACAAAATTTGGTACAGACATGTAAAACTATATTCTCTTAGACGAGTTCGTAAACCAGTCACATCGACATATACGATATATAGGATACTATGTGGTGTAAAGACTCCATTTCACACCACAAAATTTTTTAGTTTGATAGTTTGATAGTTTAATTTTTCAAATTGAAAAATTAAACTATCCAATTACTGTTTTCACCATTGGATTCTGCTCAAATCAAACAATTTGGTATTTTAAATCTTTTCTCAAGTCCATTGGTCTCCAAGATATTTCCGCTTCGTATTTTTTTCCTCAGTATCAGGGTAGCAGAATATTGTCTGTGCCAATTTCTCATTCACTTTCTACTGAGGGTTTCAACGAATAACGAGGAGTATTTCTTATGTTTGTTAAAATATTTAATAGGATTTTGGCGTTTTAACTTTTTATGTGAATATAATTTTAAAGATAAACAATCTAGCCTACTTATTTAAAAGAAATCTTTGTTTTTTTAACCTATTCAATAACATTTGTTGACAGAGACTTTTTAAAACAAGCAATGAATTATATTTTTAATATATAAATATATCACTTGTTTACATTTTTTTCCTTTTGCAATAATGGATTAATTACGGGATTTATTTGTATTTGGAAATTCGCTGAATACGCAGGTTTGGTGCGATGGGGGTATTATCTACTTGGCCTGGCTTTAGCGAATTTTCCACTATTTTGAAGGAAAACATATGACATTTCATCATGGTGTGGTCAGTATCATACATTTTGCCAAATCCACTTCGTGGCTTATTGAAATTGTTTTTATCTTTGACTGGAATTGAGACTTAGATTTGTATCATTATCATAGATTTATAGCTTATGTCGAGGTTTTTGAAAATCATCTTTGGTGTCTAGAAAACATGTTTTCAGTAAGGGTGAGTTTGGAGCAATTTAAAGTCAATTAAAAGTTTATATTAAAATATTTAAGAAATTACCGTTGGTGGTTATAAACTTGGGTTCATTTGGAACATCTGTGAGTTTTTTGGATTTTTTTTCTCAAAACAGCTCTTTATTATTTTTTGGAAAACCCTATTGACTAAAAATACTGTTTAATGCATAAAAAAAACTTGATAAGAGGCCTTTACAGGCATTTTTATAAGAGCAGCGTGGCATCTGTATCTGCATTTTGTATATATTTACACGGTACATAAACCCTCTAAAAAACATCTTAATCCCCAAATATATTACTGATTTGAAAGATGTCGCTTTTGTAAGGGTTAAACATGAACAAATGCTTGAATCTGCCTATGATCTTAACGATATGGGACATGTAACGTGGTAATTATTCAAATAATTTCGAACACCATCCCGATCAGCCATCGGAAGGGAGCAGAGACAAGGGAAGAGGGATAAAAACACCTTTTTCTTTTTTGAAAATGTGACATAGGAAAAAGGAAAGACTCAAATTTGGTTTCTGGAACTGAGGTGTCTCCTGGGGGTGGTCTCGCTCTGCCTATCTTTTGGAACTGAGGTGTCTCCTGGGGTCGGTCGCACTCTGCCTGTCGTGTGTAACTGAGGTGTCTCCTGGGGGTGGTCTCACTCTGTATGTCTTGTGGAACTGAGGTGTCTCCTGGGGGTGGTGTCGCTCTATCTGTCTTCTGGAACTGAGGTATCTCCTGGGGGTGGTTGCGCTCTGCCTGTCTTCTGGAACTGAGGTGTCTTCTGGGCTCGGTCTCACTCTGCCTGTCTTGTGGAACTTAGGCGTCCCAAAGTGAAAAAATTATTTATTTCAAAACTAATTTATTTGTCACTGATAGAATTAAGACTGTCTTATGGCATTGTGCTCTGGGGCTCAGCTTTTAAGTTATAGAAAAGGGCTGTTAGAATAATGACCGGGGTCAATAGGCGAACGTCTTGCCGGGAACTTTTCAAATCCTTAAGTATTTTGACTTAGGCATCGCAATACATTTTCCGGGTCATAATATTCTATAAATTTAAACATTCTTCATTCCAATTAGGCGTAGATATTCATGGCCACTTTACAAGAAATAGGTTTCTACATAGGCAAAATTCCCACAGTTAGATTTGGCTGAGGTATCCCCTGGGGGAGGTCGTGCTCTACCTGTCTTGTGGAACTGAGGTGTCCCCTGGGGGTGGTCGCGCTCTACCTGTTGTGTGGAACTGAGGTGTCCCCTGGGTGAGGTCGCGCTCTGTCTGTCTTGTGGAACTGAGGTGTCCCCTGGGGGAGGTTGTGCTCTACCTGTCTTGTGGAACTGAGGTGTCCCCTGGGGGTGGTCGCGCTCTACCTGTTGTGTGGAACTGAGGTGTCCCCTGGGTGAGGTCGCGCTCTGTCTGTCTTGTGGAACTGAGGTGTCCCCTGGGGGTGGTCGCGCTCTACCTGTTGTGTGGAACTGAGGTGTCCCCTGGGTGAGGTCGCGCTCTGTCTGTCTTGTGGAACTGAGGTGTCCCCTGGGGGAGGTTGTGCTCTACCTGTCGTGTGGAACTGAGGTGTCCCCTGGGTGAGGTCGCGCTCTGTCTGTCTTGTGGAACTGAGGTGTCCCCTGGGGGAGGTCGTGCTCTACCTGTCGTGTGGAACTGAGTTATCCCCGAGGCGCAGAGACAATATGCCACTCTCTCCAATCAATATTAAACTAATCAATGGTAAAGTTATCGCTCCATCGTCGCTGTAAACACTTCTTCCTTCTAAATTAAAAGTTGAACTTAACGTATATTATTGTTAGCTAAAATAGCTTAAGTGGCTGGATTACTTACTAAGTCTTGTTCATTCCTTAGGCGACTGAATTCAGTCGTTAACTTATGTAAAATTTTCCTAAATAATGTTTGTGAATATTGTTTCGTACTTTTCTTGAATTAAATAAATTATTTAGTTAATAATACTCTTGTAATTAATATATAGAAATATTTCTGTTATTAAAAATATAAAGATGAACTGAGTACCCTTTTTAAATTTTTTTATATTTCTGTTAACACGGTAGCTGCCGTTAACCCACACAAAAATGTATTATTTTAGTTTTTTTTACATGGTAAGATGAAGATAATGAAAATTTAGAACCACCTTTGAATTCAGCTCAAAAAAACTAATTTAGTATTTTGAATCACTGCTCTATGTCCATTGGTTACCGAGATATTGAAAGTGGTAAACACAGTACGTTGTCCCAATGTAAACCTTATGGGAAATACGTGGAATTCATGTATATTAGTCTAAAATCCTCGATATTCCCATTTTCGTGGCAGCAAACCTGCATATTCATTCCCCATGTTATTCTTAATGGAGCTTACTAAAACATGTCAAATCTCGCCATGTTGGATTGCAATATGTCCTTTTGCATTTGAAATTCGCTGAGTAAGCAGGTCTGCTATTTTATATTTTATAACCAAACTATATTGCTCTTATGAGCAATATTTGTCTTGACATACGTAAAAATTAAAATCTTAGTGTCCCATTTGATAATTATTTAAATAACTAACAATAAGTTTGAGTACTTCAGTATAGCTGGACATATAAAAAAAGAATTTTCAGGAATTTTTTTATAAAAACAGTGAACTCAAAATAATCGTAAGAGTTCGAATATAAAGAAGGCTAAAATATTTCAAAGCTGCGTCCCCTGCTCTCTTCTTTGAAAACTTAAGTTGACGCAAGTTCAGAAAGTTGAGTTAGCAGATGTTTGCGACTGTGGAAAGCCGATAGAACTAATATAAAAAAAAAATGGCTCCCACTAATTTTCCCCGAGGTTAAAATTACAACTAACCCAAATCAAGCAATTTCGCCATAAAATGCCATTGAGTTAGAGTAGCCTTATTTAAAACTTCCGTCACGCCATCTTATACGTGTATGTAGATTTTTTCCTCTTTTACATGGCCTAGGTTGACCTTAATCTATAAACTTAAGAAAAAAGAGTGCCCGGTTGACAGATCCTTACATGTCTTTTTTTTTTTTGAAACTTGTTTTTTACTAATCAGTGATGGCAAATGTTCGCAAAAATCCTAATCAAAATATAAAATCACCATCACCAACAATGAATTTCAAACAAAGAACCTTACATGTCATTATTTCATTTTTACCGATTCATCAATTATTATAAAACATTTTAGTTTATCAGTAATTGTACAAATACACCTTTTTTATTGCTCTATGAAATCTTCATCGCACACGTTGCATTTCTCCCAGACGGCTTTAGTTTGCATACAGCTGTTATTATTACACTTATATTTTTAAACATTTTTGTTATTTATTTCGTTGCTAGAATGGCAACCCATTTCAAAGTTACATTTTTCTTCAAACAATATAATTCACTTTATTACGTCGTTACATTTTATCTTGCCAAGTAACCTATAAAGAACACATTTTGAGCCAAAAACAACTTACTTCCAAAATTTGAAGGACATCTTCCTAGACGTTTTCGAGATAACTGGACAACCAAACATTTCTCACATAAGAGGAGATGATAACTATGAGAAAACAAGTTCAAAAACTGGTTTAAAGTTTTCTCGAGAAATGTCTGAAAACGTTCATTAAGTTGTAACTTGTAAACTTAATATTAATGGAGTCAAATTTCCCACTTCCCAAAACAAGGGTAAATCTATCAAGGATTGCAGCTGCAATGGAAGTTCCGCAAGTGGAACTAGTCAATTATGTCTTTAAGTTGCTTTCTTGCCCTTATCGGCTTTTATGAATTGTATGACGAACGAAAAATTCTATGAATTTCTCCAATTATTTTAACGTCTGTCGTGTCTCATTACGAACGATCTCTAGGCGATGAAATAATAATATAACCCATTAAAGCCAGAGCAGCATGGATATTTAACGCCACTTTAAAGATCTGGATACAGATGATTAAGGTGCTTCTAGTGATATCACTTTCTCAATTGTTTCTTACTTTCTTCGACCGAATCATACAGTTGAGATAAATATGAACATGTTTTCTATAATAAGGACGATTCAAGTTTAAAATAAAACTTTAGTTGGTTCTAGCATTAAATAAAATATCAGCACATCCTTTTACATCACTCTTATATTCTATCTTGAATGTTCAGAACCACTAATTGTAAATTAGATAGGTTAGTAATATCAAACTACTACTCTTCTTTTGATCTTTCAGTAATTACTCCTCTTACCCGGAATCTCAGCAGCTACAATTAAGCCAGATTTCACATTGCCACAATCATGTCAGGTAGCGAGAAAATTGACTATGCAAAGCAGTCGTTCAAAATTAAAGCCCGTTTAGCCCCTCACTTAACACATAATATTTAAAACTAATTTTACATTACCTTAACCATAGCAAAAAGATAAATGCTAAAGAACATTAATATACAGTCTAAAATACTTGAATTGAGTCACCCTAACAAGAAGTAAACCTAGACGTATTTTGGTATTTAGCTTTTTTCTATACCGACTTTTCAGATATATTACATCAAAGTAGCCTACATACTAAATTACTCCTGGTATATTACTGTTTTTTATAGAGACTGACATTTTTCCTTACTTGATGTTACAAAATTAATTATAGTCTGCCTAAAAGACGTCTTCCTATTAGTACAGCTGCATACCTATCTATTTCCTTCGCATTGTGGCCGTAGATACACACACCGTTCAACAGTCTACCGTTGAGTTTGAAAAAAGGCTTATGTTTAGGAAAGAAAAATCGTTTCTTGAAACGGCATGCTTCCGAAGGAGTTTTGAAATTGAAACTTTTAACTTAAGTTTTTCTTATTTGTATTTGTGTATGCTGTACGCTTTTAGAAATCCATTTTTAAACCAACATGATTTTGTATGGCTTATGATGATATTAAATAAAGAACTTGAACAAATACCAAAGAGATTACATCATTTTAGGAAACTCCTTTTCATTACGTTGGCTATATTGGCATAGATTGATTTACCTGCTTAATTAGAGATATGGTGTAAAATTATTTTGCGGAGGCTGTAGTTACTTACCTAAATTAGTTCATTTGGATGTAGCGGACCTAATCTTCGATGATTTTTATCACTTTTTTCATCTGTCGGTTTTATTTAACAATTCTTTGTGGGTTAGTGATGAAGTGTTTATCTTTCAACCTTAAAACAAAATTACCGACGAGTGGGTAGATAAGCTCGTTTTTACTTTCTCCCCCCTGTACATAGTATATATTGAGTTGTTATTGGATATATTTGTTTTAGTGCTCCTTAAATTCAAAATACCACCCGTTGCAGCAGACCTGCATACTCAGCGAATTTTAAATGTCAAAAAAATACTTCCATCCAATGTAGTGAGATAATGACACGTTTTCGTAATCTCCATGAGAATAAAATGGGGAATAAGTATGCAGGTTCGCTGCTACAGGCATGTTAAAACTAGTTGGTTTAATTTAAATATTTAGTAGATCTCATCTAGAAGAAGCCACATTCCAAGTTTTATCAAGATATGTTCAGAAAAATAATGAAGATATGGATTTTTTTTATTGCCCATAAAGATAACATGGGGAATGAGTGTGGAGGTTTGCCGCCACAAAAATGGAAATTGCGGTGATTTTAGACTAAAATACATTAAATCTCATCTAGATGAAGGCACAAACCAAGTGTTATTAAGATATGTTGAGAAATAAGCGAGATAAAGAATTTTACTTATTCTCCATAAGGTTAACATTGGGACAACGTACTGTGTTTACTACTTTCAGTATCTCGGTAACCAATGGGCATAGAGCAATGGTTGAAAATATCAAATTGGTTGTTTTTTTTAGCTGAATTCAATGGAGCTAACCAAAATTGGATTATTTTTATTTTTCTATGTGTAAACACCAAAAAACCCATTTTTGGGGGGGGTTATCCCCCTTTACCCCCCCTTCCAGTGGTCCGATCGGGCTGGTTTTCGAACTCATTCGAATAATTCCTACTTTAAACCCCTGTGCCAAATTTCATTCCGATCGGACCATTTTTGCGAGCACTATCGTGCTTACAGACAGACACACACACACACACACACACACACACACACACACACACATATATATATATATACATATACAAATTTGAACGAATGGTGTTTTTTTTGCTTCTGGGGGCTCCAAAACCAAAAGTTATCATGGTCTCGGGCTTAGGTCTTACCATGAGACCTACGGTAATAGCTTCTTCCCTATAGGGGAAATTCGCTAAAAGTGGTTTTCGGAGTGGTGTCCGTCCGTCCGTGTGTGTGAATGTGGGGATGGATGTATGTAACCAAAGGTAGAGACGACACCAGTGATCCGATTTCCATGAAATTCGGCAAGTAGGTAAAAAGCTTTAACATAACCAGGTATTTTTTTCATTTTTTTAATTTTTATTTTAAAGGACATTCATCCCATAAAACCCATAAAAATCGACAAAAATCCAAATTTATCAAAAAAGGCTCAAACTTTTGATAAAAATGTCATGATTTAGATGGAGAGGAAATGTCAAAAAAATGGAGGATTTAGATGAAAAGAAAATAATGACAATGAATCGAAGGATCATTCTGACAAAAAGAAGATAATTTTATTAACACAAAAAAGTTTTCAAGTTATAGGTCACAGTTCACACTCACCAAGATATTGTTCCCTTTATCTCACTGTTTAATGTTCCATTTTGTAGAATTCATGTCCATTCAAGTCCATTCTGAGGTTTCATATCTTGTTATTGTATATTTCATGTCTTCATTTATGGCATAATTATTAAATATAAAATATTATGATAGCTATTGAATGATAATCATAAAAAACAAAATTTAACAATCAAGTGTAAAAATGTAAACAAAAATTGGAACAGATGATGATTTAGTATTAAATATTGGGCTGGGTCAAATAAAGAAATAAAGATAGAAATAAAGAACAGAGAAATAATATATGATAAAAGATGGAAATAAAGAATAAAGAAATATATATATAATAATTGTGTGATTAACCATCTCTGACCTTTATTTGAACTGAACAGTTTCCTAGTGCTTAAAATTCTAAACCAAATTAAACCACCCGCATGTCTATAAATATTCAGGTTCAGAAGTCATAGGGGTTTAAGTAAAAAAAATAATATTTGTCAATTTTAACAAAATTTGTAAATTCTAAAGAAAATATATTTACAGCCATTGAATGTGGCTTGAAAAATAAATAATCCAGTACCTTGAATTATTAGTCTACGTCAACGGGTTGAGGAGATAATTGATATATTCGTTTGGCGGTAGACGCAGCACGTTATCTAATGTTATTCAATCTTAATTATTATATAAATTTATTATATTATCATATTAAATAACCGACGGTGGCGCAGTTGGTAGCGCACTCGGCCCCGGTTCTGTGGCGGCAGCGTCGCAGGATCGAGTCCCGATGATGCCGCATACTTTTAGCAGCACTATTCATCCTTGTCCTTGTGCTCACTCCTTGGGTTTGCTTGATAACTCCCACGCACAGGCATGAGGCCCATGTGGGGAGGCAAATGCAAGGTAAAAAGAGGCCGCCACCCTCTTGAAAAAATCTAACCTAACCTATCCTATTCCGATAAGATTTTGTATGTATTTGTGGGATAATTGTAAATTTATTTTTTTTACTGTAGATTTGCTTGCTTTAAGGGAGAAAGTATGTGTCAGTTTGCTGATACCATTTATTTATATTCAATCCATTGTTGATGAGAAACTTTTTTTGTCACAGTTAAATTTGCATTGGGATGTTCAAAGCTACAATCTCCGGTGACAATAACGATGGTAAATCAGTCAACGTACAATTCCACAAAGCAGGTCGCAGATACACCGGATTCTGTTACTGCGGCAGAACCAGTCACAGCGGAACCTGTGACTGTTCCCGGGATGTGTTGATGGCATTGGCCAGCTGGAATAGGATTTATACCTTTCTCTTTCACGCTTCACTTATTCCTCATTAGTTGGTATCCTGTTTTCTAAAATGTTTGGTTCAAACACATATAAAATGTAACTTGGTCAATGTTGATTTTTCTTCCTGATCCATTCTACAGCCCGGCGGTGAAAATGTTGGTCTCTTTCTTATATTATATATTATTTATGTAAGTGTGCAGTAATTCATCATATTACTTATCATTGTGGGATTACAGTAACAATTAAAATAACTGTTGTCTATGATAAAAAAGCCATTAGCAGGAATAGTTGAACATATCATATTTATGATGTTATTATTACTTCTCACGGCAAAATCTAAATTTGTTCAAAACTTGTCCCACTTCAAAATTGATATCCGAAAATATAACAACAGTTGGGCATTTGTACTTGAATTTCTTCCAAACCGGTCTCCTAATCGAAGAATTGGCGGGTAAATAAAAAACAATATAATACCGAATACGGTAATAATATTTTAACAGATTTAATTAGTAACATTTTTAATTATCCATCGCGGTTGCAACTTAATATTTCCCAGCGTTTATTTTCTTCTTTCATTAATTATGGTGATTTATTAATCGTAGTAAGAGTTGGTACATTAACTGATATTATTTTCAAAGTTGCTTTATCTTTTTTTATAATACAAACCCTCGAAAACATCGAAACACAACATCGAATTTGTGTCTTTGTTGTGCAAATTACTGGCTACAGAGAAAATACAAATTTTCAATTCTTTCAGCTCAGAATTAACTCGGGCAATCAGTTTTGCATCATTGTAAGGAAATTTTATTGATTGATTTGAATAACTGCAATTTTAAACTCTTTTTCGTTATACTGCTTCAAAAACAGATGTTTTTAATGCATGTTTTCCGGACCTAAATACACTCTTTTTATTCCTAGGAATTAAAATCTGATGTACTCGATACCAGCTGACTCTTTATAGTCCTAGGACTATAAAAGTCAAAAAGTGCCGAGTACGTCGTAATAATCGAACAATATTCATTCGATTACAAATAATCGAAACATTCATCGTTATCATCGAAACATTCATTGTTGCCAGTTTAATCAATTTGTGAAACTCTCATTTCACCAATCGATTATTATATCCATTCGATACGTCGATAGTTGTTCATTGTTGTCAGTCTACCCTAACACAAATGAAACTGACAATCAGCTGATTGCTTCAAATAGCAAGAACATGACGGTGGCGTCTTTTGAAGGCATCTTTAAAGGTAAACAAGCTGTAACATTTTGGTTTTCTTAAGTAGTTTACGTATTGTATTGAGCAATATAACGAAAACTATAGTTCATCACACGGACCTAAAGCTGCTTTTCATTACTCGGTCATTTTTCAACCTCGGCTTACAGCCTCAAGTAAAACTTGACCTTGTACGAAAAGCGTCACTTTAGGTCCTTGTAATGAAATATACTATCATTTACATGGTCAAGGGTATAGATTATTACTCTGTTTTTTTAACTAAATATTTTTCACTATCTGAATACAAAGTAGCTATTTTTTATGATAGCTGATATCAAAGAAATTGATCGTTTTTTTCTCTAACCAAAGAAAACGATTAGCTGATTTTTTCCTTGCTCTAAATTTACTTTCTTTTGCTCTCAATTCGTTTTCCATATGCCCGCTTTTTTACCATTTATTTTATCAACTTAATCACTTGATTTTACCGTATTTTTGCGTGGTGGTGAAACTTACTTTGACATTCTCGATTTCGCCTCGCATGTTATATGCTGTGATCTTTTGTTCGGCTCCGCCTAACACATGAAACTTGAGCGCGCATTGTAAAGGGCCACTTTCGACACTTGTAATGAAACATAATGTACTAGTCGTCATTATTTGTAAGCAAAGGCAATATGTGTTTTATCTTACTGACAACTTTGTAAATTATTAATTTAAATTTCATTATTTTAAAATACTTTAAAATAATTTTCGCAACACTACACTAGTAAGTAGCCGATTTCCGCTTCCGTTTCAGTGTGGGAAGTCGCCGTTTACAAAAGAGTGCGGCAAATTCAGCAGTAGTGAGGTAACAAATCAGCTGGAGTGCGGTAAGAGTTTCAGCTGGAGTGCGGTAAGAGTTTGCGTGCGGTAAATGCTCAATATTGCCAACTCAAGAAAAAAATAGTGTATCACACAATTTACATACATTAAATTAATAAAGAGCAGTATTATTTAATCAATTGTTGCCGTCTGTGTGGCGATAAGACGTATTCCTAGAAAGGCTTACTCGGTCGCTGAACAGCAGAGATAACGCTTTTTGTTATCTCCGCCGCACAGATAAATATAGTTTTGTACATATTTTCTCTCTACAGTTTATTTAATATTTTTTTAAATCTTTTAACTTTTATAGAAGTGTTTAGCTCTATGTTAGTTTTATGCTTCTAATTGCGTACATTTGTTATATGCTGTTACAAATTAGTGTCCATTAAAAAACTATGTGCTTGTGTGTAAGCGTTGTTTTTTACTTACCCTGTATATCTGTTGCTGTTATGTCGCGAAAACTATCGTACGCAACTCATCCGGTGTTTACGTTGCTCGCATGGCATTCCCGAGCTCCGCAAGTGTCGCGCGTGAACTATCATGCTCACTATCATGAACACCTACTTCCCGCACTAGTTGCGTAATATACTACAGTATATTACTTCAAATCATGGATTACTAAAATCACTGCTTTAACATTACTGTGGATCGTGTTGTTAACCATTAACAGCCAACAATAGCTTATAACGATAATGAATTATTAGTGAAAAAAGTTACCAAAGAATACATTTTACAATGTACATTGAACTAAACGATATTGAATTGAAGTAAATTTCATTCACCAATATATGATTGTTCCATATTGTAAATGGCGATAGCGGTAGGTGAAAAATTCACTGAATGTTATTTAGTTTTATTGAAAACAGCTTTAGCCAAATTATAAAGCAAAAACTTGCTTGTGATTCTATCTAAGTCCATTGTTCTAAAAGGATGGTTATATTGTTTTCTTTGCCCTTTATATTTCAAAGAAAAGCTCAGAAGGCGGCTCTGTTGAATTTTAATTCCATCTTTGAGAAATCTTTTTGATACAGACTGCAATATGTTTAATTATTTTAATACCCTTAGTCACAAGGTTCGCTGAGTTTATTTTCAAAACTATTTGACATAATTAAAAAGAAATCACCGTAGTATATGTAATACTATAAAATTATTTCGAGGCTATCTTAGCTAAAATTAAATCGTACAGCAATTTCATTATAATAAAAACTGATTGAACGCTATTTTAATTAGTTGTATAGCCATACACAACCGGTTATTAAAAAGTCAATTTGTTTTGTTATTTGTGTAGACAAATTTCCTATTTTACTTTACTTTGTCTTTTACTTAAATATTTACATTCAATACAAATGCATACATTTGCATGTCCAGTAGTCCAGTTATGAATTAAAATCCAGTATGATCCTAGGGTAAAAGAAATTGAAATTTGTTGATTGTAAAGAGAACGTCCTACCTTCAGCTTTTTCTTTGTTTTTATGTGGTCACTCAATCTACTTATATCGATTTAACCTTCATAAAAGGATTGATATGAATTTTATTTAGATGGAGGAGTGACTGTAACCTGTATTGAGGTATTATGTTAATAATCAAAAATCAAAACATACGTGAATATTACATTTATTTCGAGATTGTGTGACATAAATAAACTAATTAAACTAGAGATTTACAGCGCATATTTATAATCTTATGAATCGGTGACAAAAACGGGAGAGAAGTAATGAATGATGCTACAAAATACCCAGAGTGTGAGAACAAAAAATTGTCAAATTTGGTTATAGGTATGAGTATGTTAAAGACAAATAGTAAAAGCACACGAACCCTCATAGAAGAAAGGCATCACGACATCGTTGTGTTGTAGAAATACCGTTACAGGTTTCCCCTACATGTTATTTAGGACTCCGTTTATTATGTTTTTCCGGGTAGAGTTTTATGGCGTATGTGTTCTGTTGAGTAATTCACCTCCGATTTTACCGTTACTCCTAGAGTAATAACTTTTACACTTCAATATGGTTCCTTTGTCTTTAGAATATGTATAAGTAACAGAACACTTCAGTGAAGAGGGTTATAAAAAAACTGTTTGATTGTTCAGAAGGTGAATATTCAGATAACAATCCAGGAATCCACCTTTTCATCACTCCGTACCGAAAGAAGTTATTTTCGGTGACAGCTAATATCAACGAAAATTATCGTTTCCCAAGCTCTAATTTAGAGCAAGGGGAAAAACGATCAGACGATTTTCCCTCGCCCTACATTTATTTTCCCTTGCTTTCAATTAGTTTTCTATTCGTCCGCTACGCGCACTGATGATTCTTTACAATTTTTAGCGAATTTCCCCTATAGGGAAGAAGCTATTACCGTAGGTCTCATGGTAAGACCTAAGCCCGAGACCATGATGACTTTTCGTTTTGGGGCCACCAGGAGCAAAAAACACCATTCTTTCGAATTTATATATATATATATATATATATATATATATATATATATATATATATATGTGTGTGTGTGTGTGTGTGTGTGTGTGTGTGTGTGTGTGTTAGCACGATAGCGGCCGTAAAAATGGTCCAATCTTAATGAAAATTGGTACAGACGTGTAAAGTGGTAATCACTCGGACGAGTTCGTGAACCAGCCCGATCGGACCACCGGAAGGGGGGGTAAAGGGGGATAAACCCCCCAAAAATGGGTTTTTTGAGCTTTTTACTTAGAAAAATAAAATTTACCGAATTTTTGTTGGCACTAATGAATTCAGCTCAAAAAAACAAACAATTTTCGGTATTTTTAATCACTGCATTATGTCCATTGGTTACTGAGATATTGAAAGTGGTAAACACAGTACATTGTCCCAATGTTAACCTTATGGGAAATAAGAGAAATTCTATATCTCGGTTGTTTCTCAACATATCTTGATAAAATTTGGTAAATAGCTTCTTCTAGTTCAGATCTACTAAATATTGAATTAAAACCACCCAGTTTTAATATACCTGTAGCAGCAAACCTGCATACTTATTCCCCATGTTATTCTTATGGAGCTTACCAGAATATGTCAAATCTCGCTATGTTGGATTGAAATATGTTGTTTTGCATTAGAAATTCGCTAAGTATGCAGGTCTGCTGCATCGGGGGTATTTTATAATTTAATCAGTTGTTTTTCTGTTCGACAATCTAAATGTTAACAGAAAGGGACATAAGCTAACTATGTTCTAGCTTAGTGGATGTTGAAAATTCCTCTCAATATGTCTAACATTCCATATAAAAAAAATTATAATTGGAAAAGGTAACAAACATCATGAGGTCTCTTTTATTCCGTGTTCGTGTATTTTTGCGCCCTGATGAAAAGTCTCGCTCATAACTTGTACCGAAAGTAATTTTCTGGCGTTTGCTCCAATTATTCCCATTCTAGGCTTTGACACGTGCGTAAAACTCACTTTACATGCTCGGCTTCGTCTTGCACGTTAAACTCGGTGTTGCTGTGTTCGACCTATATATACATACTGGGTGTTTTTTTTTTTTTTTTTTTAACGGAACCCAAAACTTTATTTTATCAGTGAAGGATTATTATCCCCCAAGATCCCGGATTTGACGGCACTATATTATTTTCTTTAGGGATACATAAAAAGTAAGGCTTACGAAAACGATTCACAGTATATTCAGCACCTCAAAACAAACTTAACAAATATAATGCAAGAAATTCAAAGAGGTGCCTTTGCAACACGTGTTCGGGAATTTGATGGAGAGAGAGCACAATTTTACACAAATGCCAATGGCGAATTGTTTGAACACTTAATGTAAACAAAACGTGATCAAACTTATATAATAGGTTGAACAAAATTTAAAGATTAACAAAACAGTACTCATTTTGTATTTATATGTGCATTATTCAATCTAAAAAATGGGTTGTGTTTTAAAAAAAACACCCTGTTTAAAAGTGTGTGTGTGTGTGTGTGTGTGTGTGTGATTAAATAAAATTAAAAAATACCGTAGTACAAATATAGAATCTCAGTGTAGTATAAAACAGCAAAATATATATTAGTTTAGTAATTTAACTATATATATATATATATATATATATATATATATATATATATATTATTCTAGCGTTGCAATATAACAAGGAGGACCAAAAAGGCCAGTTGGCAAAAACTGTTAACCCATCAAACTGTCCGCTAAACATCAGCTGAAATGATTAAATAAAATGTTTTTTCAAAACCTTTTTTACGTTTTTTAGGGTCTTATAATATCAATCCGTTTTTCTTAATTTGATTTCAAAAGAGTACACTATATGGAATCTACACATAAAATAATAAAATCCCACTACTTTTTCATCAAATTTTTGTCGATAATTGTATATTGGCTCTATATAACAAAACTTTTAACCTTGTACGGCGAAAGTTTAAACTAAAAATACACAATAGATAAACAAATTAACTCTTCTGGAATATTATTAGTTGCAATAAAAGATTTTGATGAAATCAATATGTTGAACATTATGGTTTAAGATTAAGATTTTTTTATTTCAGATGACGCTTGGCACTTCCCTTGGGTTATGAGCTACTCCATATTTAAAATTACTGTGAAGTTGTTGACGAGCGTAATTCAACTAGCGAGTGTATAATCAACTTAACTAAGTTTACGTGCTAAGAAGTTTGCCCCTTTGTCAAGAAGGGCAGCTGAAACGATAGTGATAATGGCATTATGTTTTAAATACCATTGTTGCTTTATTACGTAGCAGAAAAAAGGGTTTTAAAGCCAAATCACTTGAATATGTCAATTACAGACAATATTAAATAACAGATTTACAATTTTCATGAATATTGGAGTTATAATTAAGCATGAAATTAACAAAGGATGCTTTCTGAAATCTAAGGATGCAGATCAAAGAGAAAATGTGGTGCTACGAAAGTAGATAAGCAATTGTTCTTGAAATTAATGTTTTATTTAAAAATGGTTGATACCAGAGTGAAATGTTATATCGAATTTAGAATGTCTGTAACGTCCCATTAATAATTTTAATTTAAGCCTTAAAAATGTATATACTTTCTTAGATTTTTATATGCAATAATATCTATAGCAATGTTATTATGTTATATATATATATATATATATATATATATATGTATTTTGTTAGTATTAATACATCCTTGTTTTCGTTTTTCAGGGCCTTTGGCTTGTAAATTTGTTTTTACTTTAACAAATTATCATATGGTTACATTTTCTAATGTGAGTTTCATAACTGCCTAGCTTATGACTTTACTTTGCGACATGAATAACTCCACCAATCTAGGTTTGACTATGTCTTAACATAAAAACTAACAGCTAGCTGATTTTAGTTACTAGCATCATTTTCTGGCCAACTGTTATTAATAACGAGGAAATGTTAATTAATTATAATCAACCCAAGTGTTTTGAAAAGACCCTCACAGATGTTGAAAGGTTTATAATTGGGGATAAAAAGAAGAAATGAAAATTGTATAAAGAGGAGAGAAAGGGTAAGATAAGAAGCTCAAGAGGGAGATGTTTAATATGGCACATGTTTTAGAATCATGTAATATAAATTATTATTACTGTTGTTTTTGTTTACATTCAGTAGTCCATTTTCAGTGTTTTATAAAATATATAATTTGTTCACTATGTTTCGCTTAAAATAAATAATTACAGATTTACAGACTTGGTTTTTGTGTTATCCTGAAGCTAAATATTGTTTGTTTACTATCAGATGACTAAATAGACTTCCTGTAGGCCTAATATCAGCCTATAGCCAGTTCGTAATACAATTCAAATTCCGACTAAATATAGTCCAGTCAAAAAACTTAAAAAATGGCCCAACCTGGAAAAAATTCCGTTAATTTTGAAACTTTGCACACTTGTTTAGAAGTACCTAAGGATGAAAATACCAAAAGTCCTGGAAAATATGTGGCGAGCTCTAGTGGCAATTGACGGATACAGGGTACTTTTTTTGGTTTTTCGTAAAACTTTCGAGTACCGTTGGTCGGAGGTGAGAACTTTAAATGTACAAAATTAAGCTTATTAAATTTGCTACAAAATGATGTGGTATATTTTCTTTGTACTCCTAATGGTTGTCGAGTTGTAGGGTTCCAAAAATAAGGATCTTTTCACGATTTTCCCCTAAAAAGGAGCAAAATTTTGTTTTTTTTAGTTTTTACCGTATAAAAATAAAAATTATCTAATTTTGGTGGGCACTATCAAATTCAGCTTAAAAAACCAAACAATTTAGTATCATGAATCATTGCTTTATGTCCGTTGGTCACTGAGATAATGGAGGCGGTAAACACCTCTTACATTGTACCTATGTTATCCTTATGGGAAATAAAAAAAGTTCTAGATCTCGCTTATTTCGCAACATATCAAAGTAAAACTTGATTCGTGGCTTGATATAGTTAAGATGTATCTTATTAGAGCCTAAAACCCTCAATTTTCACATTTACGTGTCAGCAAACCTGCATACTCCATTGTTCGTATTATTCTTATGCAGGTGAGTATGTAGGTTTGCTGACACGTAAATGTGAAAATTGGGGATTATAGGCCCTAGTACAATATAATCTCAACAATATCAAGCCACATATCAAGTTTTACTTAGATATGTTGCGAAATAAGCAACATATAGAACTTTTTTATTTCCCATAAGGATTTCATAGGTACAATGTAAGGGGGTGTCTACCGCCTCCATTATCTCAGTGACCAACGGGCATAAAGCAATGATTCAGGATACTAAATTATTTGGTTTCTTAAGCCGAATTTAATGGTGCCCATCAAAATTAGATAATTTTTATTTTCATACGTTAAAAACTAAAAAAAACTAAATTTTGCTCATTTTCAGCGGAAAATCGTGAAAAGATCCTTATTTTTGGTGCGCTATAACTCGGTAACCGTTAGGAGTACAAAGAAAATGTACCTCATCATTTTGTAGCAAGTTTAATAAGCTTTATTTTGTACGTTTGAAGTTCTCACCTCCGACCAACGGTTCTCGAGATTTTTACGAAAAACCAAAAAAAGTACCCTGTTTCCATCAATTGCCACTAGAGCTCGCCACAGATTTTCCAGGACTTTTGGTATTTTCATCCTTAGGTCCTCCTAAATAAGTGTGCAAAGTTTCAAAATTAACGGAATTTTTTCCAGGTCAAACCCTGTTTTGACTGGACTAATATAATTTTTCTCAGTTTCTTGCAGCATGATTGTTGCAAGAAACTGACGAATACTAAGAAAAATACAACAGTATCTTGACATTCTCATATTTTGATTAGAGGAAGAAATAATGACAACATTTATCCATGACCATGAAATTCATGAAAAGGTGAATAAAGGCCAGACGTTACTTTTACCTGGAAAGCAGCCATATAGAAAACCTTTGACATTGCATAGAAGTGTGTTCCATCTAAACTTCATCTACTTTTCTCTGTGAACAAGTGTAATGCACAGTCTTTCAAACCTGTAAATTTTCGTTTGAAAAACCTAGTATTATGCATTCCCACATAATGTATTCCCACAAACAAATTGTTGGAGTGTGTGGACAAAATTGCGATCACACCGTCTTTGTAAGGGCTGCAAGGAAACCACAAGTCTTCTTTTTAATGTCTCTAAATATTAAACTTTTCCAGTAATTTAAGCGATGCCCACTTAGTTCATGAGGGACATAGATATAAATATTTCGTCACTAGACACAGTTAGTGACAAGTTTGTATCAAGGTAATCACAGCTGAGCGATGGGAAGTTGATGACTATAGTTGTAATGAATCGCCAGTGTGCTCAGTGAATACAAGAGGCCAATCCACCGCCCGCCGCCGGCGCCGCGCCGCGCCGTCGACAGCTGTGGCTGCTGATAAATACACGGCCGTACCTCACTCCGTTTATTTCCTCAGGGGACGTTAAGCGACCACATTTTAATTTAATGGTTTGTTGTTGTTTTTAGTGCAACTAACTTTGTTTAAATGTCATTCCTGTATAACGTGAATATGATATAAAATAGTACACAAGGCCGAGACAAGGTTTGCCATCAGGGGCCTTATTTGTACGATAGTAAAACATTTCTAATTAAACCTTTATCGATTCTGATGAATAACGAAATTGACACATCCTATGAATTCGTTGTTTTACAATACCTTAATCACTTAATCACTTTTAATAAGACAGGTACCTCGTTGAGGACGTTACCCTGAATATGAGTGAAGGATGAGTGTGATGATCGTGATGATAGTGGCGCGATCTTGTAGCCTTGTTACTGACTAAGGTTGGCATGTTCTTTAGACAGGATTGTTAATTAATAGCCCAACAACCAATGGCAGCTGGCTCCAGAAACAACCCTTCAAAAAGCTACTAACTTTTCTCGGGATCGATCCGGCTACCTACAAGATTGTAGGCGGGCACTATAACCACTACACCAACCAGCCAACCACCTTTTTCATTATCATTTTGTTTCTTCCTAAGCTTAAACTTATTGTACGCTACCCTCTTTAACACTCTTTTATAAAAATATTTCTTAATGATCTTTCTACTGGATATATTTAATGTAGTATAAAATATTAAAATTAAATATTTTTTATCAATTGCCATTAGGGACCATATAACTAGTTTTGAGATTGTTGAATTCAAACAACCTTTCGTAATATGTAATATGTGACCTATTGAGATATTTAATTTAAAATAACCCGTCAATGAATCATATTTGTGGCTGATTTAATTTTTCACTTTAATACATTTAATATTACTTGAAATAAGCATGCAAAATATTAGGACATTTATTTAATGAGGTAGATCCAACTAGTTAATCATCTACATTAGCTAATGGTAGAATTAAGCACAAGTTTGCGACACTGCGCGCCGGCAGCATCGGCAACTAACTGTGCACCTGATAAATGGCGCCGATATCCAGACAGCAATTTCCGGGATGGCTAAAATATCGCGCAAATATTAAAGTATATTTACTGTAACTATCCAATTTACAATTATTATATTTTTTTATGTAAATTAAAAATAACAGGGATGGTATAGACAAGAGATCAAAAAGTATAAGTACAAAAGAAATAGTTATTTGTGTGTTAAGGGACTTAAGCAGAGGAGAAATTAGTGCTGATGCTTGGGATAGTTCAAACTGGCCCCGTCGTCCGCGCCTCTACTCACTATCCAAAATGTCAAAATGAGAATGTTTATAAACAAAAAAAGATTAAACATTATGGTAAAAGATACAACAATACAAAACAATAACATATAACTGTCAAAATATTACAATCTGCTGCTTGAATTCGGAAAGTCAGCTTGATCCGTAAACTGCTATAACAATTATATTCTCTGTTATCCCTCATTCTCTGTATTGACTAATGGGGAGCTAATCCATACCATTTGCTAATCATGAGGGAAAAATTCCACCTTCTCACTTCAATTTGTACCTTAAGGGTCCAATTCCACGCCCATGGTACAAATTTGTCCATTTGTTAATTATTCCTAAAAATTGTACATGGCATAATATGATTTGATTAAAATTAGTCATTCATTCAGCGGGCGAAGCTGCGGGTATATTTGCTGGTGAACGTATAAAATTAGAATATATTAAATGCAGTTTGTTAAAAAAGTTTATGTCCTGTGAGGAGGTACAACCCTTAAAATTTGTTTCAATTGCTTACAAGTAAGGAAACCTAGATCCAGTTAACGTGCGAATAGTGATGCATAATAGAGAAGCTTTGTAATAAAGTATTTATGGCATAGGCTGTGAACTTTGGCGCACTGAGCTAACCTGCTAACTTTCTCATTACATGTAGCAAAGTTTACACATCCCCTGGTTTATATTAAAATATATGCTTTTAAAATAACAATATGTATGAATTAGTATTATTAAAAAAGTATATTTTAGGAGGAATAGTGCAAAATACTTCTTAATAAGTTGATTCGCTTTGAGGGATGAACTTTAAATAATTAGAAGTTTGAGAACCATGGTGTATAATGTATAAGTTTTAATCTTATCAGTATCCTTAAATTTTGTGTTTGTAAGTGAACACGAAGAAGTTTGATCTGACTTAGTAACGATATTTGCTGAGTGGTATGCTATTATGATACAATGGATTTGTAAAGGTATTAAAAAAGAGCTTAATACTTTATAAAAGAGAGCTTAATATAAACCTGGCAGAATGTTATTAAAAATATTTTATCTATTTCAGAGGCTGTTACAGCAGTCTAAAGTTAACACAAGATACTCCAGTCAACTCCAATGGTTCGTGTATCAATGAGTTAATGTTTTGATCATTTTTATCAATTTTTGTGTCTTCATCAACTCTCCCGTTTCCTGCTTGAAATCCAAACCATACCGATCGTCCCCGGAAACCCGTCTCTTATACTTTCATCCATTTCTTGCCCCTCGTGTTGTCAAAATATTTCCTGCTAGGGAGCAGATTAGGGAATCATATAGACTAGTTTCAATCTCCTATCCTGTCCCCGGTGTCTTTTACTCGACCTATGTTGCGTACTTTAGTTAAGTTCTATTCTAAGAATTTATTTACCAAGTTGTTGCTTCAAAACTAATTCGCACAGTTTTCTGTTCAACCTATTATTCAATTCTTAACAATTTACAAATTCACCAATTTTGTTTCTTTAACCTATTTTACTCGTAGTAAGTAACGATTCTTCTCATCCTGTACAACTTATCCGATCAATTATCGCTTTTAACCAATCCTTGATTATATTTCTCGGGTTGTGTAAAGTATGAAGCTCACTTGGAACTACCTTGGATCTCTGAAGAACTAACTTGGATTGTCCTTGCTAAAACTAAACCTTAGCTGACAGCTGTTATTATTATATTGCTCCGAATCATATACCGAAGTGCTCCCATGGTTCGGAAGTCACGTTAAGCCGTTGGTCCACCTGCGTAGAAAACAAAAATGCGTATGTATTAGGCGAAGAGAACTGTCACTTAATTGGTGATCTCCCTCTACGAAAAGCCATACGATACTTTACTACTTTTATTACATTGCTTACAAAAATAATTGGTTAATCACAATAGATGAATCATAAGAAATATAAAATAACGTTGGATCGGAAGTTATTTGGTTGTTGGCGTATTTAGTTGGCGTATTAAAAAAAATATATTATGAACAGTTAAGTTCTTTACTTATTTTTTGGATAAAAACTAAACTAGTTTAACAAATATTTCTTCGTAAAATTTTCTGGTTTCCACCTTATTGCCTGACAAGATAATATATGATCATTTTTTTTAAGAAAAATACTACGTACACACAACGACCATAGTTAAGTTATCTCTTGTAACGTGCCCTTCACCATTTTTTGAAAATCTTTCTGATATAAACACCGCATGTTTGTAATTTATTTCAACTTAAATCTTACCGAGCTGTCCAACGCTCGTCCGTGGGAACACTGAAACTGACAGACATCTGAGTGACGTTCCTGAAGAGTTTAAAGCCTGAAGTAAAGAATAATGTACAGGAAAAAGGAGGAAGAGAGACTTTTTTACAGTCAGAGGAATAACGTTCACACATAACGGTACCTTACTTTTCTTAGAAATATTATAGGGTTTGTAAAATCTAAATTTCTTTGGTCAAAGTTTACCACGTTTTGCTTACGTTTATTTCCATTCGGTTCTGCTCACACCATAACCTTAAAACTTTGAGACTGCATTAATATTATCACAGATACTTTGACCATTATGATTTGCATAACAAGTTGCGACATCTACAGAAACGTAAATAGATCCAAGTAAATTTTGAAACAAGAGATCATTAATGCTCAAATAAAGAAGAGATTTACAGAGAGAACCGCACCTTGTGGCACCCAACGGTGACAGGTGTAGGCTCACTAAAGACCCCAGCCACTCGGACGCGCTGACTGCGGCCCGTCAGGTAACTGCGGAACCATTCTAATGCGACTCCTCTTATCCCAATTGAATATATTTTACCTAAAAGAATTTCGTGGTTGACGGTATCGAAAGCCTTTTTAAAATCAAGAAAAATACCGGCTACTTTTTTGTTTTCACTAAAATTGTTGTACATATAGTCAGAAACTTTAACTAAAGCGCCCTTAGTGCATTTCCCTCTGTAAAGCAAAATCGGTTAATACTCAAAAAGGATATATTAATCAAATATTGAATAAGTCTAGATTTCATAGTTTTTTTCCTATTATTTTGAAGGACACACAGCAAGCTAATAAATCATAGATTATTTACATGGTACTTATTAGGCTTCTTGAGTAAAGGTACAACGATACTTTTCTTAAGAACTTAAGGAAATATACCAGAAGAAAAACTTAAATTAATATTATAACACAGGAGCTATTTAATTTGCTATTAATTTTACCAGCATTACATTAAAATTATCATAGCCTCATTATTTTTAATTTTGTAATCCATTCGTTATACTTGCAACCTCCTTAGGCATTGAAAAATCAACAAAAAAATAATCAACATTGATATCTTGCCTTGGATAAATTTGATTTCGATTTGGATAAATTCTTAAACAATAACAACAACGCGAGTATTAGTAAATGGTAGCAAAGTTGAATGCGCTATTAATATTTTTCCTCCAATTAAATGGTTTGAATATAATCTCTTCTTAAATTATTTTATGGAACACAGTTCAGTTCTGGTTACCTTCCACCTTAGTCAAGTAATCAAGCAATTAGCTCTCCTCTTGTCGGGCCAAAGTGGTTGATAACAACGTTGTTAAGACATCAGGCCATCTCATCGCTTACTACCATTGCATAGTACTATCTTCATGGATAGTAAATCTCTTTAGAGATCTCTGAGGTAAATAAATCAATAATTATTAAAACTGCGGGAATGAGGTGTTGATTAAAATGATTACCTTAAAAATATGTTATTGTATTTGGTAAATAATAGAGTTTTGCTTAGCAAATAAATGTAAAAAATTAACCAGCCTCAATTGAATTGAGCTCTAATTATTAAACAAGGGGTGCAATATTTTTAAGAATAATCTATATATATCTATATATACTTATTTAATACGCTAGGGGTTTTTTGTGATCATTACTCCTCCTAAAGTTCTGGGGCGATTTTAATAATTTAGGTGTCATTGGAAAGAGCTGGGCGTGAAGTTTTGCAGGAAATAAAATGTAAAAAGGTTTGACTTAAGGGAATAAAGTTTCATATTAGTCCATAAGATTTAACATGGGAATAGAAATTTGAAATAAAGCAGCTGATTGGAGCAAATAAAGTTTTTCAGCTAAGCCATATCTTGTTAATGGAATTGAAACCACTGCATGTAGAGCTGGAGGCATTTCAGTTGATGGAAGATTTAAATAAATAAACTATTATCCTAATACATACTTAAGGTCAGAATTCAGTTTTAAAAACATTTATTTTGGATCACATGTGTGAAGAACTTAATATTCACATATGTTTATATTCAAAAGAAAAAATAAATTCCTATGTATAAATTCTATGAATATAAATGAAAGAATAAATGAAAAAAGAAGAAAAGAAACAGACTTAACATTCATTATAAGTAGATTTATTGAACCATTTTAGTTCGGTTTGAGATTAAGACGGGTCATACGCTACTTAGGGCCGCTTTCCCCAATTAAGGTTTAAAATAAACGAGATTTAATTTAACCCATATGAATATTCTAATGTTTAAATTATATACCATATATGATCAGGAAAATACAAATTTTACTAGTCTTAAGTTCAAATAAAACTAGATTTGGGGAGAGCAGCTCTTAGTCACATATACTAAATTTCAGAAAGTTTTACAAAAATAACGTAAAACCCACGAAACCAACTAGCCTAACTTTGTTTTTTTACAAAACATAATTTAATTCTTCTTTACCCATCAGGTTTAACTCTACCAACCCATTTAAAAATATTAATGTTTTCTAAAAGATTTGCAGTAGATTTTCAAATAACAATTTGTTTTGGTTAACTTTCTTCCGTATGGTGCATGGGGTATTTCAACTAATAATTAATTACGTATGACAATTTCATCTTAATGAATCTGGTTGAGTATACGCTTCGATTAGAGTTTATGGTGAATGTTAATGTGAAGCGTTTTTGAGCAATTACCTCAAAGAAAATCACATGAAAATGTAAATTTCTTCAATTTAGTTCAACTATGAAAATTTTATAGTTGAATTAAATTAAAGGCATTTAATGCTAACCATGAATGATGTAAACATGTAAATAATATAATTTTAGCAATTTTCTATGATTAGTGATGTTCTATAATAAAACGACCCCAGTTTCCAGTAATTCCAGCACTCGCTATGACTAGGTATAGCTCAGGGTCTGTCCAGTGCAAAAGTTGGAATTTACCTTCCGTCCCCAGTACTTTCTCATGGACTACTGTATATGTAGCGGCAGGTCAAGCCAACTCCTTTTTAGGGGCTCCTAATGTTCGTAGAAAACACTTAAAAAACATGGACATCTCCTAAAAGATGATTGAGTATTCACAAGAAATTTAGTTAAAAAAAGTTTTGTAAAAAATTTTCAGTATAACAGGTAGTTCAACCATATATTTAATAAAATAGTTCCAGAATACTGTACCATAATAATTTTTATTTAGAAATCAATACATAACAATTGCTCGATTTCGAGCAACGGGTTTACTAGAATATTTCTTAAGAATCATAAGATGTATACTGTTTTTTAGCGAATTTCCCCTAAAGGGAGAAGCTATTACTGTAGGCCTCATGGTAAGACCTAAGCCCTGGGCCTTGATGATAACTTTTCCTTTTGGGGCCCCCAGAAGCAAAAAACACCATTTGTTCAAATTTATATACATATACAGTACACCTCGGATTATCCGGATTAATGTGGCGGAACACCGATCCGGATAACGAAAAATCCGGATAATCCGAGGTCATTACAATATCGCCTAAATAGCGACCCCGTACCTTAGCCCCTGCTAAATTGATGCTGGAAACAGCGTATCACGACTGTACAACATGTTATTCTTTCAAGCTTATTCCGCATAAGTACCATTTTTCTAACTGCGTTCGATTCTTCCTGTCACCGTACTTGTCTCAACACCCAGTTCCTTAGCTAATTGTTTACTTGATTCTCCTGTGTCAAGTCTTTAGACAGCATTTAGTTGTTTTTGTTCTAAAGTTAAAACCATTTTTTCCTTTCACCAACCACCCATTTTGAAATTCAATATCAGTTCACACATAGAGTTCACAACTGTAAACTCTTAAAGTGACAGCAATAAACTAGCTCGCAAAATTGCCATAGGTTAAGCTTATGTTGATTACTGCAAGCGCCCCAAGTAGCAAACCAAAAGATTACGTTCACATGTTCACAGAAATGCTGTCGTGCACTGTTTTGGCGATGACTCCCATTAATTATTGTGCGATTCTAAATGCATTCTAAATGTATTGCATTTGCAGTTTACTATTAGAAGGCGCATTTCACTCGTGAACTCGCTAAAATCACTTTTTTGCCGTGATTAAAATTTTTTAACTTCTCGGATTAGCCGGTCCGGATAATCCGGGATCCGGATAATGTGGGGTCCGGATAATCCGAGGTGTACTGTATATATATATTGTAACTACGTGACGAAAACTTAATAATTTTCCAAACTCAAAACTTAATAAATCATAGACTCGATAGTTCGCCTCATGAAACTATAACTTGTCCGTCTGTCCGTCTGACCGATCGTCTTTCATTCGTCCTTTCCCAGCTGACGCGAGCAAGATGTGCCCGGTAGGGAGTTCTTCTAAGAACTGTATCAACAACCTTTAAGACACTCCCTATCGGGGATGACAGCCAATGAGGAGGCAATTATCTACTCGGCGGGAGGAGGAAAGAAGAGGAGTGGGAGAAGGAGACCTCTGGACGAGAGGGAAGACGCGGGTGTGTGATGGGAGTGAGCTAGGAGTGTGTGCTGTGGGTGATTTGGATTTCTTTGTTATTTTATAAGAAGGTACTGTAAATATTTCAATATCATGTAAACATATTCAATAAGAAGGTATTATCTAATTGTTTTTTTTCCAATTTGAAGTTATCTAGTCATTAATTTATTATGTAATCAATGTATTAATAACTTACAAGTTAATTATTAATGTAAATTTTAACCATTGTTATTTTAAAACCCAGTTTGTCAGGGCAAACACTGTAAATTCAATTTTATTTTAATTTTGTTCTCATTGATTTTCCTGTTTCTTTTGAATTTTGGTTACCTTGATATTTTTTGCTTTGTTTATTAAACCTTTTATTTGAGCAGTCTTGTGACCTACTCTTTTCAGTTACCTCTCGCCAATGCTTAATTCATTATTTAGCTTATGTAGGCCCAGGACTGGCATGGTGGAGGCGTAATTTAGTTTGCCCTGTAATTTCGATCCCTGATTAATTTGACAAATTACTTCTGACTTGATAATTTCATATAAGTTTTGTAGTATGTGCTAAGATGTATTTTTAGGCGAATCATACCAATTATTCGTAATGTAGGACCATTTAAAAATACTTTAAAGTAAACTCAACATCTAACAGTTTTAAGAGTTTATGTAATCTGAAATAAAACAACTGCAACACTTCAAAATAGGGCCTAACCTTAAAGTAATGTTTTGTTATCATTGAATTGTGATACTTAAATGTATAAAAAAAATATCTCTATACAAACCAGAGTGAAGTCAATAGCTAAAATATGTCAGGCTAGAGTAAAGTAAGCTATTTATTCCATCCATTTATTTTCCATTTCGAAATTGTTGATATTGACATTTATGTATTAAACAAAGCACAAGCATTACAGTTAGCTAACAGATATAAAATCAAACTCCCACCCATCCCTGAACACGAAACCCTAGCCAACTTAAGAACAAAACTAGCCCTCACCAAAGATGTATTTAAAACGGCACAAAGACACCCAGGATTTGCTACAGCTTTAGCAACACTCTTTTTCAACGGTATCTTAGAAGATAAAGACAAGGAAAATTTCAGGGACCTGTTGAATTTGTCAAAAATCTTAGAACCAATTTATGAAAGCCCGTCAAACAATAAAAATGAACCCCACCCTCAAAGTGAATATTTAACACCTTGGCATATGCAATCTAATGAACCATTCGGTCTTGGTTTGCCTACTTCATCCTCCCAAAATAATAATCCTTCTAATGAAAATATTTATGGCAATGAAATAATTAGTCTGCACGAAGCCCTTCTTAGATCACAAAGTAACACAACTTTAAACCAAGAGAGCCCTCCAAATCAAACTAAATCAGAAACTCAAGATTATTTAAACAAAACCCCAACCAGTAATTTACAAAATCCAAGCCCTGCTGTACTAACACCCGAAACTAAAATGGATAATAACGAACCTAAAGAAAAACTACCCCTAATAAAAGCTGGAACATTCTCGGGTCTACCATCAGAAGACGTCCATGAGTTCATAAATAAATTTAAAACAGCTAGTTTATGTAACCATTGGTCAAACAAAACTAAAATTGAGCTTTTTCCGAATGTTTATTGTTATTTGTTAAGTTGTTCATACTTTTAGGTCTGCCTGACAAAAGTTCAGGGAAATGGCTTGTTTTATTCCAAAAATATCTAGTGCGAAATGGTTTGTTTTCATGGGAAGCCATATGATTGTGTTTACCAGTTAAATGACTTCCCTGGTTTACACGTTTTTTTGATTGCGTGATCGTTGATCAGGGCGCCTGAAACATTGATCTATGGTGTGATTGGTTCTTTTGCAATAAGAGCAATGTTTAGAGGATCTTTGACTGTGATTTTTGTTGTTCCTGCTGGCACGATTGTTTCTTGAATTGAACCAACATACTTCGGTGGTGTGGTTATTTACTTTACATATGTGGCAATACCTTGCGTCTTGAGGAGGTGATTTATGATTTGAGTTGTAATTAGAGTTGTGGAAACTAGCTCTGTTTTTGGGAGAGGAGTTTCGTGAGCTGTAACTAGATTCACGTGAAGAACTTCTACGCATAAATCTATCACTTGACCTGTCTCTTGACCTATCTCGCCTATGGTATGGAGATTCATCTCTTTTGTATGGGGAACGTGACCTGCATGAGGTTTCATCATTAGGGCTCCTACACCTGTCTCTACTTTTACGGGTTTCATTTGTTGCAAGTTTTAGACTGTTTACGGTTTCTGTTAGGTTTCTAATGTCTGACTGTAGGACAGCTAAGTTAGCGTCATCAAATGCTACTGTTTTTGGGTTTGTTTTGGGAGATTTATGCCTCTGATATAATCGTGTATTTTTTGACTTTAAAATCGACCGTGATTCAATTTTGAACAGATTTTCTTTCAATTCTTGTAAGGATCCATTTTCCAGTTTAATTAGCTCATCACAAATATTTGGTTTAATACCCTGGATTACGTATTCAATTACTTTTTTGTCAGTCATGTCGGGATCAATTCGTTTGCATAGGTGGATAATCTCGAAAAGGAAGTGGGACGGAGATTCGTTTTCTCCTTGAACCCTATTTTCAAGTACAGTTTGCAGGTCTGCAATCAAAGCTACGGGACTAAAGGCTTTAATGAATTCTTTTTCTAAATCATCCCAATCAATTGTTGCATGCTCTTGTTTGTAAAGATTGAACCATTTGTAGGGTGTGCTTGTTAGATGGGTCGGAAAAAGCTCAATTTTAGTTTTGTTTGACCAATGGTTACATAAACTAGCTGTTTTAAAGTTATTTATGAACTCATGGACGTCTTCTGATGGTAGACCCGAGAATGTTCCAGCTTTTATTAGGGGTAGTTTTTCTTTAGGTTCGTTATTATCCATTTTAGTTTCGGGTGTTAGTACAGCAGGGCTTGGATTTTGTAAATTACTGGTTGGGGTTTTGTTTAAATAATCTCGAGTTTCTGATTTAGTTTGATTTGGAGTGCTCTCTTGGTTTAAAGTTGTGTTACTTTGTGATCTAAGAAGGGCTTCGTGCAGACTAATTATTTCATTGCCATAAATATTTTCATTAGAAGGATTATTATTTTGGGAGGATGAAGTAGGCAAACCAAGACCGAATGGTTCATTAGATTGCATATGCCAAGGTGTTAAATATTCACTTTGAGGGTGGGGTTCATTTTTATTGTTTGACGGGCTTTCATAAATTGGTTCCAAGATTTTTGACAAATTCAACAGGTCCCTGAAATTTTCCTTGTCTTTATCTTCTAAGATACCGTTGAAAAAGAGTGTTGCTAAAGCTGTAGCAAATCCTGGGTGTCTTTGTGCCGTTTTAAATACATCTTTGGTGAGGGCTAGTTTTGTTCTTAAGTTGGCTAGGGTTTCGTGTTCAGGGATGGGTGGGAGTTTGATTTTATATCTGTTAGCTAACTGTAATGCTTGTGCTTTGTTTAATACATAAATGTCAATATCAACAATTTCGAAATGGAAAATAAATGGATGGAATAAATAGCTTACTTTACTCTAGCCTGACATATTTTAGCTATTGACTTCACTCTGGTTTGTATAGAGATATTTTTTTTATACATTTAAGTATCACAATTCAATGATAACAAAACATTACTTTAAGGTTAGGCCCTATTTTGAAGTGTTGCAGTTGTTTTATTTCAGATTACATAAACTCTTAAAACTGTTAGATGTTGAGTTTACTTTAAAGTATTTTTAAATGGTCCTACATTACGAATAATTGGCATGATTCGCCTAAAAATACATCTTAGCACATACTACAAAACTTATATGAAATTATCAAGTCAGAAGTAATTTGTCAAATTAATCAGGGATCGAAATTACAGGGCAAACTAAATTACGCCTCCACCATGCCAGTCCTGGGCCTACATAAGCTAAATAATGAATTAAGCATTGGCGAGAGGTAACTGAAAAGAGTAGGTCACAAGACTGCTCAAATAAAAGGTTTAATAAACAAAGCAAAAAATATCAAGGTAACCAAAATTCAAAAGAAACAGGAAAATCAATGAGAACAAAATTAAAATAAAATTGAATTTACAGTGTTTGCCCTGACAAACTGGGTTTTAAAATAACAATGGTTAAAATTTACATTAATAATTAACTTGTAAGTTATTAATACATTGATTACATAATAAATTAATGACTTGATAACTTCAAATTGGAAAAAAAAACAATTAGATAATACCTTCTTATTGAATATGTTTACATGATATTGAAATATTTACAGTACCTTCTTATAAAATAACAAAGAAATCCAAATCACCCACAGCACACACTCCTAGCTCACTCCCATCACACACCCGCGTCTTCCCTCTCGTCCAGAGGTCTCCTTCTCCCACTCCTCTTCTTTCCTCCTCCCGCCGAGCAGATAATTGCCTCCTCATTGGCTGTCATCCCCGATAGGGAGTGTCTTAAAGGTTGTTGATACAGTTCTTAGAAGAACTCCCTACCGGGCACATCTTGCTCGCGTCAGCTGGGAAAGGACGAATGAAAGACGATCGGTCAGACGGACAGACGGACAAGTTATAGTTTCATGAGGCGAACTATCGAGTCTATGATTTATTAAGTTTTGAGTTTGGAAAATTATTAAGTTTTCGTCACGTAGTTACACCCCCCTGGCTTAAACGTCAACCTACCACCGGTTGACCAATTCGAAAATGTTACTTAAGGAGCTTTCGCGGTCCTCAGGATGACACGGACATCTTCTTTAGCGAGCGGAAATCTTGATGTGCGCCCCGACTCTTCACCCCCCTTTCCAGCGCCGCGCCGCGGTCTTGAACCGGCGCATCCTACCTACTCACGACCCTTCCAGCGGAACGCGGTAGAATAGATCAACTGACTTGTTGATTGAGCGGTCACGTCTTCTTTCGCCCTTTCGGTCTCCTTAAGTAAATTTAGTTGAAATTTTGGCTAAATTTTGGCTAAAGGAATTGCTAAAGACAAGTTTTGATCTTGTATTTTAATTTGAAGCCGTGTTAGGTCTTGTTTTAGTGCTGCAGAGGACAAGATAGATTCTGGAATTTTATTTTTTTCACAATACTGTTCAATTTTGTATAATTGGTTGTAGTATAAAATTAGATAAATATATAGCCACGTTTCCTGAGTGTATTTGGCCAGCTTTAATTCAAAGTGGGTTGAGGTCTCATTTAAGTCGTGTTTTAAGTTGGAATCGTAATTTTGAAGCGTGTCTTGAAGTTTTTGAAGAACACTGTTTATATTTGCTGAGAAATTGTTCAGTTTAGTTTCTGCTAAAGTAAATTCTGTGTGTTCATTTTTGACAAAATCTAGTAAGGAATTTAATTTATCATCAACTTGTTCTTCATTTTCGGCTAGATCATGGAGATTAGTCATTGTCGCTACATTGCAACACCATTCCAGTCCTCTACCAATGAATTCAATAGATCTTTTAGTTCTATAATTGGTGGTGTTATGATTAATTTTTGTGTAAGGGTCAAAGTTAACTTTTTCTACCAGCAGCATTTCGTGGATGTAGTTTTGAATTTCCGATAGAATGATCTTTTGCTTGCAATTTTGAGATTCTACTTGGATTAGGCTATTGCAATCCTGTGGACGTGGGGACAGTTGTGATTTTGGAATAGACTGAGTGATTTTGGTGCGATAATTGATCTTGTAAAACAAAGGCGCGACAGAATGATAAGGAATTAAAATTGAAGATACGTCATTGAAGGTTACGCCCGATATAATATGAAAGGGTATTTGCGTCCCAACTGACGGAGTAGATTGCCATATGAGGAGGGCGGCGAGTAGACACGATGCTGACACCGCTGAGTTGTTGGAACGGCGGCGAGGCAGCAGCGGCCGGTGCGATGATGACATCACGGCGCTGATGCGTGGATGAGCTTTGCGATGAGTCCGCGGTTGTAGAGTGTGCTGGAATTATTATTATAAATTAGCTAATATTTAATTGTGTTCCTCTGCTTCCTGTTGTATTTTGTAACATGCGATATTTAAATGGCGATTCATATGCTTATTTATCAACTATTTTTTTGTTTCAATTACATATAATATTTTTCAATATGTATATAAAAACTAGTTATTAATTAATAGTTCATAAGTACCTGTTGAAGCAAAAGCTATCATTGTAATATATTACACAATATGACAAATAAAGTCCTATAGAACCTACTGGATCTACATTGTTGTCACAAAGTTCATATTGAAGATATCATGTCTCTTTGATATGAGAGTCCATTTATTTAAAGAGAACAAAAACTCATCTAGTCATGACTTGTCATGGGTTGTTTTTATTGCGTTAGTTAGGCTGAAATCATGAAAAAAAATCACATAATGGGAACTTCATATGCATTTGAAACAACAATGAGGTTGATCAGTCCGTCACTATTGTTCAAAGGCAAATGTGCTAAACAACTATTCAAATAAATTTAATGTTCGATAGGATGAGTACAATGAAATACTCCCAGTTACATGCCGGCCGGTTCACGAACTAAAGAGTAATTTCTCTCGTTAAATGTGTCATCGTATCTAGTAACAGTTATGCACTCCTCCTAAACTATGAGCGTCTATGAACTGTCTTAAGAAGACAATTGTTGTAAGTCACTTGCATAACACGTTCCTACCTAGTTCAATGCTTTCACAAGTTACAGTCTAAGTTTTGTTAGAGCGTGGCCACGCATATTGTCTTTGCACAATTTGTGAGACATAAATGTGTTGAATAAAGAATAAAACTTATTAATAATGTGTGTAGCTACACAACTATATACATTATTTACATATGGGTGTGTGTGTGGGTGAGTTGGTAACTCCTTTGTATTTTATAAGAACAAAAGAGGAAGTCTTACGTGATTGAACATATTAACCTGTCATATATATTTAAAATAATTATAAGCATATGAATCAAATGTTGTTATAAGTTATTATTGAAGTTATCTGTTTATAAAAAAGTAGAGCTGTAAAACGAATATAAGCAATAAGTATTTATTTATTTTAACCATTATTAATGCAAAGATTGTGTTAAATATCGCATGTTTCTATCTATATTATATTATACAATTCTGCTTTGAAATAGTTTCATTCTGGATACATGAATTACCTCTTTTACTAATCTACCATTTTTTAAGATTTCAACTAAATATGATACTGGCGTAACTTTCTTTAGTACAGTGTATGGGCCCTTGTATCTGAATGAAAATTTTGATTGGTTATCTCTGAGATTTTTTGGGTACCAGATTAGTACCTGATCGCCAGGGTTTAAAGTCAAATCTCTCCTATTCCTGTCAAAATACATTTTTTGTTTCTTTTGTTCCTTAGCTATTACATCTGGAATAGTATTCCTAATCTCATTTATAATTTTTAATTTCTCTAGTAAGTCTTTTTCAACATTATGGTTAACAAACAATGTATCACTTGGAAACTGAGGTTCAAATCCTAAGAACAGGTAAGCTGGTTTATATTTTGTGGTATGGTGTATACTATTATTATAAGCAAATAGTACATAATCAATATACTGTGACCAAGTGTTTGGTTTTTCAGCAACATAGTGAGATAGCATGTTTATCAAGGTGTTGTTAAAGTTTTCTACTTGACCATTTATTTGAGGTGTGAAGGCACTGCTTAAAATATGACATGTTCCTATTGCTGTGGTTAAATCATGAATCATATTGTTATTGAACTCAGTACCCCTGTCTGTTTGAGTAATGGTTGGCACACCGTAAGTACAGATTAATTTTAATAGACATTTAACAATTGATTTTCCATCAGCAGTTACGAGTGGGAATGCAAACGCAAATCTACTACAAGATTCCGTAACTGATAAAATGTATTTAAATTTATTACTGGGAGTTAATGGGCCAATAATATCAAGCTGAATACGTTCAAAGATTTTGTTTGTGGGAGGGATAGATTTAAGGAAGCCAAACTTTTTCTTTGGGGTATTCTTTCTCTTCTGGCACATTTCGCAGGTTTTTACATAGTTTTCGACATCCGTGGACATACCTATCCAATGATATCTTTCCTTGATTTTTCCTAATGTTTTGAATGTGTTGAGATGTCCTCCAGATAAAGGCGAATTGTGGTATTCTTCAAGTATGTCTTTAACTAATGTTTGGGGAATAGCCAATACATATCTGTGTTTCTCACCATCTTTATAGCTTCTGTAAAGAATTCCATTTTCCGTTTTGTAATTTGCGGCTAATTTCCTGTACTTTTCTTCCACAAGATCAGGGTCTTCGAGAGCAAGTAAGACGCGTTTCAGGTCATCATCCTGGGCTTGCAAGATCTTCAAGTCCACTTGATGAAGGGCGCTTACTGAAGAAAGGTTGAAAGTGAAATCCTCTTCAATTGTCTTATCAACCGGATTTCTGGAAAGAAAGTCGGGAAAGACCAAGGATCGACCTGCCTTGTGCGTTATTTCCAGGTCATAGTCGCATATAAGATTAGATAATCTGGTGAGTCTAGAGGAAGCTCCTTTAAATGATTTGTAATATTGGAGAGCTGCGTGGTCTGTGAAAACTTTTACTTTTCTCCCATAAAGAAGTCACGCCATTTTACTAGGGCATATACAAGAGCGAGAAACTCCTTTTCTGATACGCTATAATTAACTTCATTAGGTTTTAATTTTCTGCTTAAATATTGAATTGGGTGTTCCGTGCGTGTTTCAGAATCGTACTGTGTCATAACAGCTCCGATTGCAAAATTAGATGCGTCTGTATAAACTCTGGTTTCTCTGTTTTCATTGAAGTGACTCAGAAGTGGTGGTGAGGTGAGAATGGTCTTCAGTTCCTGGAATGATTTCTCGCAGTCGCTTGTCCACTGAAACTTCTTTGTAGAATTGTATTCTTTTATGAGGTTTGTTAGAGGCATGGCTATTTTGGCAAAGTTCTTTACAAATCGGCGGAAATAATTTGCAGCTCCTAGAAATGATCTAACTTGTTTAATTGTGGTTGGTGTTTTAAATTTAGTGATTGATTCTGTGTTAGACTTTAAGGGTAAGCAGCCTTTAGCGCTAACTTCATGACCAAGAATGTTTATTTTACTGTACATAAACTGACATTTTTTGGAATTTAACTTTAGGTTCACTCTATTTAGCTCTTGTAATATGATTTCTATATTTTCAAGCTGATCATCGAATGTTTTCCCTAAAACTGTTATGTCATCAATAAATGGTATACATTTACTGTATAAATGTTTGGAGAGTATTTTTGTTATTGCTCTTTGAAATGCTACGGTAGCAATTGAGAGACCTTGAGGCATACGCCTAAATTGGTACTTTCCAGTTTGAGTTATTACTGTTAAATATTTCCTATCTTCTGGAGCGATTTCCAATTGGAAAAATGCATTCTTCAGATCCAAATGAGTGAAATATTCCATTTCTGATAAGCATGATAAGACTAAGTCAACTGAAACTATTGGAAAATTTTGTTGTTCCAAGCATTTATTAACAGATCTTAAGTCAGATATAACTCGTGTAGAAGAATCTGAATTTGTTATGACAAACATGGGACTTGCACACTCGGTATAGTCAGGGGCCTCTTCGAGTATGCCTGCTTTTATTAGCTTTTGTACTTCATCTTGAAGTATTTTACGCTCCTTTAAGCTTTGCCTATATGGAGGGTGATAAACTGGTTTAGCATTTGGTTTTATTTTTAATTTTACTGGTGGTAGTTTAGCTGGATCTAAATCTTCGGTTCTGTCGGTGAACATGTGACTAAATTTATTCAGGGTTTTCGCTAGCCTATTATGTTGGTCAACTGTAAGTTTAGGATTAATATCAAGGGGAATGCCATTTCTGTCTACAGGAATTATTTTACTGGGGTCCAGTTTAGGTGCTTGGGGTGGTGTTTTACTTTTGTATATTGGAATTTCCATATTAGGTCTCAAATATCCTAACACGGAATTTTGCTTTAGCCACTTTGGAAATTTACTGGCATTATATATTTGAATGAATTTATCGTTCCCTATGGCGTCTGTAGATATATATACATGGAGTTTTTTCTTTTCTCTGATGTTGAGGTCAATATCTAACTCGTATGTTGAGTGTTCAGGTGGTAACTGCATTAATTTGTAATGTTGATGTGGAGCTACAACAATATCCTCGTTCACTTTAATTTCAACTAAATTTTCTGGTTTGGTGATAGTGTTTGTGTTGAGTATAACTGGTTTCAAATTCAATAACCACGATTTGTTCATAGGAATAGTGTGAGTTTGATTTTTGTTTGTTATTCTAATTTGCTGTTTCTTGAAATCAAGTTCCATGCAATTTTGGAATAAAAACCAATTTCCCAAAATTATGTCAATAGCTAGGTCTTTTATTACATAAAACTCTGTTGGATACTCTTGTGAATTTATAATTATGGGTAACGATAGTTTTCCTATTACTTTAACTGGTTGGTCATTGGCTGCTACTATTACTGGTAGGTTGTCCGTTTGAAGGGGAAGGTTATCTACAATTGTTGATTTGATTAGGCAATAATTACAACCGGTGTCAAGTGTTGCTGCGTATACCCTGTCTGTTTCTTTTACTTGAATATTCATAGTTAAGGTGGGAAATTTCTTGGTTTCTTTTACGTTAAAAATTAGGTCATAAATATCAGATAAAGTACACTTAGTTTGCCTTCTTTCACATTTGATTAGATTTCTAGATTTAAGTGTTTAATGCTTTGTTCCGATGCTTCATTTTCAATTATACTTTGGAGAGATAGTGCATCACTATTGGATAAACAAATGTCATGAATTTGGAAGGTTTGGTTTTGGGCATTAACTAGTTCATTGGGAAGTGATGACTTAATCATTGATTGGTTGAAGGTAGCTTTAGGTAACGGCGGAGGAGGTTCGGTCACGGCAGCGATGATGTCAGAGGCTGCAGCAGTGTCGGTGCCCGTATCAGCTGTTCGTGACGCAGGCAGTTGCTGATATGTTGATGCTGGTTCGCACGTCACGTAGGATGACGTAGACGCTGATGCTCCCGTGCTCGTTGCAGTGACCTTGCGATCAGCTGATGGTGTCGTTACCGCGGTCGGTTCATGGATAGGGTGTTTACTAGTGCTATTGGTACTTGCCTTTTTATGCTTAGTTTTTCCGTTACTATTAGGATTTAATTCTCGCCTATTTCTGTAATTCTTGCGTTTAAGGGACTCTTGTATTGTTGGGAAATCAATTTCGTATTGTGATTGTAGAAGTGAATGTTTATTGTTATTTGTTAAGTTGTTCATACTTTTAGGTCTGCCTGACAAAAGTTCAGGGAAATGGCTTGTTTTATTCCAAAAATATCTAGTGCGAAATGGTTTGTTTTCATGGGAAGCCATATGATTGTGTTTACCAGTTAAATGACTTCCCTGGTTTACACGTTTTTTTGATTGCGTGATCGTTGATCAGGGCGCCTGAAACATTGATCTATGGTGTGATTGGTTCTTTTGCAATAAGAGCAATGTTTAGAGGATCTTTGACTGTGATTTTTGTTGTTCCTGCTGGCACGATTGTTTCTTGAATTGAACCAACATACCTCGGTGGTGTGGTTATTTACTTTACATATGTGGCAATACCTTGCGTCTTGAGGAGGTGATTTATGATTTGAGTTGTAATTAGAGTTGTGGAAACTAGCTCTGTTTTTGGGAGAGGAGTTTCGTGAGCTGTAACTAGATTCACGTGAAGAACTTCTACGCATAAATCTATCACTTGACCTGTCTCTTGACCTATCTCGCCTATGGTATGGAGATTCATCTCTTTTGTATGGGGAACGTGACCTGTATGAGGTTTCATCATTAGGGCTCCTACACCTGTCTCTACTTTTACGGGTTTCATTTGTTGCAAGTTTTAGACTGTTTACGGTTTCTGTTAGGTTTCTAATGTCTGACTGTAGGACAGCTAAGTTAGCGTCATCAAATGCTACTGTTTTTGGGTTTGTTTTGGGAGATTTATGCCTCTGATATAATCGTGTATTTTTTGACTTTAAAATCGACCGTGATTCAATTTTGAACAGATTTTCTTTCAATTCTTGTAAGGATCTATTTTCCAGTTTAATTAGCTCATCACAAATATTTGGTTTAATACCCTGGATTACGTATTCAATTACTTTTTTGTCAGTCATGTCGGGATCAATTCGTTTGCATAGGTGGATAATCTCGAAAAGGAAGTGGGACGGAGATTCGTTTTCTCCTTGAACCCTATTTTCAAGTACAGTTTGCAGGTCTGCATTAGATACATTAGATACATTAGATACATTAGTTGAAATGGCGACCTACTCAGGTAGGTATTTTAAGCCAAGTATGAATGACAGATGAGTGAAGGATGATTGTGGCGCGATCTTGTAGTCTTGTTACTGACTAAGGCCGACATATTCCTTAGACAGGACTGTTAATTAATAGCCCAACAGCCAATGGCAACTAAGGGACCTACATTTTTACGTGGGATCCGAACCACGATTTCGCCTCGGTTAACAATTTACGAACTGGTTAGGGCCTTAAATATGGCCCGATCTTAATGAAATTTAATACAGACGTGTAAAGTGGTAATCACTCGGATGAGTTCGTAAACCAGCCCAATCGGTCCACCGGAAGGGGGGGGGCTAAAGGAGGATAAACCCCCCAATAATGGGGTTTTTTGAGTTTTTTACATAGAAAATAAAAATAATCAAATTTTCGTTAGCGCCATTGAATTCAGCTCGAAAAAACAAACAATTTAGTATGTTGAATCACTGCTCTATGTCCATTGGTTATCGAGATATTGAAAGTGGTAAACGAAGTACGTTGTCCCAATGTTAACCTAATGGGAAATAATTAAAATTCTATATAAATATTGCTTATTTCTCAATGTATCTTAATAAATATGTTTTTTTTGCATTTAAAATTCACTGAGTATGCAGGTCTGCTGCAACGGGGATGTTTTTTAGAAAGGAAAGTTGCAAAGCACTTTCCTCAAAATAAACTTTCTCTAACAAAGAAAATCTGGTATTGAAATTGTACCACCAGCTTAATAATGTGGATATTCTTTGAAGATAATAATTAAAGCACAAGCCTTATAAGGATCAGGTTTTAACAAAGAGCAAATATATTACATTATTGCCTCAATAAAATGAATCTCATATTTATTTAAAACTGGAACGCACTATTAATTTAAAATGTTACCTCATTTAATAAATTGATATTTAGGCTGGTATTTTTATTCCATATAAAATAATAAAGGTAATAAAATAAACCCACTGGACGCGACTTTGGGCTTATACAATGTAAAGGTCTGCTGCTCTCCCCCTATCTTTGTTAACAGATCTTTGTTATCTCTCTTATCTTTGTTAAGGTCATTATTTATTGGATCAGAGCAGTTATTACAAATGCAGAAAAAAAACAGTAAACTTTTATTTAACCTTTACGAGCCAAATATCCTTGCTCATATCCGATATATTTTAAACGAATCGAACCTGACCGGGACTTTCTTATCACACTATATGAAACTAAAAATACAGCCAATATTATAATCAGTAGAAAATAAACCAATAGAAAATAAATATAAACCAGTTTTTCGACAGCTAAAATTATTATAATCTCGAATAAAAGATGTCACTAATAAAATGCAGTTTCATGTAAACGTTTGTTTTTATCTATTTAAACTGTAAATGGACCAAATAACTGAAACAGTGTATTCTTGAAGCTCATTTGATTCTTAGATCAATATAACACATTACACCGTAATACAGTTTTAGCATAATGACTTGTAACAAAATAACACAATTGCAAGTCCTGTTATAGGTTTACACATGACAATCCTATAATAGCATTATCAGAGGTGCCAATTAGTGCGATTGGTTGCTTGATCAATATCCTTAACAAATAAACTCAAAGTGAACTTTATCAGACGATCTCTAAGAGATTATTCAATCCAGCGATTGGTAATGAATCATTTCTATTGACTCGACAAACAAGAGTGATTTATCAGTTGAAAGATTGTCACGAGGGGAACGGAAGTTGATGAAGCTTTTTAGAAACAGGAGATAAATATCGGGAAATGTATCATTCCTCTGAAGACAAGAATTAATTTTTACCGTTATTTTCCACTTAGGTCCGTAACCACCACCACTCCACTTAGGTTATTTTTTGGCATAGGTTCGTAAAATTTGGACTATGAATCTAACAATCTTACTTTAGACTAATACTATAAATACCATTTGTTATCCTCGCTTTTCGAGAGAAAATGTTGAAGATATACGTGACTTGAAACGCAATACCTATTCTAGAGACGACGCAAGTCTTAAGTCTTAGTTGCTAAGTCTGGTTCCCAAAGGAAAGGTACACAAATCAGTATCAGAGTCTCTCTCAAAGGCCTGTTATTTAGCGTCGTTACGTGACTGGTTGGTTTTATGCTTTTTATCTCTGATGTATGAGTGAATATGACAAATGGTACGATACAGAATCACAGCCCTAATGCTGTAGCTTAGAAGATGTCAAGTAATATTATCAAAGTTGCTTAATCATTTAGGATATTGAATAACTATTTTATTATGACAGTACCCACCAAAATTAAGTGTATAAATAAATACAAAAAATTACATTATTTATTTCCTAAATTAATTACTAATCTACATTTTAACTAGATAGATCTACATTTTTTTCGCTAGATAGCGAATTGAAAATACTTGTTATTTGTAATCGCACCTAAATAAAATAGTCCTTTGTACACCCAGGGCACACACCTCATAGGTCTTATGAGGTTATTTCATATGAGAATGGTAATATGCAGTTAAGCGTATGCAATTTCCATAACTTCAGGATGAAGCCTTTTCTAAATCCAGTACTTTAAACAATTAAACCTACAAAAGTCAGTGAACTAATTATTCATACAGTAATTGAGTGATTTGTAGTGAGTCAGTGGCGTAGTTGGTAGCGCACTCGGCCTCGGAACTGTGGCCACGTTGTGTCGCAGGTTCGAGACCCGAGCTTGTCGCGAACTTTTAGCAGTACTGCTTATCCTTGTACTGTATCGGCTCACTCCTTGTCATTGCTTGATAACGTCCACGCACAGATCAGTAGTCCATGTGGGCGGGGCAAAGGCAAGGTCAAAAAGAGGCCGCCACTCTCTTAAAAAAAAATTATCTCATGCAAATTCAATATTTCATTTAGATTATTTATGTCGCACTGTTATAAGATTCGTTAGAGCATTGTAAATCTTTACTTCTATCATCTAAAAATTCATTGTCCTGCTACTACGCATTACAGCCTTAATGTAACAGACTAGCACATGAACGGTTTATATACTACTGCGCAAAGCGGTCAAAGGAATTCTGAGAGAGATTTTACAGCCCTAATGAGGCTTTACTGGCAACATGAAATCACTGCTAGGCTTAACATATTTTTTCATACATTTATTTGTTTTAATTGAGACTATAAACTAATGTCTTTCATGGTATATAGTAAAGAATGTTTTTGTAATTTGTTTTTATTAACATGAATATGTTAATAAGTTTCCACAAGAATGCATAAGAATAAAGAAGAAGAATAGGAAAGAAAAAGTTTAACTCTTGTATTTTTCCAAATAATATGGGATATCCATCATCAACCACCCACACAACCAATAATTTATGAAGTAAAAAGTCCGATTAATTTTATTTTGTATAATTATTTTAAACACATTTACCCTTTGAACTAGTACATCATTTTGAAACTAAATTTAATGAGAAAGTTTTTCATGAAATATAAACCAGACCTGAAGCAAATATACAACAGTATAATAACGTTTAAAATGTAGCTTTATAAATGATTTTTTCCTTTTAATCTTTTCCGAAGTTCGTAATTATCACAAGACCTTTGACTCACAGCTAATTATACTAAGTACCGATCTAGGGCAATCGGTTTTCGAGTAGCTGCAGAAATAAAGAGAATGAGTCAAGTATATAGGGTGATTACTAAAAGCCCTTCAGGACTTCGGGATATGGTTACTTACATCAAATCTAATAAAACCACCACACGTTGCCATAATGGCGTAAAGGGCCTATATGTTGACTAACAGGACCTATTTTGCTGCGGAATATCAGGTTTCTATTTTGAACTATTTAAAAATGGCAGACATTTTAATTTTATAAGACCTAATATTTTAAAAACCAAAAATTTTAGAAAACTTTTACAAATGACAAAGAAGTTGCCCAATTTTATTTGGTAAAAAACTGAGTTATTACAATTTTTCCTTGTTTGCAATTTATTGCAATTCATGCTTGTTTATGGCAGTTATAGCAAATTTTCGCATAAATATTGCATTAACTCCGTTAATTGAAGTTCGATCCTAATCTTTGCATTGTTATTTACGAAATAAAATTGCGCGTCTTTTTTGTCTGTAGTAAAATTTTCGTAAAATTTACGGTTTTAAGATATTAAGTTTTATAATAACTGCCATTAGTTGGCTGCCATTTTTAATGGGTCAAAGAAGAAATTTGTTAATCCGCACCAAAATAGGTCTTTTTAGTCAACATATATACACCAAATTAAAGTTGATACCTTTAGTAGTTCCAAAGTTATGCAAAATCATGTTAAAACACATATATACCGACAGACGGATAAACTAGCATTCTAAGACCCATATTTACATCAACTCTGAATGCGTGAGATCTAATGCATATTAGTCTGAAATCCCCGATATTTTCATTTTCGTGGCAGCAAACCTGCATACTCATTCCCCATGTTATTCCTTTTGAGCTTACAAAACATGTCAAATCTCGCTATGTTGTATTGAAGTATGTTCTTTTGCTTTTGAAACTCTCTGAGTATGCAGGGCTGCTGCAATTTGGGTATTTATATTCCATAAGGATAAAGTTAGGAATGAGTATGAATGTTTGCTGCAACGAAAATGTAAAATCGGGTGTTTTATAGGCTAAAATACATCTTATCTAGATGAAGACACAAATCAAGTTATATGAAGATATGTTTAGAAATAAACGAGATGTAAAATTATACTTATTTCCCATAAGGATAACATAGGGACAATGCCCTGTGTTTACTACTTTCATTATCTCAGTAGCCAATGATCATAGAGCAACTTCCGAATGATTCAGAATACTAAATTTATTAGCCAATTTTAATAATGCAAACCAAAATTAAATTATTTTTAGGTTTTTCTATGTAAATATATTCAATAAGCCCAATAATGTTTGATGGGTTTAAACCCCCTTAACCCCCCTCCTCCGATCTGATGGTCCTATTAGTTTGGTTTTTTAACTCATCCCAATAATTACCACTTCACTCGACTGCACCTATTTCATCAAGATCGGAATATTTTATGAGATTTATCGCGTTTAAGGTCACTTTTATAAATGTACACAGAACTCCCCAGGGACATCAGTAGGGACATCCCCAAAAACACCATTACAAGCAAAGAACAGATTGAAATATACAAACCGGCCATTAGTAGTCTGAAAGGTACAAACCGGCTGGTGGTGTGTCTTGATATTAATTTTTTTTTAGTTCCGCCGCCGAAAAGCAGAGGAGAAATTAGCGCTGATGCAAGGAATATTTCAAGCTGGCTCCGTCGTCCGCTCTTCTACCCACTATCCAAAATGAGAATGTTTGTAGACAAAAACCTAACTGTCAAAATACTGGTATGACAACCAACTGTTCTCTTTTTCGGCGGCGGGAACCACTCATTCTTTTATAAGGTGTCCCTACTAGAAGATTCTGTATACATTGCATTATAGATAAATAGATATAAAAAATTCCAAGGAATGGTTTTTGACACCTTGGAGCCCCAAAACGTAAAGTTATCATGGTCTTAGGACTTATCAAGGGCTTAGGTCTTACCTTTAGACCTATTGTAATAGGTTATTCCCTAGAGGGGAAATTCGTTAATACTATGTGATTTTAAAATATATAAAAATAACACTATTCTTTAAGTGTATGTTTTTTCTACCTCGTTTATTATTGCAGATACTATTTTGCAGATACCTAATAATCTTTTTATTTATTTTTGTGATTAAAAGTATTATTAGTATATTTTACTACTAGTCACCAAAGTAGCCCATTTCGGGCCAAGATAGTGTTTTACTTGCGAGGCGTAAGCCGAGCATGTAAAACTCTATCGAGCCCCAAATTGTTGTGAACAATACTTTTCATTACGATGCAAATTAGTATCCAAACTTATAAAAAATCATCCAACAATTCATAATTCAGTCATTTTTATAAGCAAACACAATACGGCTGAACTGTCTATTTTAGTTTAAAGTCAGCTGGTTGAACTGTCAAAATAGGAACTTTGTTTGGGTACGGCAACATTTTGTTTGGGTATCGAAATAGTATATTTCGAAACAAGGGCCGAAAATGAGGTTTTGCAGGCTCGAGATCGTTTTTGAAATTCGATTCGAAGTCGAGAATTTGACACGATCGAGAGCTGCAAAACCCTTTCGGCCGAGGTGCGAACGCTATTTTTCACCACACTACACAATGAAATATACCCTAAATAACTAGGAGTACGCTTATTCTGCGCGTAATGGGATGAGTGAACTCAGATATTACCAAAGCATTATTTTGTTAATTTACGAGCAACGTGTGTTTGTAATGTTTCAAAAGTTCTAAAATAAATGACAACTAGGCCGGCCACACACAGAGGCGATAAAATGTTTTTTGTGTTTTGTTGTTGAACAGCTGACGAAATGTTCAACAAGCCGTGATGATTTAGATGTTTTTCCTATTAGAATTGAGCAAAACAAGCTCTACAAAACTATAAGCGACGAATAAATTATGTTTGCCGAAGGACATGAGAGGGCTTCGCCCCCCCCACGCCCTCCCGCCCAAGCAGCTGTTTGAAAAAGGACATTTTACACTGTCCATGATAGTTTGAATGCTTTTTTTACTGTGTAAATCTAGCTCTACAAGATTATGAGAAACTAATAACAGTTACACGCCAAAGCAGTTGTTTCAAAAAGGCCATGGCCCCCCTTTAAGCTGCCAGGATGGTTTAAATGCTTTTTCTCTTATAGTATTAAATAATCCTAGCAATACAAAACTATCAGCGGCTAATTACAAGCCAAAGCAGTTGTTTGCAAAAAGAATATAGGGGCTCCGCCCCCAACACCCTCCCGAAAAAGCAGTTGTTTGCAAAAGGACATGGGGGGGGCTTCGCCCCACCCACCCCCCTCTTTACACTGCCCATGATTATAAAGCCATGATGGTTTAAATGTTTTTTTCTAATAGTATTAAATAAACATAGCTTCGCCCCCACGCGCTCCCGCCAAAGCAGATGTTTGCAAAAGGACTTGGGGGGCTTCGCCCCCCAAACCCCCCCTTTGCACTGCCCATGATTATAAAGCCATGATGGTTTACATGCTTTTTAGCGAATTTTCCCTATAGATAAGAAGCTATTACCGTAGGTCTCATGGTAAGACCTAAGCGCGAGACCATGATAACTTTTCGTTTTTGGGCCACCAGAAGCAAAAAACACCATTCGTTCGAATTTATATATATATGTGTGTGTCTGTCAGCACGATAGCGGCCGTAAATATGGTCCGATCTTAATGGAATTTGGTACAGACATTTAAAGTGGTAATCAAACGGACGAGTTCGAAAACCAGCCTGATCTGATTCCCGGAAGGGGGGGTGAAGGGGGATAAACCCCCCAAAAATGTTTTTTTTGAGTTTTTCTCATAGAAATATAAAAATAATCAAAATTTGGCCAGCACCGTTGAATTCAGCTTGTAAAAACAAACAATTTAGTATCTTGAATCATTCCTCTATGTCCATTGGTTACCGAGATATTGAAAGTGGTAAACACAGTACGTTGTCCCTATGTTAACGTTATGGGGAATAAGTAAAATTATATATCTCGCTTACTACTCAACATATCTTAATAAAACTTGGTTTCCGGCTTCATCTAGATGAGATCTAATGTATTTTAGTCGAAAACTCCCAAAATTTCCATTTTTGTGGCAGCAAACCTGCATACTCATTCCCCATGTTATCCTTCTGGGAAATAAAATAAATACTATATCTTCCTTATTTTTTGACATATCTTGATAAAACGTGGTATTTGGTTTCTCCGAGTTCAGATCTAAAATACTGAATTAAAACTACCCAGTTTTAACGGTCCTGTTGCAGCAAACCTGCATACTCAATTTCCATGTTATTCGTGTGGGGCTTACAAAAACATGTAAAATCTCACTATGTTGGATTGAAATATGTTCTTTTGCATTTGAAATTCGCTGAGTATACAGGTCTGCTGCAACGGGAGTATTTAATAATAGTATTTAAATAAACCTAGCTCTACAAACATATCAGTGACTAATTACACGCCAAAGCAGTTGTTTGAAAAAAGAAGATGGGGGGGCTTCGCCCCCCACGCCATCCCGCAAAGCAGATGATACAAGAGGACATGGGGGGGCTTCGCCCCCCACACCTTCGCCTTTACACTGCCCAACATTAAGAATCCATGATAGTTTGAATGCTTTTTTTACTGTGTAAATCTAGCTCTAAAAGATTATGAGCGACTAATAAGAGTTACACGCCAAAGCAGTTGTTTGAAAATGGACATGGGGGGGCTTGGCCCCCCCCACAACTCTCCTTTACACTGCCCATGATTATAAAGCCAAGACGGTTTAAATGTTTTTTCGTTATACTGCTTCAAAAATAGATGTTTTTAATGCATGTTTTCCGGACCTAAATACACTCTTTTTATTACTAGGAATTAAAAGCTGATGTACTCGATACCAGCTGACTCTTCATAATCCTAGGACTATAAAAGTCAAAAAGTGCCGAGTACATCGTAATAATCGAATAATATTCATTCGATTACAAATAATCGAAACATTCATCGTTATTATCGAAAAATTCATTGTTTTCAGTTTAATTATTTTGTGAAACTCGCTCATTTCACCAATCGATTATTACATGCGTTCGATACGTCGATAGTTGTTCGTTGTTGTCAGTCTAACCTAACACAAATGAAATAGATAATCAGCTGATTGCTTCGAATAGCAAGAACAAGACGGTGGCATCTTTTGAAGGCATCTTTAAAGGTAAACAAGCTGTAACATTTTGGTTTTCTTAAGTAGTTTACGTATTGTATTGAGCAATATAACGAAAAACATAGTTCATCACACGGACCTAAAGCTGCTTTTCGTTACTCGGTCATTTTTCAACCTCGGCTTACAGCCTCAAGTAAAACGTGACCTTGTATGAAAAGCGTCACTTTAGGTCCTTGTAATGAAATATACTATTTTCTATTAGTATTAAATAATGAACCTAGCTCTACAAAACTATCAGCAACTAATTACACGCCAAAGCAGTTGTTTTAAAAAGGACATAGGGGGGCTTCGCCCCCCGCTCCTCCCCCTTTAAACTGACCATGATTATAAAGCCATGATGGTTTACATGCTTTTTTAATAATAGTATTCAAATAAACCTAGCTCTACAAAACTATCAGCAACTAATTACACGCCAAAGCAGTTGTTTCAAAAAGGACATAGAGGGGCTTCGACCCCCACACCTCCCCCTTTAAACTGACCATGATTATAAAGCCATGATGGTTTACATGCTTTTTTAATAATAGTATTTAAATAAACCTAGCTCTACAACACTATCAGCGACTAATTACACGCCAAAGCAGTTGTTTGTAAAAAGAAAATGGGGGGCTTCGCCCCCCACGTACTCCCCCCAAAGCGGTTGTTTGCAAAAGGAGATGGGGGGCTTTGCCCCCTCCTCATCCCCCTCTTTATACTACCCATAATTATAAAGCCATGATGGTTTAAATGCTATTTTTCTAATAGTATTAAATAGACTTAGCTCTACAAAACTATCGATGGCTCTACAAGCGACTAATTACACGGCAGAGCAGTTGTTTGTAAAAGGACATTGGGGGTTTTCGCCCCCCACACCTTCGCCTTTACACTGCCCAACATTAAGAATCCATGATAGTTTGAATGCTTTTTTTAATGTGTAAATCTAGCTCTAAAAGATTATGAGCGACTAATAAGAGTTACACGCCAAAACAGTTGTTTGCAAATTGACATGGGGGGGCTTGGCCCCCCCACAACTCTCCTTTACACTGCCCATGATTATAAAGCCGAGATGGTTTAAATGTTTTTTTCTATTAGTATTAAATAATGAACCTAGCTCTACAAAACTATCAGCAACTAATTACACGCCAAAGCAGTTGTTTTATAAAGGACATGGGGGGGCTTCGCCCCCCACACCTCCCCCTTTAAACTGACCATGATCATAAAGCCATGACGGTTAACATGCTTTTCTATTGATAGTATTAAATGAACCTAGCTCTACAAAACTATCAGCGACTAATTACACGCCAAAGCAGTTGTTTGTAAAAAGAACATGAAGGGGCTTCGCCCCCCACGCCCTCCCGCCGAAGCAGGTGATTTAAAAAGGACATGGGGAAGCTTCGCCCCCCCACACCCCCCCCTTTTGCACTGCCAATGATTATAAAGCCATGGTGGTTTAAATGTTTTTTTCTATTATTATTAAATGAACCTAGCTCTACAAAACTATCAGCAACTAATTACACGCTAAAGCAGTTGTTTTAAAAAGGACATGGGGGGGCTTCCAGCCGGTATCAATGCGATCAGCTGATTGTATCGCGGTCAGAGTTAGTCTGGCGCGGTGTGTCAGTCTGACTATTGTCGCGCTTTACCGATTGCATGCTTATTCCGTTGTAACTTTTATAGATGAGTTTTCTCTTGTGATCAATGATTTCAAAGATACAAATCTGTGCCTTGTTGGTGATTTTAGCATTTCAACTTTGAGAAATTCAAATGAAATAGACGCATATTTAAATCTGTTATATAGCCAGGGTCTAGAGCAACTTTTTAATGTTCCTACTAGAATTGTTGGGAATTCAGTATCTTGCATTGACCACGTTTTCTGTCGTTCCATTAATGACCTTGATTTCAATGCTGTACCTTATGATGCAAGAATAACAGATCACCATTTAATTTTGTGCAAGATAAAATTCATCGATCCAGCTCATACTGTAAACAAAATTAATAGTAGCTTTAGCTATGAAAAAATAAATTTTAAATGTTTGAATGAATTAGTGCTTGAAGTAGACTGGAGTAGTTTATATAATGAGGTAAATGTTTCAAAAGCTCTTAATATTTTCTTTGACAAATACAAAGATTGTATTACTAAATCGTCTTTCAAAGTAACAATAAACAAACAGGATAGATTTATTAAACCATGGATGAACGAGTGCTTGAGAAATCGCATACAAACTAAAAATAAACTGTCGAAACTATTATCTGCACAACCAAATAACATTCAACTAAGACGTTACTATAATACCTACAGAAATAGACTTTTGACTGACATAAGAAATCATAAGAAAGATTATTATTATAATATTTTTAATGAAAACAAAAATAATGCCAAAGTTCAATGGAGAATTTGATAGTTTAATTGGAGTGAAATCGAATACGAAAGGACTAATAAATAAAATCATAGATCCTGTTAATAATGTAGCTTATGAAACGTCTGAAGAAATGAGTTTGTATTGCATTTTAATAAGGTATCTAACATTTGTCCTAATATACCTTCATTAAATGACTGCCACCATTTAAAACATTCTTTTCCAAGGAAATCTATAGTTGACTCAATCTTTTTCTATGATACAACAGCTCTGGAAGTAAGTAATATAATTTCAAAGTTAAAAAATAAAAAGTCAACTGGAATTGATGGTTTATCGTCAATGGTGATTAAGGCTACACGAGATACTATATCTCCCATTTTGGCTCATATTTTTAACTTAAGCTTACAAACAGGTGAATTTCCTCAGCATTTCAAATCTGCAATTGTCATTCCGATACATAAAAAAGGGAGCACTACAGATGTAAATAATTACAAACCAATATCTCTCTTGCCGGTGTTGTCTAAAGTGCTGGAAAAAGTTGTTAAGGCTAGGTTAGTATCTTTTTTAACTTCACTTGATTATTTTCATGATAAGCAGTTTGGATTCGTTCCTGGTAAAAGTACGGAAGATGCTCTATTGAATTTTCTTACAGAGGTTTACAATGGGATTAATAGGGGTAATTTTGTTTTAAGCCTTTTTATTGATATATCAAAAGCTTTTGCACAGTTAATCATGTTGTTTTGTTAAATAAATTGTGGAGCGCTGGTATCAGAGGCGTTGCCTTTAAATGGTTTTCAAGTTACCTTTCTGGTAGATGTCAGCAAGTTAGAGTCAATGGTGAATTAAGCCGAGCTTTCACAACACCTTGTGGTGTTCCTCAAGGTTCTGTTTTAAGCCTATATATTATTTCTTGTATATGCTAATGACTTATGTTCTGGTTTATTTAATGGTAAGTTAACTGCATTCGCGGATGACGTAGCTCTTACATACTCTTCAAATGATAAACAAAGTTTGTATACTCTGGTTGAACAGGACCTAGACAGAATAAAGTATTGGTTTGACAACAACTGCTTACTGCTTAGTGAAAAGACCAAATACCTTTTTTATAGTTTAAGCAATGAGCATAGGTTTTTGAGTCCAGTCATCTATAAATGTACTAAGTGCTTGCTAAAAAAGATAAGGAACTGTAGGGAATGTTTAAAGATTGAACAAGCTCAGAGTGTTAAATATCTTGGCCTTACAGTTGACTTTAAGCTTAATTGGAAAGAACATGTAGAAAAATTAAAATGCTCACTTATGATTGCATCGAGAAAATTTTTTTGTTATGCTATATATGTCCTACTTTTGTTTTGAAACAGCTAGATTTTGCTCTTGTTAATTCAAGGCTTCAGTATGGTATTATATTTTGGGGTGGAACCTATTTATCTACACTCAAAGCCTTAATTGTCTGTCAGAAAAAGATTATTTGTACCATTTTATGAAAGTCACCAAGAGAACCCTCTTTTCCACTGTTTCAAAACCTAAAGGTTTTGCCTCTCAGGTATCTATATATCTTTAAGGTCACGAGGCTTTTTTACGTTAAATCAGGGAACTGGGATATGGTTGTGAGCAATTATAGTTTAAGAGGAGGAAGGGATAGAACATTTTATGTAGTTAGGCCTAGATTGGAAATGTTTAAATCATTTTTCTTGTTTGCAGGCCCTAAGCTCTTTAATAAACTACCCGAAACTGTACGAAACATCAACTTTTAACAGTATCAAACATGGACTTTTTTCGTTAATAATTTCTCTTCCTCATTATGATTGCTCCATCCCTCCCATAGTGAAAGTTATTATTTTATAAAACGGCAAAAATATTATTCTTTTGTTATACAATGTTAATTTTTGTTATTGTAAATTTTATTTATATCCACTCGCCACTGTCTTTTGTTCAATTGGTACCCCAATACAGGATTTTCCTAAGGGGCTACCTAATTTCAGGGAAGTCAATTTTAATGTAATGTTTTTTTTAATACAGTCAGTGAACTTGTGTTGTGAATGTTTTTTAGTCAGTTTTGCATTTTTTTTTTCAATTTAAGTTATGTAATAACTAAAGTTACCAGTTTGTTTGTACATATATATCAGTGAAGTAGAATAATTTAATTTTACATTTTTACGCTTATTAATGATTCTTTAATATTTATCTATAAGCACAGTATGTATGTATGTATGTATGAATGAGTGTCATAATTTGAGACAATTAAATGTTACTCAAGTGAATATAGGTACCAAAGTACTGTATTGTATGCAATGCTGTAAGCAACACAAGTGATCAATCTCAGTCTCAATCTCAATCTCAATCTCAGTTTATTTATTTAATTACATGCTTTTTTTAATAATAGTATTTAAATAAACCTAACTCTACAAAACTATCAGCGACTAATTACACGCCAAAGCAGTTGTTTGTAAAAAGAAAATGGGGGGGCTTCGCCCCCCACGTCCTCCCCACAAAGCGGTTGTTTGCAAAAGGACATGGGGGGCTTTACCCCCTCCACATCCCCCTCTTTATACTGCCCATAATTATAAAGCCATGATGGTTTAAATGCTTTTTTTCTAATAGCATTAAATAGACTTAGCTCTACAAAACTATCGATGGCTCTCCAAGCGACTAATTACACGGCAGAGCAGTTGTTTGTAAAAGGACATGGGGGGGCTTCGCTCTCCACGCCATCCCGCAAAGCAGATGTTTGCAAAAGGACATTGGGGGTTTTCGCCCCCCACACCTTCGCCTTTACACTGCCCAACATTAAGAATCCATGATAGTTTGAATGCTTTTTTTACCGTGTAAATCTAGCTCTAAAAGATTACGAGCGACTAATAAGAGTTACACGCCAAAGTAGTTGTTTGCAAATGGACATGGGGGGGCTTGGCCCCCCCACAACTCTCCTTTGGCTTGGGCCCCTCCTACACTGCCCATGATTATAAAGCCATGATGGTTTAAATGTTTTTTCAATTAGTATTAAATAATGAACCTAGCTCTACAAAACTATCAGCAACTAATTACACGCCAAAGCAGTTCTTTTAAAAAGGACATGGGGGGGCTTCGCCCCCCACACCTCCCCCTTTAAACTGACCATGATTATAAAGCCATGATGATTAACATGCTTTTCTACTAATAGTATTAAATAAACCTAGCTCTACAAAACTATCAGCTACTAATTACACGCCAAAGCGGTTGTTTGTAGGTAGAACATGAAGGGGCTTCGCCCCCCACGCCCTCCCGCCCAAGCAGTTGTTTTAAAAAGGACATGAGGAAGCTTCGCCCCCCTACACCCCCTATTTTGCACTGCCAATGATTATAAAACCATGGTGGTTTAAATGTTTTTTTCTATTATTATTAAATGAACCTAGCTCTACAAAACTATCAGCAACTAATTACACGCCAAAGCAGTTGTTTTTAGGAAGATCATGGGAGGCCTCGCCAACCCACGCCCTCACGCCAAAGCGGTGATTTGCAAAAGGACCCCTCATTACACTGCTCATAATTATAAAGCCATGATGGTTTAAATGCTTTTTTTCTAATAGTATTAAATAAACATATCTACGCCCCCCACACCCCCCCCCCTTTGCACTGCCCATGATTATAAAGCCATTATGGTTTAAATGTTTTTAGCGAATTTCCCCTATAGGGAAGAAGCTTTTACCATAGGTCTCATGGTAAGACGTAAGCCCAAGACCATAATAACTTTTCGTTTTGGAGCCCCCAATAGCAAAAAACACCATTCGTTTGAGTATATATATATATATATATATATATATATATATGTGTGTGTGTGTGTGTGTGTGTGTCCGTTAGCACGATAGCGGACGCAAAATGGTACGATTCTAATAAAATTTGTTACAGACATGTAAAGTGGTAATCACTCGGACGAGTTCGTAAAGCAGCACGATCGGACCACAGGAAGGGGGGTTAAAGGGGGATAAACCCCCCAAAAAATGTTTTTTTTTAGTTTTTTACATAGAAAAATAAAATTTATCGAATTTTTGTTGGCACCGTTGAATTCAGCATAAAAAGCAAATAATTTAGTATTTTTAATCACTGCTTTATTTCCATTGGTTACCGAGATATTGAACCTGGTAAACACAGTACGTTGTCCCAATGTTAACCTTACAGGAAATAAGTAAAATTATAAATCTCGTTTATTTCTCAACATTACTTGATAAAACTTGGTAAATGGACTCTTCTAGCTCAGATCTACTAAATATTGAATTAAAAACCAGTCAGTTTTAATATACCTGTAGCAGCAAACCTGCACACTCATTCCCCATGTTATTCTTATGGAGCTTAAAAAACAAGTCAAATCTCGCTATGTTGGAACGAAATATGTTACTCTGCATTTGAAATTAGCTGAGTATGCAGGATTGCTGCAACGGGGGTATTTTCTAATAGTATTAAATGAACCTAGCTCTAAAAAAAATCAGCAACTAATTACACGCAAAAGCAATTGTTTAAAAAAGGACATGGGGGGGCTTCGCCCCCCCACACCCCCCCCCCTTCGACTGCCCATGATTATAAAGCCATGTTGGTTTACATGCTGTTTTAATAATAGTTTTTAAATAAACCTAGCTCTACAAACCTATCAGCGACTAATTACACGCCAAAGAAGTTGTTTGTAAAAAGAAAATGGGGGGCTTTGCCCCCCACGTCCTCCCGCCAAAGCGGTTGTTTGCAAAAGGACATGGGGGTTCGCCCCCACACCCCCTCCCTTTGCACTGCCCATGATTATAAAGCCATGATGGTTTAAATATTTATTTGTATTAGTATTAATTGAACCTAGCTCTAAAAAACTATCAGCAAATTACACGCAAAAGGAGTTGTTTTAAAAAGGACTTTTCCCTTTACACTGACCATGATTAAGAAGCCATGACAGTGTGAATGCTTTTTTTACTGTGTAAATCTAGCTATACAAGATTATGAGAAACTCTTAACAGTTACACACCAAAGCAGCTGTTTGCAATAAGACATGGGGGGGCTTCGCCCCCCCTCACCCCCCCTTTGCACTGCCCATGATTATAAAGCCATGGTGTTTTAAATGTTTTTTTTTCTATTAGTACTAAATGAACCTAGCTCTACAAAACTACCAGCAACTAATTACACGCCAAAGCAGTTGTTTTAAAAAGGACATGGGGGGCTTAGCCCCCCCCCTTTAAACTGACCATGATTATAAAGCCATGATGGTTAACATGCTTTTCTATGAATTGTATTAAATAAACCTAGCTCTACAAAACTATCAGCGACTAATTACACGCCAAAGCAGTTGTTTGTAGGAAGAACATGGGGGGGCTTCGCCCCCCCGCCCTCTCGCCAAAGCGGTTATTTGCAAAAGGAAATAAGGGGCTTCGCCCCCCACACCCCCCTTATTACACTGCCCATAATTATAAAGCCATGATGGTTTAAATGCTTTTTTTCTAATCATATTAAATAAACAGTACCTGGTGGACCGAGCCTTGCTCGGTGTTATTTCATGTTTACCAGTTCATCTAGTTACTATAAAATATTTCAATGTCATAAAATTTATTAATATAAACCTTTTTTATTACTCCATGGACTCTTCATCCCACCTGCTGTATTTTCCCTTGATATAGCTGTAAATTCCAAACAGCTGTTATGATTACTTCATTTGTTTACACTTTCCTTGTTTATTTTCGTTGCTATCACGGCAACCCATAAGGCTAATGTTAAAAATTTACAACTTTAAAATTCGATTTATTACGTTATTAGATTTTCTCTGGCCAAGTAATCTGCGTAAAAGACGTTTTTGATTCATAAATTACTTATTTCCAGACTTTGAAGGAAATCCTCGGAGCGTTTTTGAGATAAATGTGCAAGCATACAAGCAAGCAAGCACGATAACATTACTCATATAAGAGTATAGGATAGCCTCGCCCCCCACGCCCTCCCGCCAAAGCAGGTGTTTGCAAAAGGACTTGGAGGGGCTTCGCCCCCCACACCTCCCCCCCCTTTGCACTGCCCATGATTATAGAGCCATAATGGTTTAAATGTTTTTTTTCTATTATTATTAAATGAACCTAGCTCTACAAAACTATCAGCAACTAATTACACGCCAAAGCAGTTGTTTTAAAAAATACATGGGGGGGGGTTTCGCCCCCCCACCCCCCCCCTTAAACTGCCCATGATTAAATAGCCATGATGGTTTACATGCTTTTTTAATAATAGTATTTAAATAAACCTAGCTCTACAAACCTATCAGCGACTAATTACACGCCAAAGTAGTTGTTTGTAAAAAGAAAATGGGGGCTTTGGCCCCGCATGTCCTCCCCACAAAGCGGTTGTTTGCAAAGGGACATGGAGGGCTTCGCCCCCCCCACATTTCCCTCTTTATACTGCCCATAATTAAAGCCATGATGGTTTAAATGCTTTTTTTCGAATAGTATTAAATAAACATAGCTTCGCCCACCACGCCCTCCCGCCAAAGTGGTGTTTGCAAAAGGACTTGGGGGGGCTTCGCCCCCCTCACCTTCCCCTTTACACTGCCCATGATTAAGAAGCCATGATAGTTTGAATGCTTTTTTCCTACTGTGTAAATCTAGCTCAACAACATTATGAGCGACTAATGACAGTTACACACCATTGCACTGTTGGCTTCGCCCCCCCACACCCTCCCTTTACACTGCCCATGATTAAGAGGCCATGATAGTTTGAATGCTTTTTTTCTACAGTGTAAGTCTAGCTCAACAACATTATGAGCGACTAATGACAGTTACACACCATTGCAGTTGTTTGCAAATGGACATGGGGGGGCTTCGTTCCCCCACATCTTCGTCATTACACTGCCCATGATTAAGAAGCCTTATTAGTTTGAATGTTTTTTTTTACTGTGTAAATCTAGCTCTACAAGATTATGAGCGACTTAAAACAGTTACACGCCAAAGCAGTTGTTTGCTAAGAGTCATGGGGGGGCTTCGCCCCCCCGAACCCCCCCTTTCCACTACCTATAATTATAAAGCCATGATGGTTTACATGTTTTTTTCTATTAGTATTAAATGAACCTAGCTCTAATCAAATCAAATCAAATCAAATCATTTTTTGTCAGAAACACAAATGTGCAAAACAATCGTCAACAATCTATATGTAGGCTATATATACAATTTATACACAGTTAAAAACATAACGTCTCAAAATAAACAAATGACTTAGAAATAGTATTCCTCTAAGCTATAAAATTCCTTGAGAATAAGAAACTCTTTCAACTTTTTTTAATTTTATGGCGTTTGTTTGATTTTTTAGGGATGAAGGGAGGTGGTTGAAAAGCTTGATGGAAGAGTAAAAGGTATGTTGCTGGAAAAATGTGGTTCTATGTTGAGGTAACGGTAAGGGATTAGTTTTCCGGAGATTAAATTTTGAAGGAGGTTGATGAAGGAACAGATCTAAGTTGTTTCTCAAAAATATCAAACAATTGAAAATGTAAATTGAAGGAAACGTTAGGATGTTGTTTTCTCTAAATTTGCCTCTACAAGATGTCAGTCTACCAAGGCCAAATATAATTCGTAAAGCCTTTTTCTGGGCTTTGAAAATTATTTTCGATTTCGAGCTGTTGTGTCCCCAAATTGCAACACCATAAGCGAGGATCGGAAAGAAACATCCATAATAAGCGGTGAGAAGGATTTCACGATTTGAGAAATAAGAAAGCCTGCGTAGAAGGAAGAGAACCCGACTTAGTTTTTTGGATACACCGTCAATATGCTCATGAAAGTTGAGATTGGAATCTATAGTTATCCCTAAAAAGTTCGTACTAGAAGATGATATCACTTCAAAGTCACCTACTAATAATTGGTTGATCTCGGAACCATCCCTTTTTCTCAAGAAAAAATTTACAACCTTTGTCTTAGCTGCATTTATAGCAAGACCATTATCAGATAACCATTGCATGATCGAATTTGCTTCGTTAAACATTTCCACCTCCAGTTTTTCAAGACTCTTGTTGGAAAGAGCAAGAGAAGTGTCATCCGCAAACAAACACAGATTAGCTTTAGAAACACTTATAGCAATGTCATTAATGAAAATAAGAAACAGGATCGGGCCTAAAATACTGCCCTGTAGTACACCATACCGCATTGGCAATTTTTCCGAGTCCCTCATCTTAAGAAAATCTAAATCATCTATATATGGAACTGAAACGACTTGCGTCCTGTTCCGTAGGTACGATGATACCCAGTCATACGACTTTCCTCTGAAGCCTATTTTTCCATCTTTTCAAGCAAAATGGAATGATCCACAACATCAAAAGCCTTGCTTAAATCAAGAAACAAACCTAATGAATGTTCTTTCTGGTCAAGAGAGGAGGACAAAGTCGATACAAAGTTAAATAAAGCATCAACAGTCGAAGTGTTCTTACGGAATCCAAATTGGTTTTTGAAAAGGATGTCATCAAAAGGATGTCAAAAATGAAGATAAACGGTTCAGAAATACCTTTTCAATTATCTTTGAAAAAGTTGACAGGATTGAAATTGGTCTAAAATGTTCAGGAATACGAACATTTTTTATTTTAGGCAATGGTTTGATTGTTGCAGTCTTCAGCAATTATGGAAATTGTCCACAATGGAAAGACGAATTTATAATGTGAACAAGAGGCGAAGATAAACTAAAAGCACACGACTTCAAGATTTTCGATGAGACACCGTCATATCCAGAAGAGTTACTTGACTTAAGCAACTTTATTGCTGTTAAAACCTCTTCTTCACTTGTTGGAGACAAAAAAAAGGCTAGATCCTACATTCTGGCCCACTAAAGAAGACACTCTTGAAATCGGTCCACTACTACCGACTCTAAGTCCGACCTCGGAGAAGTAATTATTGAGGTAATTAGAAACAAACCCTGATCTACAAAACTATCAGCAAATAATTACAAGCCAAAGCACTTGTTTTAAAAAGGACATGGGGGGGGGGTTTCGCCCCCCACACCCCCCCCTAACTGCCCATGATTAAAAAGCCATGATGGTTTACATGCTTTTTTACTAATAGTATTTAAATAAACGTAGCTCTAAAAAACTATCAGCGACTAATTACACGCCAAAGCAGTTGTTTGTAAATAGAACAGGGGGGGGCTTCGCCCCCCCACGCCCTCCCGCCAAAGCGGTTGTTTGCAAAAGGACATGGAGGGAGCTTTGCCCCCCACGCCCTCCCACAAAAGCTGTTGTTTGCAAAAGGACATGGGGGGGCTTTGTCCCCCACGGCCTCCCGCCAAATCGGTTGTTTGCAAAAGAACATGGGGGGGCTTTGCCCCCCACGCCCTCCCGCGAAAGCAGTTGTTTGCAAAAGGACATGGGGGGGGGCTTCGCCCCCCACGCCTTCCCGCCAAAGCGGTTGTTTGCAAAAGAACATGGGGGGGGGGCTTAAAGCCATGATGATTTGAATGCTTTTTTTCTACCGTGTAAACCAGCATTTGCTTTTTAATTATGCGACAATTTTACTTTGGAAAAATACCATTTACATTTGTTTAGTTTCTAAAATCACTATCGGTTACTGTTTAGGATACTTAAAGAAAGAAGTAAGCGAACCATATAATCCCGTGAGCGTAGTCACGGACATATTCATCACCCAGGAGGCGGGGGACAATAAAGTAGTCATTGACATTGGATAAATCCACAGTAAACCTGGATCTGCCAGGGGCATATTTTCCGTCCAGCAAGGATAACAACCCCATTCGTAATCAGTCTCGTATATACAATTTTAGTGGTGCAGAGATCCGGGTTCTTATCCTTTTGGATCCTCGCATTTTGGATCGCCTTTTTCGGTTTTATTAAGCTTCTGCTTATTCTTTGCCTTGGCTTACGGAAGCTCCTAGAGCTCTTGCTCGGGTTCTTGATACGCTTGAGTGGTGCGGAATAACTGGTCACGAGGACGGCGCCAATGATGAGCCGTCCATGGATCCGCGACCTAATCCTCTTATTTTTGAATCTGGCTATCCTGACTTTATTATTATAAAACTAATTATACTACTATATATGCAAAATTAATTATTATTTTTGTGAATTTCGTGCCTGATTATGTATAATAAAATTATGTAGGAAACAAATCATTAATCTACACATCTACAACATCCTACATTCTCAATTCAATTTCATACACATTTAATTTGTCTTAATATAACTGATCGCATGCATCCTTCTTGGTACAAAAGTTTGTTATTAATACGATTTGCGCTATAAAAATATATTTTTTATCGCAATTTTATACAAAAATTGCGTTTGCTGGGATAAAATTCACATTTGTTCCATCAACGTACTTTTATATATGCAATAGTATCTTTACTCATTGTTTTTTAACGTTTTATTACTTTTACCTAAAAGAAACAAACAATAAATATTTTCACATGAATATATGGAATCAGCTGATAGTAAAAAGAACATAACAATGTGTTCCTGTTGGTTCCATCTAGCGTCATTCATATAAACTATCTCGACTACGGCAACAAAACAGAAATGATCGATCTGAATTTTTATATTTTTATGCTTTGCTTTTTTAATAATAAACATTTTAACGTGGTCTAAAAAAACTGACAGTTGATAGGCATGTAGCATGTCATTTAAGTGTTTCGTGAAATACTTTTTTTCTAAATTCCACTGTTATTTTCCTTTTATTTTGAAACAATCTTTATTTGTATCCCGTAGTTTATTACAGTAAATTATTGTCCAATGTTAAACTTATGATGATTTTAGAAAGTTAAAATATTAAATTACTCAAGAAATACTAAACCAGTATGCTTCAAAATTTAATGGCATATTCCCTGTATGATACTAAACGTTTGTGCGAAATTTGGAAATGATTAGTGTAGCGGTTTTTAAGTAATCGCGTTACGTACATACACACACACACAGTGACGGACAACGAATCTTCAACTCCGCTGATACATAGACTCGTTCACTTCGTTCACTCATCGATAAAATACCCCCGTTGCAGCAGACCTGCATACTCAGCGAATTTCAATTACAAAAACCATATTTCAATCCAACATAGCGAGATTTGACATGTTTCTGAAAGCTCCATAAGAATAACATGGGAAAGAGTATGCAGGTTTGCTGCTTCGGGTATATTAAAACTGGGTGGTTTTAATTCATTCTTTAGTAGATCTGAACTAGAAGAAGCCATTTACCAAGTTTTATCAAGATATGTTGAGAAATAAGCGAGATATAGAATTTTACTTTTTCCCCATAAGGTTAACATTGGGACAACGTACTGTGTTTACCACTTTTAATATCTCGGTAACCAATGGACATAGAGCAGTGATTCAAAATACTAAATTGTTTGTTTTTTTTGAGCTGAATTCAATGGTGCCATCAAAAATTCGATAAATTTTGTTTCTCTATGTAAAACCTCAAAAAACCCATTTTTAGGGGGGTCTCCCCCCCTTTACCCCCCCTTCCGGTAGTCCGATCGGGCTGGTTTACGAACTCGTCCAAATAATTACTACTTTACAGGTCTGAGCCAAATTTCATTCCAATCGAGCCATTTTTACGGCCGCTATCGTGCTTAAAGACACATAGATATATATATATATAGATATATATATGTATATATATAGATATATATATATGTATGAAAATGAACGAATTGTGTTTTTTGCTTCTGGGGGCCCCAAAACGAAAAGTTATCATGGTCGCGGGCTTAGGTCTTACCATGAGTACTACGGTAACAGCTTCTTCCCTATAGGGGAAATTCGCTAAAACGGATTATTATTTGACTCACTTGAAAAGAAAACACAGCTATGAAAACCATATGATCGCAACTATCCTGTCTTGAATGTCGTATAATTATGTGATGTTCTGACGTTGTTTCAAGCAAATAAACGATCAGCTGACTTTCGGCCCTAAGGCCCCAAACGTTTTCGGTCCTGTGGCGGCAAACAGTGTGTTTCGGTCCGCGTTTGACGTTTGTAAAACATGTGATTTCGTCGTAGTGTGGTGAAAAAGTTTTTTTTGGGTACGTTAATGCAATGTTTGGGCAAGGCGACACTAAAACAACAGGCCGTAATGCTCTAACTCACATATGATCGTAAGCGATGGCTATGACGTAATTACTTTCTAAGTAATCGTTTATTTGTTGTTTGTTTTGATAATCTGCTGAAAATCATGACCTTTTAAGAAGTTTTGAAAAATTCAGGTCAGAGCTAACTCGCAATTGATGTAGGAAATGCCTTCATCCTCTTGTATGCTACTACTACTACTAGTGTTTCAGTTTTCAGTGCTCCTAAAAACGAGACACGAAAACAGCAGTGATTAAATTCGATACCACGCTCCAGCTTCACACCGACAAAACGATCAGTGGTAGGCATTCATTGTTTTAAAGAGCGTTATATTGATCGAGAAAATGTAATCAGACGTTCTGAAGGATCTCTATTTGTACCATCAAACGCGATCGTCTAAAGATAACTAATGACGCGGTTCCCTCTCGCTTTAAAAATGAACCATCGCCATCATCATCAGAGTTGTCAGCAAGTTGTGACACCGTGGTGACTTAGAGATCGAAAGTGGAGGTGGGATGGAAAAAAACGACAACGAAATAGATGACGAAATTGTGAGCTTCAGTGAACTTGAAGCGAATTGGATCCCCAAAATGACCGAGGAAATCAGTGCAGAGGAATCAGAGAAGTAAGAAGAACTTATGTATTTTCAAGTTTCAACAGCACCAGAATGTATCTTCTCCAGGATAACTTCGGCGGAATATGATTTGCCGAAAATTGATGCGTGTGTGGTGCTTGAAAATCATTTAGAATTAAGATTGTTCCTAAAAAACGAAAGCTATTTAATGTATGTTCATTCATAAACAATCATGGACAGAACATCACTGCTAAGTTTTCTAAGAGAGAGAAAAGAAAAGACCTAATATTTTAGGTCCTAAATACGTCCCTTTATTTGTTCTGCTCTTAAAACACTCAAGTGATCTGTAGCTTTCATTTGAGCCATATTTAATAGAATATGACTATGGAAAAGAGTTCTTGTTCAGTACAAAAACTAGTTAGTACTAGAATGAATCATGTATTAGGATAGTAGTATATAGAATAGTATAATAGAAAATAGTACTATGACCCTGCTTCAAGGTCACATGGCTCGCCAACCAGACTATTAGAATAGATTTTAATCCACCCTTGTATAAAAAAGTAAAAATTTGTTTCAAGCAAATTAGTTTGTTTTCTTTTAATAGGATTAAAAATATGTTTAAATAGTTGAGTACATAAATAAATATGTTTTCTTTTTTGTACTTTCTCCCCTCTATACATAGTATTTAGAGAAAGTATTGTTTTCGTAAAAATTGTCGAATTTGTGCTGTTAGTGGGTGTACGGAAGAGTACAAAATTAGGTTAGCAGTAACATGGAGCTTGTACAAACAATTTAGAGCAAACAATTGTAAAGTTTTTTGGACAGGGTTTTATTTTGACTTAATAATAATTTGAATGCATATGCACCAAGGAGCAAACTATTACAAAGTTTATAAAATGTTTAGCCTATTTGAAGACACTTTGGTTTGAGTAATAGTTGGAAAATTTATCTATTTTGAATTTAGAAACACTTGTGTTGAGTATAAAATACGCACGTGAATCAGTTTTTGTCTTTACACAACAGCTACGATGACACTTCATGGTTCAGACTGACGTTGATCAAGGAGCAAGCAGCTGATCACAAACGATTCATTACGTCATAGCCATCGCTTACAATCATATGTGAATTTGAGCATTACGGCCTGTTTTTTTAGTGTCGCCTTGGTTTGGGTACCGAAAAATCACCTGATCATTATTTGTTTTGTTGTAAGGAAATCGAGGGTTTTCGTGGATCTCAGCTGTGCGATAACGGGCAGTTTTCGTATACAGTGTGATGAAAAATTGAAGGGGTCCACCGTAAAACGTTCTAAGCGACAACATGAGTCGGTGGCGCAGTTGGTAGCGCACTCGGCCCCGGTTCTGTGGTGGCAGCGTCGCAGGATCGAGTTCCGATGATGCCGCATACTTTTAGCAGTACTGTTCATCCTTGTACTGTACCGGCTCACTCCTTGGGTTTGCTTGATAACTTCCACGCACAGGCCTGAGGCCCATGTGGAGGGGCAAATGCAAAGTAAAAAGAGGCCGCAACCCTCTTTTTATCAAAAGAAAAAGAAAAAAATTCAAAATCTGAGATATTCACTGACAAAGGTTCTCTAGAACATGAGCTACACCGTGGTACCTATATTTTGTTTTGAAGATATTTGAGTTGGTAGCCCTGATTTCGTCTGCCAAAGTTTGCGTGCTTCGCGGGACTGCACGGACTTTCTGGGGAATAACGTTCTATTCGCCGAAATATGGAATCTCCGCCGATCATTGCGCTGTCACCCAAGGACCAAAAAGGCGTAGATAAAAATAGAAGACGTGAAGTAAATATTGGAAAGTGGAAGGATAAGACCAGGAATGAATATAGGAAAGTTGGATTACCCTACATTTCAAAAATTAAGAAGCCAAGGCCTGGAAATTGCTACAAAAATATGTGGGTAGAATAATGTTCTACTTATCACTTATCACGTTTTAGTAACAACATTACGTTTCTGTACTTTTACATCAATAAAATGGTTTTATATTCAGTTTTATTTTTCTTTTTGTTGGTATTCCTACCCTCCGTGATTTTTCTTCCAAAGTAGAATAGCAGTTCGTCAGAGAACGTTTCAAGTGCCAATCATTTAGAACGTTATAACCCATAAAAACAAAATTTGGGGGTTTGGCGGTAAACACAGTACGTTGTCTAATGTTATTCTTATGCCAAATATTCAAAAACCGTTATCTCTTAATTGCTAACCGATTTAGATAAAATGTCGTATGTATTAGTGGGATGGTTGTAAATTTATTCTTTTTATTGCAGATTTTCTTGATTTAAGGGAGAAAGTATGTGTCAGTTTGCTGCAACCATTTATTTACAGTTACATGATTTTTTTAAGTAACCCTAGCTGTTCAATTAAAATATAATTTACCCAAATATGAAACCTGTTTATAATGAATTGTGCATAGGATGATCACCCTAAAAATATGCTATTACTTTACCAAATTTATAACTAATAACTTCTCCTGGTTGATCTAAGTTGACGTCAAAATTCGTTAATTAGGCGCTGCCTTGGTGTTTTACGCTCTATCTGGGGATCTGAAATCCACCGAGTTTCACTTTTAGACGTGGGCTTATCTGGATTGTGGACCTGAAGCCCGATTATTTAGGCTCAAATTTATTACTGCCAGATTAGATTAGATTTTAACCGAGTATAACTAAACTCGCGATTTGAAACCCGATTTTTTAACTGCAGTCTAAATTCTGGATATAACTAGTTCTTGTTATAGTCTAGCGGTTTAAAAATTAATTGTTTATTAACCTAAATCTCAATGTATTTTTTGTGACTTTTAGCGAATTTCCCCTATAGGGAAGAAGCTATTACCGTAGGTGGCAAGGTGAAACTTAAGCAATGGTGAGACCATGTTATTTTTTTCATTTTAAGGTCCCTAGACCCCAAAAACACCGTTCGTTCATTTATATATATATGTATATATATACCTGTCCGTAGGCGCGATAACTTTTTTAAAAAAGGTCTGATATTGATGAAATTTGGAACAGACGTATAAAGCGTCGTTCATGACTTCGAGTTCGAAAACCAGGAAGATTGGTTACTCTAAGAAGGTTTTTTTACGAAATAAAATGTATTTTCAAGATTGAACACCTTTTTACTAATTATTTTTAAATTTAGTTGTCAAAATTGAATTCAGCTTAAAAAACAATTTAGCATTTTGAATTATTATTTTACATCAATCCGTTGCTTAGATATCGGGTAATATTGGATGTGCTAAACACAGTACGTTGTCCAATATTATTTTTAACTTTTCCCTCCAAAAAGTATAGTCACCCTGATTTAAGGTATTTAAAAAAAGTACAATTTTGAACATATGATTAAATTTTTAGGTGATGAATATTTTATTTGTGTTTATTTTGAATAGTTAGAGTTCATTGATCAAGATTTTGCAAAAAATATATTATATATAAAAAAAACAAATTATTTTTAAATTTAATAAAGAAAGATTGAGCATTAGGAGGGGGGGGATGTCTTGGTCTAAACTGCCTGAAATCGTAGCATATTATATGGTATGTTTACAATGATGAGGATTGATAATATGTTTTATTGAAATTGGCTGGAGATGTAGGTCTGTTGCAACAGGGATGTTTTAATTACAAACTGACCATATGATTGAATTTAATTTTTTCATGAGGTTAAGGTATTTGTTTGTTTTGGGTGTTTTACATTCATTGATTATATATTTGTTGACATATATATTTGTTGTTATATACTATAACAAGAATACAGTTATTTAAAATTAAAAGACTAAGAATTATATAAAATACAAAAGTGTATGTTCTACTAATAAAAACCAATGTGGTCTCTTTGTTAATTTTCCTCGTGTTTAAAGCTCATGAATGATTAAATATATACGTTTTTCGAATATTATTTACTTAACGTATTCAAACAATACTTTCCTTCAAATAAGTTGAATGCTCACATATACAAAATAAATCCTATGGAAATTCGCTGAGTACGCAGGTCTGCTGCGACGGGGTATTATTTATACCTAGTTACAGTTTATTTAGATCATACCCAAAAACACAAAGTGTTGAAGGGTCGCCAAGCCCTAAAAATATGTGATATCAAAGTGCATACCAAGTCAATTTAGTTTCCTGTAGTTCAACAATGTTCATTTGAATACATATTTAAATTTGTTTGAATACTATTGTTCTGAATACAGATTATAATTCTTCTACATGTACTTGGCCAGCAGCTTATGAATTTATTTATTGATGTTAAAAGACTTCTATGTAGTTCACTTTGGAAAATACAAACGTTTCAACTAATTTAGCGTCTGTTAAGCTGCTGGCCAAGTACATGTAGAAGAATTATAATATGTATTCAGAACAATAGTATTCAAACAAATTTAAATATGTATTCAAATGAACATTGTTGAACTACAGGAAACTAAATTGACTTGGTATGCACTTTGATATCACATATTTTTAGGGCTTGGCGACCCTTCAACACTTTGTGTTTTTGGGTATGATATCACTGTTTTTTTAATAGATAAATATAGTAAAATAACGTAAAATACCTGCACTGGGATCTAAAAACGTTAGCTTTGTTTACATAAAACATGTGATGCTGATATTTGATTGAAAATCAGGAGCTATATCTTACAAATGGTAGATTTAAAAGCAAGTTTGCCATGAGGGTATTTCGTCCTAGGCGTATATATATATAAACTGAGGATCGTTTGAATTTCTTCTTATTACGGGCTTTTAGCCCCTTCAAGCCACTAGTGAAATATAATAATCACATTTTGTAGTGTCTCCTAAATTGAATATAGCATTTTTCACATTATAAATGTGTTTCCAATCTATACTATTAATACGCTACATAGAAACTTTATTCACGATAAGGCTTTTTTTATTTTAAGGCTTACCCACACATATTATACATCAAAACACGCGTCTCAGATGTGCAGATTCCCGTAAGCACCTTTAGATTTTTAATTTAGGCAATTAAACTTGAAAAAGTGTGAAAAACTGATTAGAAAATAATTTGTGTTTTGACAATGGTTTTGACAGAAACGAAAATGTAAACAAATAAACATCTGATCAGCTGTGTGGTATTTAAAATAGCCTATATAGACCACAGACCAAGAAAACAAATTTAGATATCAAAGTAGTTTAAAACTCTGCCCAGCTGTTTTTTTTATTTGAAAAGGAATAAGGCGACGAAAATGTGTTGTGATCGGACACTTTATATTCTTTCAAACATGCTAAGAACGAGTCGACGAAGAAGTTTTATAGCGGTCGGACACGGCGGGGCAATATACGGCAAGATGTTCGCACATGGCGGGACAACGTACGGGAAAGTGTGCAAACAGAAGCTTCATACGCGGAGCTGGAACAATTAGTAGAAAATTATACTGACAAAATCGCACTAACAAATTCAAGGATTCAGCAGAATTCACTTGGCGGGATGGCATTACCATGTCATAAATGTGGCGCGCTACATTTTCAATGAGAAAAAAGAGGAAGAGACAAAGGATTTTCATACAAGCTGCCATAAGGCAAAAGTAAATCTACTTATTTCTCAACAAAGCGATTACATTCAAAGTCTTATTACTGGTACCGATAGACTGAGCAGAAACTACAAAGAAAACATTAATTCCAAGAACGCTGTGCTCGCAACGATAGGCAAAAGAGCTATTAAATTGAAGAAAACAATGGCGGAGGGTTTTTCATGTATAAAGTATACGCAACAATTTATCACTCAATTATAGCACCTTACAACCGTGTGGAGAACATTTGTTATATGCTCTGTATCTATGACGGACGTCAAAATTGGTGATCAAGAAAGAATGCTAAACAAAGCCAACGGCTCTTGCAGCAATGAACTCATGCACAGCTTGACTAAACACTTGATTAAAGTTAATCCCTAAGCGCAAATTTTCAACGTGAAGAGTTACGTTCTGAAAAATACTCCTGAACAGCAGCATACATAACTCGGAATGCACATTGTCTGAGATCGAAAAGAATATTAGCGCCGATACAAGGACATAGGCCTAACTTCTAATGATTTTGATATTATTTTTAGAGAAAACGATAGCGAACCACCACGTCTGAGCGTGACTTGATTATTTACCCGAAAGATAAGCCACTTAAAAGAGTAAATTCTTCAATTTTGCCCCGACCCAATGGCTGACCTGTTGCTTTTTCCATATTTTCCATTTGAAGGAAGTGCACAACGAACATCGCTTACAATGCTGTAATATGCATCGTAATGAGTGGCTTTTAGAGACACTTTCAGCACGCTACATCGTTCCGAAAACCTATTTTTCCAGTAGATTGACGACATATGTGCGCATAGAAGGCAGCCGATCATTTATAATTTTATAAAATCGTGCGAATTCGCACGGGTTCACCTAGTTATTTGAACTTCTGTTTTTTGAAGCTCTGGTATGAGAAGATTTGTAATTTTAACTTTGAATGAATTCCAAAGTTTTAATTGAAAAAGCAAATAGTTACTTATGCTTGAAATTATTGTTTTTTGTAAGTTGTTGTATTTGCAGCATTAGGTACAATTTGAGTCCACAATAGGTTGCCATTTTTCACACTGACGGTTGAATAATTCTTCAAATTTAGTTTTTTAGTGTTGTGAGGAAATGAAATTGGAAAAACAAAGTTACTTACATTTACATTCACATTGTGGTTGCATAACATTTTGTCGTAACTTTGATCATATATTTGAAATGTAATTCAAGGGATTGATACAATGTTATTAGTTGATTGACAAATTCAGCAAAATCTTGTTGATCGATTGCGTTAAAAGGAGGATCTAACTGATTTATGATATTTACAGAAATTAAAAGTTGGTCTTTTTTGTTGGGATATGGCCAATTTAATCATAGGGGAATCAATGGCGTAGTTTGTTATGGAGGTTGTGATAAGTTGGCTGTTTAAATTCACTGTATTTTTGCATTTGCATAGCTCGATACATTATCAGAATTTTGAAAACCAAATAAATATTATTTACCAGATGCTTGATCGCATAGGATATAAAACAAGGCCGCACCAGTGTGGCCTTGATAAGACACTGTAGTATATAGCCAATGTAATTGAAAATAATTAACTTGAAACAGCTGTTCATGTGTTGAACCTGTAAGTACAATATTCAATTAAACTCTGCTAGATGCAAACGGTACCCCCCTTGGCAGTTCGTGTATTCTTAGGACCAGGATTAGCAGATTCAATGGACATGTACTGCAGATATTCAGTTTAATATGCATGCACCCAAAAGGTTTCGGTATTATCACAAAGCAAATTGCTATTATTTTTTGGCGAGATTTAAACCCGGGATCCTGGGGATCGATGTTCCTCGCTCTACCACCAAAAGACATACTTTGTGACAAAATCGTGAACCCTCAAACTTTGGATAATTCTTGAATTAGAATTTTTTATGATAGACCTTATCAAACATTCGGCGCTATGCCTATAATCTTTGACTTTTCCCAGTTTGTGAGTAAACGCATCTTTAAATATAAAATTTTTAAGAGTTGTATTGCCGTTTTCTACCTTTGTAAGATTAGGCCTACTTGCGGCTGCAACCAAACTTCATACGTGTTAGAAGTCATTAATTATAGTTAGCCAAATGTATGAATCTGTACTTTTTTACCTGACCAATTTTCCGCATACAGCTGATATTGCTTCTGTTCAAACAAGGAGATTAGAGTATTTACTGGAGGTACTATGACGATGACTTTGTTAATGAAAAAGACCCTTTCGTTTTAGCAGGCCGGCAATAAGAGGTGGACTAATTAGTAATTTAGTAATGGAAAACCATTCTTTGAACAGATATTTAAAACGGTTCGAATCTTGAACAGTGGTTTAAGATCGGTAAAACAAAAAAGACTATATAAGACACACATTCATTATAATTTATATATTTGTATAGTTATATAAATAAGTTTCGATGCAACAGAACCCTGAAATAAGAGTATAAATAAGCCTATTAACCAAATAAAAAGGGCAGCCATACGTCCCGGTTTGACCGGGACAGTCCCGGTATTTTATTCTTGTCCCGGTGTCCCGGCCGGTTTTCTTGGTGTCCCGGTCAGTTTTTAAATTGCGTAATTTTTTATTAAATAATGAACTAAACCTGTAGATTATCAAGTTTGCTGCGGCAAACGAAGAAACAAGAAAAAATTCTTATATAATACATGTACTTTTGTTTTTAAGTTGTATTTCATTCGCATAAAATACACATTTTTATTTATCATTGAAGTAGAATAAATTAATTGTAAGTTTTGTTTCATGTAATGAATTATTATCAAAATTTACCATGGTAAAAATTTCACTGTCACAACACAAAAAAGAAAAATGACTTTTTTCTCAATTCATTTTTTCAAAATTCAAAATTTTGCTCTAAAACTTTTATAAATTTTTACCAGATTATAAGTTTTTTTCAAAAGTAAATTTTACCTCAGTATATTTACCTAAAACTTATTAGTTTGACTCAATAATCTGGACACAAAATAGGTCTGCTTGAACTGAAAAATTAACTAGAATTAACCCTTTTCCTCCAAAATTTCCAAAACTTTCCGGGGGAGGGCCCCCGGACCCCCTCGCCTTGGGGGGTATTCAATACCCCCCCGGAGTGTCACACACTGGAGCATCCTTGGTTAGTCCTGGAGCACCGCTTGAAAATATGGCAGGCCTACATATAAATAAAAAAATAATAAATTAAACAAGTCTAGCGTATCTCCTGTCCTACCGTCCTCTCCATAACTTTTAAACTTACCAGCTGATCAAAGTTTTACTGACGAAATCGTTTCTTCGTGGATTAAGCTTGTTTACGTTTTAAATGTCATCGAAGATTTGAAATGAAAATTTTAAAAGTTACTAGTTTTAATATATAGTGCTTTCAGACTTTGTTCAGACTATCAAAAGGCACTACTACGAGAAAAAATAGGAGTGAGTGTGAAGTTTCATTCAATTCTGATGAGAAATAAAGTCGCTAGGCTGTCTGAACAAAACGAGGTGGAAGATTCGCTCAAAAGTGCAAAACCGGTAACTTTTTTGGTCACTTTAAACATATATTGCTAACTTATTAGAAGTCTTTAAAAGAAACTGTCGTGTTTTTTGACGTTTTTTTGGCCAGTTTATCATGTTGAAGCAAATTTATCTCAAATTAAGGCTCTAATTTTCTTTTTTGAAAAGTGAAAAATCGGCTCCTAATCTGCGCTGTTAATATAGTCACTCACGTCGTTCATTCGTCGTCTGCTGGTGGACTTGGCGACGAGACACGACCGTGCCTCTAGATTTTACTAGCAGCCCACGTCACTTCGTGACTTAAAAACGAATTGGTAAAATAGCCTTTAGTTTCAAATTGACTATGTATGGAGTTTTGCAGCGAAAAATAACTGACAATGGGTTATTTTGTGAATTTTTGTGATTTCTTTAATTTTCTAGACTAATTCTTTGTGTCGTAGCACTGTAACAAAATTGTCAGTGACTGAACCTCTCTTCGGGGCAAACCTTTAAAAATAAGTTATTATTACTTCAGACTTGAAATTTCAATATGGGTAAGAGATTCCTCACAGAATTTGAGAAGTTCATTTATTTCATCTGTTTTAAACGTGTCTATGTATACCTTCTACGCTTCAAAATTTCGACAGTGCAACAACATTCATTTTGCATAAAATGGGGGTTAGTTTAATTGCTTGGCACACCTTCATGTCTTTGTCTTAGAGTTTTCTTTTCAAAAATAATTAATCTTTATGTTAATTCTACACAACATATACGCGTCAGTTTCTTGCAATCGTCTTTGTTAGGTCTTAGCAACAAACGGTAAAAAGATGGACAAACCACTAATCTTGATGAACTATAATCTTTAATAACAGTTATGAAATTGCCATTCGCCGAAAAACAAATTATTCAACGCTCTTAACGGCCAAGGAATTACATTTTCAAATAGAACCTCTTTTTGGTTTCACATCTTAAATACATGTTCGGCAAATTTTTACCCAAGCAAATAACATGACTTTCTATGAAATGCTTTCTTAAATAGGCATATCGTTATTGGGGACATTTCAAAATCGAGTCTACTAGGCAGGCTAACCGTTAACTCTTCAATATCCTTCGCATTCTAAGTACATTTACAAAATACAGGTTATAAATTTAAGATGTGTTTTAAAACTTGAATTTTTTAGTTTAATATTCATCTAATATTGATATTTTGAAACTGTAAACGTTGAAACATTCATCAATGTGTTGAAACATGTATCAATGTGTATTCACTGTCAATAGTTTCTAAGAAAATCCCAGAGCACCCTCTGAGTTCATTTTTATGTTTTTATGTTGTTTTATGTTCATTTTTATGTTTAAGAAAAGGAATTCAGTAAACTAAGATGATTATAGACTGATGGTTTAGTTTCAAAAGGGCAAATACTCTTCCTTTTTTCCTGTTGTCTTAAAAACGTCAATACAGTATTTTAAGGAACCAAAATCGTAATGTGGGTGAATGTTAACTGGCTTTTGCTAGACCTGCATTCTGTGGTATATCTCTGGAAATCTTGATCATCTGTTTTGTTACACAAAAATGTGAATTGGAAAAGGTTCACAGGTTCTATCACAGATAGTAGCGCTTTCGCTGGAATTTCAAAAGCCTCCTATTTTAAGGCTTTAAATGGGATATTTTCCAAACCTGCAAAAGGCACATCTAGAGAGTAATAGCTTTAATTTGATACCAAATATGTATAGAAAAATTCATTCATTTCTGGAGGTCGATTTGCTCTGTACAAAATCCTAAAAATTCATTTAATAGTATAATAATAATTTTTTTTTTTTTTTTTTTTTTTTTTTTTGGGGTAGGAGGTGGAATGCATTTACGCACACTGAGGGGCTCATTGTCCCCTCAGTAGTGTCGGACTCCCACGAGCTCGATGTCCCGTGAACTACCGACTAAACCACCTCCCTCGGCACCAAGGACACTAGCCTGGAACTGTTTCACACATTACTTCGGGCTAGGCCTTTGATATTACGCCACTAGGGCAACCTCCTTGGGGAAAAGCTGAGGATTAAGGCCGATCGAGGTCGACCTTTTTCGCCCGAAGAATGGCCTGGACGTAGTGCTGGACACAGTTCCAGTTGCCCTCTCCCTGGAGCATAGCTCCGACGATGTTGTTTGGGCTGACGACCACGCCGATCTCAGATGAAAGCGAGGCTCGGCGGACGTGCCAACGGTCGCACTGAAAGAAAGTGTGCTCGGACGTGTCTGGGATGCCGGGGCAATACAGACAGTCCGGGCTGGCGACTTTGCCCATCCGGTGCAGATAGGCTCGGAAGTACCCGTGCCCAGAAAGAAACTGGGTCACGTAGTAATCGACCTCGCCGTGCTGCCGTTCCACCCATGGTCGGACGGAAGGTATGAGCTGGAAGGTCCAACGTCCCCTCAGCTCGGCTTCCCAGTCGCGCTGCCAAGAGTCGAAGCTGCGATCGCGCTCTTCCCTGGCAGCTGTTTCCCGGCCCACTTCAGGCCTCCTCCGGTAAATCGCCTGCCTCTCCCTCGCGAGGAAGAGGACGGGAATGACTCCGGCGATCACCATCACAGCAGGCTCGGAGACTGTGCGGTAGGCCGAAGCGACCCGCAGAGCTCCTCGGCGCTGGACTCGGGCAAGCCGGTCTCGGTAGACTCGCTTCTCGAGTGCGTGAGCCCATACCTCCGCCCCGCACAGCAAGACTGACTGGACGGCAGTCATGAGCAAGCGGCGCTTGCAGGAGCGAGGACCGCCGACATTGGGCATAAGCCTACCAAGGGCAGCGACACCCTTAGCGGCTTTGTCGGCGGCGCGCTGGATCTGCTCGCCGAAAGACAGTCTGCTATCGACCATGACTCCCAGGTACTTTGCAGCAGGCTTAGTCTCGAGTGTGACGTCACCTATCTGCACCGGGAACACGGTGTTAATCCTCTTTTTAGTGAGGACGACGATCTCCGTCTTACTGATAGCCAGGGACAGGCCGTGATCTCGCATCCACCCGTTGACCTTGGCCATCACTACGCTGAGCCTCAGTTTTGCCTGCTCGACGTTCCTCGCAGCGATCAAGGCAGCGACATCGTCAGCATAGCCAACGAGGCGGGTCTCATCGGGCATGTCTAGCCTCAGCAAGCTGTCGTAAGACACGTTCCAGAGATCTGGTCCGAGAATGGACCCTTGCGCAGCCCCGGAAGTGATGGGAATGCACCGCTGACCTTCGGTCGTGTCGTACAACAGAACGCGGTCTGACAAATACGCTTCCAACATACGCAGGAGGTAGGAGGGAACTTGGAACGTATGCTCAAGCGCCCACAGCATATCGCTCCACCTGGCGGAGTTAAAAGCGTTCTTCACGTCGAGCGTGACGAGAAGGACCACGCGGCGCGACCAGTGGTTGTGGTCCTCCGCCCTCCTCACTGCCTCAACTACCTCCTGGATAGCGTCGATGGTAGAGCGACCGGATCTGAAGCCGTACTGCTGCGGGGACAAGTCCCCCGCAGAGACGATGGCCTCGGTCAGCCTGACACGCAGGAGCTTCTCAAGAACTTTCCCAGCCGTGTCGAGCATACACAGGGGTCGGAAAGAAGAAGGGGTCCCCGGTGTGCTCTTCGCCTTCGGGATAAGAACAAGGCGGGCAACCTTCCACGAAGAAAAGAAAACGCCTTCCGCCAGACACGCGTTGAACATATCGAGCAGAAGCCTCGGATTCACCTCCGCAGCGAGCTTGAGCACCTCCGCCGGAATGCCATCGGGACCGGGCGCTCTTCTGGGTCGTAGGGATCGGACGGCGGCGGTGAGTTCCTCTTCCCGGAAGACTGGGAAGGCGCCTACCTCTCCGAATTCCCTGACTGGCCGAACTGGGTGGCTGGGAAACAGTGTGTCGACGACGGCGGCCATGGATTGTGGTTCCATGACCGCAGGTGGTGAGCGAGCCCCTAGCTTCTGGGTTACAAGTTTGTAGCCCATCCCCCAGGGGTCGTTGTCGATATCCTGACACAGCTGTTTCCAGCACCTGACTTTACTCCGGTTGATGGCACCGCGGAGCTCTCGGCGGGCCGCTCTGTGCTCAGCCGATCTGGCATTTGCATCAGGGCGGTTCCTGGCTCGCTGTGCAGCTCGTCGGAGACCAAGGCATCTCCTCCGGAGTTCCGCGATTTCAGGCGTCCACCAGTAAACCGGCTTCTTCCTGTGGCAGCGGGAAACTCCGGGCATCGACTGCTCACATGCGGTCGCGATGAGACGCATCGTCGATGCTGCCAGATCTTCGGCACCTGTGAAATTCACAATGCTCTGGTCTTTAATTACTTCTTTAAAAGTGTCTTTACTCAGACGACTGGTGTTCCAGCGTCGAGCCAGAGGAGCAGGTTCAGCGCGCAAGCGCGCACCCTCGGGAAGGACCTTGAAGAGGATCCCCTGGTGGTCGCTAGAGGAATACTCCTCGCAGACACGCCAGTCGGAGATCCGCTGGACAATCCTTTCAGAGGCAAGGGATATGTCAGGGATCGTCTCTCTGCACCCCGGACGGCGAAAGGTGGAAATGCCGCCCGTATTAAGGATACAGAGGCCCGACCTGGCAGCCGACTCGAGGACGTAACGACCTCGAGTGTCGGTCCGCGGGGAACCCCATTCCACGGCTTTGGCGTTAAAATCGCCACCGACTATGACCCCGCCAGAGGTGTTCATGATCTCATCCTCAATGGAATCGACCATGTGGCGGTAGTCTGCGATCGGTTGGTTAGGCGTGAGGTAACAGGAGAAGACAGTGAAACCCCTGCTCCTCACCCAAACGAAGCCGTTGCCCGATCCGGAATCGAGAACAGGCACCTTCCCGAGGTCCAAGATCCAAATTGCCGCAGTGCCGGAGGGATCCGAGAACCACTGCGCGGAGCGTCGGTTCTGGTACTGCTCACTGAGAAGCAGTAGGTCAGCACCCTGCTCCGTAGCGAATTGGAACAGCAAGTCGTTTGCTGTCCTGCTCCTCTGCATATTAAGTTGCAGAACACTGATCATTTCTGTTGTTTCTGGCGAAGCTCCTGGATGGCCCGCCTGTACTGCCCGCAACGACCAGACCCAGCGGAATGCTTGACCTGGTCGCCCTTCAAGCCGGCTTCTGTACACAGGACACATGACAACGCTGCATTGCATGCGCTGGCCCTGTGATCCTGACCGCCGCACTTGAAGCAGAGCTTGCTTCTATCGGGACCAGGGCAGCGATTAGCTACGTGACCGAACCCCAGACATTTAAAACATCTGGAGGCCACGAGCTTCTCGCGCACCCGACAGCTCACATACCAGACTTTCAGGTGGCCCTTCTCCAGGAGCTTCTCAGCTGCTCTGGCTCCCAGCGTGAGGATCGCCACCTTCTGACCCCGAGCGTTCGCCTTTGAGAGGAAGGTTTTCACCTCGACGTTGTCGCCGATGGCGGATTTGACGGCAGCAGTCACCTCCGCCTCGGTCGTCAGCTCGTCAAGGTCCCTCACCTCCAGCGTCGACTTGGGTTCGAGAACGCGGACGGTCGCGTTCGCCCCCAAGATAGTCTGCAGGTCCTCGCTGAAGGCGGCTTTACTTTTGGAGGCGTCACCGAGCTCGACCAAAAGATCGCCGGCTCGGGTCTTCCTCATGCCCTTGATGACGGCCCCCTTCTCATCGGGCTTCGCTTTGCTGCGAATTTCGCCCAGCACGTCGGCGAAGGATTTCCCCTCCGACGGCTTGATGAGAAGAGCGTCCGGCCGCTGCTTGCGGGACTTCTTCCTCGGCGCCTTCTTCTTGTCCTGGGTGCCAGGCTGGCTTCCAGGCTGCTGGGGAGGGTCTCTCTTCTTCCCCCTCTTCCTGACGACGTCGGTCCACTTTTCGGGGTCCGATGTCTCCCCTGGACCGTTTCCCCGAGGTTTCTTCTCAGCCTCCGGTTGGGCGGGGCTAGAAGCGGCCCGCTTCCCACCGGCCGGCTGAGCCTTTACCCGCAGTGACGGGGTCGTCTGCGTCGAAGCAGTCACCGACTCACATGACTGCCACGACCTCCTCAACTGGATGATGTGGTGAAGGCTGACCTCCAATTGGACGATGCCATCCTTCACATCCTGGCTGATATTCTTCTGCCGGTTGGTCGCGGCCTTCATCACAGCGAGGATGTCAAAGCACTTTTTGATGTGCTCGTCCTCCTGCTGCTTGGCGAGCGCGATGACTGCCTCGAAAGGAGACGTTCCATCGTCCATCCGCTCGTTTAGAGTGGGTGTCTCATCGGTGGCCGCTGATGTTCTGGCAACCGATGAGGCAGGTGTCACGACACGGCTCGGCGGCGATCTTTCGACCCGCGACCTTCTTTCGAAGGGGCTTGCCACCCCGTCGTCGAGCCCGCTCAGAGAAGAGCGTTGTTGGTTGCTTTGTGGGGTTAGGGTACCCCGGGAAGATTCCTGCACCTTTTGAATTGTTTTTCCTTTTGAACCGCTCATGATGTCTGGATTAGCCCCCAAGACTGGGCGTTTGTTACCCCCCAAAACAGTACCCCAATGTGATTGTCAAAACCGACCCGTCACCAGAGCAACTATATCCGCGCTCGACCGCCTCCAAAACACCGGCGGTCCTAGACGAGCAGTGGCCTCGGCAGAGCCCCCCCGTGACCGCAGCAGGGCCCTACCCGGTCGCCAACCGGCACCGCCACGGCCAAGGGGATTTTCGCCGGCTGATAGGGCAGCCAGGTCAGTTGGCTGAGCTGACCCGGGCCCCTGTACTATCCGGCAGCCTGGGAGGTGCAGAACCCAGTTTTTAAGCTGTACCCTCTGCTCGTCCCAGACCTCCAGCGCAATGGAGGCTGAAGAACACAGAGTCACCCCGGCGAATAGGCCGGAATGATTTAGAAAAAAAAAAAAAAAAAAAAAAAAAAACAACCGGGCTATTGAAATTAAACGGAAAATAGAGTTGTGAAAAGGAGACGCGAAAAAGGACCAGTGCGCCCCCCTCCCCTTTTAGTCGGCTCTTACGACAAGCAGGGGATACTGTTGGACATTCTGTCCCGGCCCAACACGGGAAAGTATAATAATAATAATAATAATAATAATAATAATAATAATAATAATAATAATAATAATACCTAATAATAATAATAAATTAGGATGTTATGTTTTGTCAGCTAAAAAAAATGTCATGCTGCTACAAAACAGTTTTCCATTGATCATTTTCAGTTAATTTACATAGTTTACAGGTACTCATTTTTCAAATGTTGCAATTAATTGTTTAGTTTGGGAAAAGTGAACACTCGTGTGAATGATGTCTGACATTTTTCGGAGGAAAAGTTTGGAATTGCAAAAGTCGAAAAATTAATGACTTTGCAGAACAGTTATTATAACAAGTTAATGGAATATTAATAAGAAAAGGAGCGTAAATCTTCGTTTGCATCCATTAAAAGTTAACTTAGTTTGTATCTTTCAATCTGTTCTTTGCTTAGTTACTAACATCTAACAAATAAATGGTATCAGGAAACTGACACAAACTTTCTCCCTTAAAGTCATTTAAAACCAGAAAACTTATTTAATGAAATTAAACAAATTAATAATTAATTATCACACAAATATATACCAAATTAAAAAAAAACCGGTTATTAATTAACGGAGATATCCGTTTTTAGATATTTGCCATAAGAATAACATTAGACAACTTACTGCGTTTACCGCCAAAATGATAATTCAATCACACCGCAACCATTTGACGTAGACTAATAATTCAAAATACTGGATTTTTTCAATCCAAATTTAATGGTGGCAAGTATATTTTCTTTAGAAGTTACAGACTTTGTGAAATTTGAAAAATATGAATTTTCAACACTTAAACCCCCATAACTTCTGAACCTGAATTTTTACAGACACGTAGGTGGTGTCTTTTTGTTTGTTATCTTAAGCACTAAATAGTATATTACGCAACTAATGCGGGAAGTAGGTGTTTGCGTGCGAGCATGATAGTTCACGCGTGACGCTTGCGGAGCGCGGGAATGTCATACGAGCAACGTAAACACCTTCCCGGTTGAGTTGCGTACGATAGTTTTCGCGACACTACCAGCGACAAATATACAGGGTAAGTAAAAAACAACGCTTACACACAAGCACAACGTTTTTCATGGACACTAATTTGTAATAGCATATAAAAGTATTAAATAAACTTGTAGAGAGAAAATACGTACAAAACTATATTTATCTGTGCGGGGAGATAACAAAAAGCGTTATCTCTGCTGTTCAGCGACCGAGTAAGCCTTTTTAGGAATGCGTCTTATCGTAGCACAGACGGAAACAATTGATTAAATAATACTGCTTTTTATTAACTTATCGCTAATAACTGTACGTTGTCGCAACCTGGGAAACCAGTTCAGTTACTATTACGGTCGTCATTGTTAAAATATGTATGTTGTGTTTATGTATAATGTATGTAAATTGTGTGATATACTTTTTTTTCTTGAGTTGGCAACATTGAGCATTTATCGCACGCAAACTCTTACCGCACTTCAGCTGATTTTTTACCTCACTACAGCTGATATTTGCCCTGCTCTTTTGTAAACGGCGACTTCCCACACTGAAACGGAAGCGAAAATCGGCTACTTACTAGTGTATTGTTGCGAAAAACCCTAAAAAATCAAAATCGCTATAGCCTTTTTTGAGAAGTTCGGATTTTTGACGTTTTCTATGGGGTTTTTAGGGTAAATAACCTTAAAAATCAAAAATTCAAAAAAATGAAAAATACACCTGGAGATATTTAGAAAAAAAAATACACCTGGAGATATTTAGGTATGGCTTTATACCTACATACAAAATTTCATGAAAATCGGACCCCTGGTGTTGTCTTTAGTTTTGTTCACACACACACACGCACACACACACACACACACACACACACACACACACACACACACACACACACACACACACACACACACACACACACACACACAAACACACACACACACACACACAAACACACACACACACACACACACACACACACACACACACACACACACACACACACACACACACACACACCCACACACACACACACACACACACACACACACACACACGTACATACACAATATAATTATATTATATTAATTTTGTAAACATATATTAAAATTAACAAATGGTGTTTTTGGCATCTGGGGACCTCCAAACAAAAAGTTATGATGGTCTCGGGCTTAAGACTTACCATGACAGCTTCTTCCCTATAGGGGAAATTCGCTAAAAGTAAATTATTTTTATGTCTTGTTCCATTTTCATTATTTTCCAAGTATCTCAACATGAATGATAATGATTATGTTTTGTTGTAAAACTTCTTGATGAACAAAGAGGATATCTTTATCTTGCAGTGAACTAAGCATGTTTTTTTAAAATCATTTAGTTATTAGCCTTTACTTAAAAAGTATTCAGCTGCTTCAATTCTAAGAATGCTTCATCCCAGGTTTTTAAACTCTAAATGAAAGGTTGGACTTTTACTTATGTTCTTAAAAGAAACCTACTTTTTACGCAAAACTTTTTTAAATCTGTAAAAAATTAGTTCGGTCAAATTACTTTGATCAAATCGGTAGAGGGCAAAAAATAAATATATACGTCTACACGAATGTCCCTCAAACGTATGACATGATTACATTAGCTTGACCTTGGCTACAAATCATAAAGGAACAAAATTTCGTAGTGTTTAATTTGGTTTGTAAAGTGATAACGTATGCATTTGTGTGCCGTGGCCACTCACGATCCGTAACCGTTGACCGACATTGATGAATTTTAAAGAACCTTTATCTAGGCCTCACAGAACTTTCTATTTCCTTTGCAGTAAATTTAATATTCTCATCACCCATATTAAAAATGCAAATATTAAAATGTTCGTATTATTGATAGCTATTTTTATAAGTGTTACTCATAAGCGGTACTTCAGTTTTCTGTTTGCCAAATAAACGGGTTAAATAATTAAAATATAATAAAGAGAATCCTCTTAAGAAATTAAATTAAGATTGAAAAGATTTATTTGAGAACATTTACTGGTTCAGTTTGGAATTAATGAAAAATAAAGTAATTAATTACTTTACTTAAATGATTATATTGCATTCAGACTTTAAAGAAAAATAAAACTATTTGATAACTTAGGAATGACATAACTGTCAAGAGTCATGACTAGTTTTATATCAATAAAAGAAACGTAAAGATAACGTTTTCTGAAGGAATGATAATCTGTATATACAAATATTGTTTAGCATAATTAATGACTGAGACCACTTTAAAGGGCTGTGAACTTGGCACGGGTTTGGGAAGTTGTGCCAAATAATTTACTCGATATTTTATAACTGTAGGTCAGCTATACGTTCTATTACTGAACTGGCTGTAATATCCAATTATTGTGATATAAAGATTAGGGAGCGCATAACTGTATACGAGTAATTGTGTCTAAAAAGTAACGTAATGGAAAGAAAATATAAACATACAACACGTAAACAACATAAAAGTGTATATTTGCTGAAGGTATGAGGTAAAAACAACTTTTTGCATTTATAGTTTTATTTTAAGTTACTGTTAAAAAACTTATTTAAACCACTTTTATAATTTTATTTTGAAAAAACAGACTGTTACCAGCTTGTTGAAACATTCATTCAAGAGAATCGCATCCCAAACCTTGAAAACTTAAAAACCTCCGGCTGTCATATCTTGACATGTTACGTTGGTACTGTCATGCTACTCGATAATTTTGCAAATGTTTTACGTACTTTTTACTACTTCTTAGGCTAAAAGCAGTGATCGTTGAAATGTTCTTGCTCTAACGTCAAAAATTGTGTCATAAGTAGCCTTCTTTAATTTACAAATACAATGCTGCATGACAAACAGATTACAGTTCAAATAAAATAGTCAATCTTGTGTAGTTAATATTGTTTTATTGTTTGTTTGTTTATTAGGTTTTAACCTTTCATTAATATTGAGTCTGATTTTAGTAAATTAATCAGCTAGACTGAGCTCTAGTGTCCACTCACCTTTTATTCTTATTAACCTTAAAACTTTAATCGAATATTTCGGTGTCTTATCTGATGATAATGATACAATTATTTTCCTTCAATTTTAAATAGGCCTATCTTATTTTTATTATATGTTTTTGTCAAAAAATATTACCTCATCCTAGTTTATGTTTTGAAAACTTAAGATACATTAATGTATGTTTTTGTAAACAATATTGCCAAACAAATATAACAAAACAAGTACACCATATCATGCTTAAATGCTAAGCAAGCTTCAACCTGGGTTCGAAGAGGCTTGCCACCTCCTTTTGGCTTTTTTATGACTCATTGCGAGTGGTAGCATTACATTAAACATTGTCAGCAACTGTGAGTTCTCTGATTTACCGTGCATTGTAACGTGTCATTAATTAAGCTAACAATTTTAGAGCGCTATCAGTATAGTTGCTCTTTGGGACTGATCGTAATACCACATCATTTTACTTGAATTACAAAGCTGCTTTTTTTGCAGATAATGATTAATATGAAAGTTTTATAACGCTCGCGCAATTATCGGTGCAACAATATCAATTTGGCCGGCACTACGAGACTTTCCCCGTCCATTGGTCCGAATGACTTTCAATTCAATTCAATTCAATTCTTTATTTCCACATATTGGTTTACAATATTGAGCAGTGCTCAGGTAAACATATGTATTGTCAATTATTGTCTTATATTACTAAAATATACAAACAAATAAACATTGTAAAATAAAAACAAAATACATTAACCTTTAATGAATAAAATAAAAATACTTCCTCCGTCTACTCGTTCAAAAACTCATCAACCGAGTAGTAGGCTCGACCCAGGAGATGGCACTTTAGTGAAGCCCTGAAGCAGTGGATTGGTTGCTGGATTTTTAGGTTTTGAGGGAGTTTATTATACAGCTTTAGAGCGGTATAATAAACTCCTGTCTCATACAGTGCAAGGCGGTGGACTGGGTATTGTAAAATTTGGTGTCTCAGCTGATAACTATGTTGGGTCTGATCTTGGTGGAATCGTTCTCTGTTTGAGACATACAAACAGAGGATTTCATATATGAATAAGGATGCCAATGTCATAATTTTGAAATTGATGAAAAAAGGTTTGCAGGACTGTCGGAAATCTAATTTGAATATGATTCGAATGATTTTCTTTTGTGTTTTGAAAATTTTGCCACTGTCAACAGAATTCCCCCAAAACACCACCCCGTACCTCAGATGCGAGAAGACATAGGCACAGTAGACAGCTCTGATTGTTTCGAAGTTAACTACACTCGATAAGATTTTTAAACCAAAAGCTGCTGAATTCAATTTTGATGCCAGAGAGGTCACATGATCCTTCCATTTCAGGTTGCTGTCCACTGTAACCCCCAGAAATTTTGCCGATGACACTTCCCCAATATCTTGAATTTCTAAATTGTAAGATTGGTTTGTTTGAGCGGAAAAATTTATCAGCTGGGTTTTTGCCTTGTTGAGAGCTAGGCCATTTGCCGAGAACCAACTTTCTGCTTCTTTTAGAGTAGCATCAATCAGCTGGTTTAGAGAGTACAGATTCTTGCTTGACACTGTTAAAGTAGTGTCATCGGCAAAAAGGGTAGCTGAGGCCTTAGAAAACGCACGTGGGAGGTCGTTTGCATAGATTAGGAAGAGGACCGGGCCCAAAATAGAACCTTGAGGCATTCCACGATCATTGAGCATCCACGGTGATTTGAAAGAGTTCCCTGAACTGTCCGTATAAACCACTTGCTGCTTTCTGTTGGTAAGTTATGATGACAGCCAATCTGAAACAATGCCCCGAGCTCCATAGTACTCACATTTTGTAAGTAAGATGTCGTGACTGACGCAGTCGAAGGCTTTCGACAAATCGCAAAAAACGGAAGAGACATAATGTTTTTCATCCAGAGATTTAAGAACGGTTTCGATTAAAGAGAGAATTGCATCAACTGTTGATAATTTTGGTCTAAAGCCGAATTGACTGTTTGTGAGGATTTTAAATGAAGATAAGTAAGTCATGAAGCGAGAAAGGAAAATCTTTTCAAAAATCTTTGACCAAATAGTTAAGAGGGAAATAGGGCGGTAATTGGACATGTCAGTACTGTTATTTTTCTTGTACAGTGGCTTGACAACAGCAAGCTTTAAGCTATCGGGAAATGATCCAGTTTCAAATGATTCATTAATAAGATCAGCTAGGGGTTGGGAAATTAATGAAGAAGATGCTTTAATAACTGACGAAGGGATATCATCCCAACCAGTCGATGAAGTGTTTTTTAAGGACTTTATAATTTTGCCTACTTCCTCTGCATCTGTGGGGCTTAAGAACATTGACCCACTTATGGGATTGGTGGTAGAAGTTAGAAAACGTGTTGCATCTTCACTGTTTGGGATGATGGTTTTTGCAATTTGACAGAAATAAGTATTGAAATTTGTGGCCACATCAATTGGATCACTAACCTGCTTGTTTTCAACCTTGAGAACAATATCTTTAGACCTAGAGTCCCGCGTCCTCCCCGTTTCTCTGCGCACAACCTCCCACATTGCCACACCTTTGTCCCTCGCACCCAAGATCAATCTGTCATTCACCATACGCTTGGATGCTTGTATTACTTTTTTGAGTACTTTACAATAGCGTTTGTAATACTCTGTGAGTCGAGGGCAGTTAGCATCACGCTGGGCCTCATAGAGGGCTCTTTTCCTGGCACAAGAAGTCCTGATACCCAGAGTTATCCAGCCTTCTGAATGTTTCTTTGGTTGGGATTTGGATTGTTTTAAAGGAAAAGCCTCCTCAAAAGCCAATCTGTAGGGTTTGAGAAACATTTCAAATTTCTCAGAGATGGTGTTGGCACCAGTAAGGTTGAGATTGGTAATTTCATATTTACCCAGCAATTCCACAAAAATATTAATATTTTTGGCAGAAAAGTGTCTTTTTTTACGAGATTGTGACCCTTATTGACATTTCCCTTCAATTTTGAGCCCTATCAAAAGCATGGAGTGGTCTGAAAGACCGGGTTCAAGCAAAATTGAGAATTCTGGTTTGTAATTAGTCAAAATATTGTCAATACAAGAACCACCACCCTCTGATTTCCTCGTTACCTGGTGAAAATTAGGCGAAAGACTGTAAGACGTCATTAAATTTTGAAACTCGTGTACTTCTGGTTTGTTTCCTAAAAGATCTATGTTGAAGTCCCCAGAAACAATTACAGTTTGGGATCTATACTTTAGTAGAATAAAATCCATTAAACTTTGAAACTTTTCAAAAAACTCTTTGTACTTAGCATCTGGTGAACTGTAAATTGACAAAATTACAAAGGAATTAGTGTGCTTGGTTACCTCGACAGCAGAATATTCGAAAATTCCATTAATACATGAAATTTTGTCAGTACACTTTAATTCATTGAATTTAAGCCCCTTTTTTACTAAGATCGCTGTGCCACCACCCCACTTATCATTTCGTGAAAAACTGGCACCAAGTTCATAGTTTGGAATAGAATTTAACAAAGCAACTTTATTTTCATCTGTCCATGTTTCTTGCAAGCAAATAACCTCTGGGCTTTCTGAAAAATCTTCCAGGAAAACTGTAAATTCTGGGATTTTTTTTGAAACGCTTCTAATATTGTAGCTACAAATTCTAAACATTAGACTTTCTGGAATGTCATCCCTCAATTTGAGCCCTGCGCCATGCCCATGCCCCCGCTTTTCGTTGCGACACAAGTCTCCAGCTCCTGACTCAGAGGTAAACTGTTTGGTTGAACCGTTTTTGTTTGTTCTAAAAAAGACACATTTTTTTGTTCTTTACTATTGGACAGTGAAATCACATCAAGAGAAGGAAAAGATTCAACCTCTGAGTCAGCCACACTTTCAGGTCCTACAATCACATTACTCATGCGTATACACTCAGCCAGAGCTGAACACACTTTTACCTTCCCTACTTTGCTCATGTGAAGCCCGTGCCGAGTGTACAGCCCTCTTGTTAATACCTTGTTTATGTCAAGAACAATAGATTTAACACTATCAAATTTTTCAATAATGGCTTTATTGATTACATTGATCTTGTTGTTTAGGCCGGTTGAGTCATATCGATAGGGTATTGTACAGACAATTACAGTTGGTTTTTTTACCTGAGTGACACTAGTTTCTAGAACACTAACAACATTATTTTCAGTCTCAGAGTCCAAGTCATTTGTCCCCCCCATGACGATGACAACATCATCTTCATTCATCTCACGAGTGAGGTTTGCAAGATCGTGTACAACGTATCTCACGGGAGCCCCAGGCCGCACCATTGAAGAGACCTTATACTCAATATCGAGTTTATTTGCAAGTATATCGCTGAAATGACGTCCATGACTGTCTGTTACAATGAGAACTTTCTTAACTTTTACCGTCTGGACTTCTCTTGTTACTATAGTAGATATTTTACACTGGCGGTTTTTGACCCGTTGAGCCTTTTTACCAGACATTATTTCACAACCCTTGATGATTCTGGATTTTTTGACTATAGGTTTAGTGTTGACTGGGGTGGGGAGAGCGGAAACAGACTCTCCATCTTCCTCTGTAAGGTTACTCAGCATATCAAATCTGTTTTGCAGTTTTAGAGGATAGGCGTGTTTAATTACACGAGCAGGAGGGGTGGAGGGAATTGTTGAGAAATGTTTACTCGACAGCTCCTTATTCTGCTCCAATGTTTTTTCATCCTCATCTTCCAAAGTTAAGGAGGCGCTACTCTGATTTTTAAGAGTAGAGTTAGCCACAATAGAGTTAAGTCTGTTCAACTCCATAGTCAGTTCGTTATTTCGCTCCTCCTCTTCCATTGCTGCCTCAATGGCGTTTTTCTTATTTTGCCGCTCCCTCTTTAGTTGTAGCAACAGCCCATCTCTTTCACCCATCACCTCACTCAAATTGTTCTCCAACTTATCAATTGTTTTATAGGCAACGTTAAGTTTATTAACACACTCATTAACAAGGGGGACACAGTCCACTACCAATTGATGGTCGTACTTAGAGATTAACTCTTTAAAAGCAAAAGCAAAATCTGAGGCAATTAGTTTAACATCGTTGTGCTGGTCCTTATCATTACCTAAATTATCTAGATCTTTGAGTATTTGGCTCTTAAGAGTCGCTCTTGTGTGGACCATGGTGAATGACAGATAGTCAAACTACTACTCAAACTTAAACTTAAAAAATTACCTCAATTAATTAATTAATCAACTAAGCAATTCAAAATTTATTTAAAAGCAAAAAAAAATACTGAACGAGTGACCGAGGAAATAAGAGACACAGTGTTAGTTGAGTAAGATACATTTATATGCATAATAAATACTAAATAGAACAATGGTAAATTTATGTTGCATAAAAACAGAACAAATTCTGGAGTTGGATTTTAATTAATTACAAGAAAATATCCAGTCAATACAATTTCCAGTCCCTTGATAATACAATCTGCAGCACCGTTACGTTTTCCTGGAGTATCCAACTAAATGCAGGCGCTTCAAGAAAGTCCAGATCGGCGGCCGAGCTTGTCGGTCGGCGCAGCGTGGTTGTGGACGGGAAAACTCGTTCCGTTGTAGTGGTCAAACTGCTTCCGCCTCTGACGCAGCGGGCGAGAGTCCCTACGCCGCTCAACTCAGAGATAAGACATGTTGTCAATCACGTTACAGTTTGGGTTAGATCGCAGTTTTACAGTTTGTACACATATTTACTTACTGATCCACAACAGAGCCACTGTATATGACTAAAAAAGTTCTGTCTTCAATTAAAATAACACTCTGTATCGACGTACATTTGTCTAATACTCAATAAACGATTAAAAATGAGGAGAACATAAATTCTGTGTACTACTCCTGGCAGTCAGTGCTGCCACCCTACTTTACTATAGGTCTACTTTAACAGTAGACCTATACGTAATAATATGTAGCAAACATTTATAAAAGAGAAACGGTTTCATGATGGATGGGAGAACGTTGGAGACTATAAAAAAAGCAAAATGTCAATTACTTTAAGCAATAAACGTTTTAAAAAAAATTAAACTTATTTAAAGCTATAGTTAAAAGTTTAAAAATGTTAAATTATTGAATTTTCAGTTAATGTATTCTTGTATGGGGCCTTTATCAAAGGTAATGGTTTTAGTTGCCGTATTTAAAAAGGAAACTACTGATAAAAGAAAAAGTATTGATAAATTAAATTAAATTTTTTAACAAAAGAAATTGTACAGCTTTTACAAATACACTTTAATGATATGGCTTGATTTTAGTTTGACTATGAACCATTTCTTTGCTGAACTGTTTTACACAAACAACGGATAATACGAATTGATAGTTATAATGAGTTCCAGCCCTGTCGAAGTTGAAATATGATGATAAGTGACCCGCGTGGTATGATACATGGTATTTGTGTTGTAATTTAAATCTATGTCTTTTTTATTTGAGATATGACATATTGCAGTAAAATAATAATCTAATTACAAAAAAATCTGATAGTTCTTGTGTATTTCATATTGAAAAATGTAAATCGAACATAGTAGCTATTTCCCAAGATGGCGGAGTTAGCTCACCAGACCCAGTCTTTTGTTTTGATTCAGGACGCCTCGTTACACATTTTTCAATAGAAACAATTCTCTTGAAATTTTCCTTTTTTCCTATTTATTTACTTGCCTTCATTGGGCTATATATAAGAAACTTACTAGTACTCACTTTCCCATACTTAAAAAGTAGACTCATCTTTGCTTTTTCAAGACATTTAGAAAATACATGTATTCATTGCATGTGGTTACATAATTCTTGTGATAAAATTTATCCTTAAAGTTTGCATTAACATGACCCTAACCAGGCACAAGGAATTCCTCCACATCACTGCTGACCGGTCACAAGCGTGAACTAACGCGGCGGGGATCTTTCTATACCTGACCTATTGTGAGATCCTACAGTGGGATACGTGTAACGTTCACAGATATTACCTCTGGGGAGTGACAGGATTGGGGTCGAAACTAAAAGCGACGTCTAAGGACGCCCCTTGCAACCTTGCAACGGCTTGCCACGACCTTTTGGAAAGGGCTCACTTGTTCCGAATTGACTTTGATGAGTATTTATTTGTGGAATGTATGAGTTTCAAGATAATTTATTCCATTAGTACAGTTAATTTTTAACTTTTTTATGAAATACACCTTAAGGTAGCTATTTTAACGAAACTTCATTGTTTTAAATTCGGGAAAAAGTAATTTTACAAAAAAAAAATTAAAGTTAACAACCGTTTTTGTTTGCCAATAACTTGGTCCAGGATCAATTTATTTGGCTTGGTAGTTCCTTAAGAAAGTTACCATTTAATTACCTATAAAAACGTATACCTTTCTTTAATTGATAATTTACATTTGATAAATATCCCTATCCGCAATCTTAAAATAGAATCTAATATATTTATTTCTCTGAAGGTGCTGATGAATTCCCCTGGGTTCTAAGGAAGTAAATATGTCCAAGCACAAAATATAGTAACCATCTAAAATACATCAGTTGGCGATCGCAAAATCTACAATTTACAAAAAATGTGACAAGAACTCCTCTAATTATTTTAAAGCCACCAGCCAAAAAAAATATGGAATTGACTTTTGGGGGACATTTTGAAGATGTATATATTTATAACCTAGGGTTAAACTTTCAAGATTAAGCATTCATATTCTGAGAGACCTTACAAAAGCTTTATTTTAAATCTAAACTTCACAATAGTTCATTACCATACAAATGTATTTAATTTTTTTAACTCACTTTCACGTGATTTTGGAATGCATATTGACATTTAACGAGAAACAACGAAACGTTTTTTTTTCAAATCGTTTTATGAATAATCTATTCACTAGAGACTCAGGCCTCTAATCGATTACAGTTTTGGATGTATTAAGCTTAAAATTAAGAATGGCTACCCCTTTGAAATGATACAGAGTAGAAACTTGACACTTGGTATAAAACGTATTCTTTTCCTTACTTTTATTGCCTATAGGCCCCGGACTAAGAGATATGCGTCAAAATCGGGCTTCATAACCTAAATATAAATGTTTTAAGTTTTCTCTAACACCGGATGAAAACTGGGGATAATCAAAATATAAAAACTTTGTCACTCTCACTTCCTAGAAAGCAAAGTTTTAAGATACAAAAAGCTTCCTCAGTGCGATATTGTTTTTTTTTAAATTTATACAAAGTTTATGCTGTTTGAAACTGTTTCATGTTATTTAACAGGGTAAAACAAAAACAAATATAATAAAGGAAACCAGTGAAGAAGAAAAAAAAATTCTGCCTTCCTCTGGTTTCCGCCAGTCGAACTGTACTTATTTTTCACATAATCCATAGTAACTTTTGAACCACTTTAGATACCAAATTCAAACTTGGTACATGCATGATAACTAAAATTGTATATGACTATAGGATCTATATAAAGAAACTGTAAACGTTATCAACAATTGTGGGCAAGCTAAAAATATACAAATGTAATGTACTTTTTAAATGTTTATTTTTAATAGGTATATTACACAAAAAAGTGTGAAAAGTGAAATATTATGAAGAAACAATAGCAAATTGGGATTTAACTATTTTTGCATATTCAAACTTCATACAATTCATGTTTTCTAGGTTCTTCGTGCATTTCATAAACCTAATAAAAATTTATTTTCGGAAAGCAAATTAACTTTTGTATAATTTGGCTTGGTTACTTATTTTTCAGTACAGTTCATTACAGTTTTGGAGATATTAAGTTAAAAATTTAAATGGCTACCGCTTTGAAATGGTACAAATTAGAAACTTGATACTCCACATAGAAAATACTATTATTCACAATACATTTACCAAGTTTGAATTTCGACATTTTTTGAACCTCTGTTGGGTTTAAAAGTTATAATGGATGATGTGGAAATTCATCATGTGGTCGATGAAATTCTTACAGTTCGAAAGACGGAAACCATTATCATTAACAACATTTTTACCCGCTGGATAAACTGAACAAGTTTCAGACAGTCGAAGCTTAACATCCTGTGTAAACTAAGAACACCCTTTCAGTTTATTTGCAAAACTGATGAAAAATGAATGGTCGCAATCAACAGAAAATTGTATATACTGGCAGTAGTTAGTTATTAAAGGTCACATGTCACACATGTTATATAGATTATCAAATGTATTTTATTTGGGGAATAATATTGTCATATGGGACAACATTTCCATATCAGTTTGTATTTTGGGTTTAGCTCAAGTCATCATAAGCCGGAATGATGAATGGGGATTCCGGCGTAAACACTATTGAATAACTAATAGCTATTCCGGCTAGCGCTAGTATTGAATAAAGAAATTATTTTGACGAGGAATTCACCTGTAAGATTGAGCTAATGAACAATTATGTGTATACAAATTAAAAAGAAACCACATAGCTAAGTCTTACATTAACACCTAAAACAAACCGTTAAAATTCACCGATAATATTTCCCGTAAACAGTTCAATTTTTTCTTAGTTCTGAAGTTTTATAGCCATATAATGATAAAAATTGCTAGGGTAATAATTTTACAGATTTTATAGGGCCGGTAAAAGCAGTTATATTGGTTGCGGAAGACATGAAAAGCACTCTTGAAGATAAAACTTTTATTAGCAACCGGTTTATTGTTGTCTACTTCTTTAATCTTGTAGAGGGTTTTGTACGATGAAGTGAAGCTATTTAAACAATATGAGATGGTTGAATACCATGAAAGTGATTGGCTGAATGTAACGATTAATATTTCCAATTTGATTTAAATGTACTGGCTTTAAAACTATAGTGAAAAATAAATACATGTTGTTTCAAACATTTCCTTGTAAGCTATTGTTGTATTTTCTAGATAGTTTTTATTTAACTTCATAAGAACTTCATTCATTTTGACATTCATATTTGACAAGTAAAAATTTATTTTGCTCTCTCTCTACATTCCTAAGCAAAAATTCTCCAAATAAAGCATTTATAAATCCTAATACAATTGGCGCATTATATCTTGAACCATGGCCTAGTCCATTGCTGGAGCTGTCCAATATAGTTTATTTTCAATGATTTTGGACAGCAAAAAATAAAAACCAATTTCTAAATCAACTCTATTTCGTTTTCAAACGAGGATTAAGACATATTCACAGCTATTGGAAAATATTTTACGTCAGGCTAGTACAACTAGTCGTATCAGCTGGGGAGTCCTGATGACTTTCACTCCACTCAAACTGCTTCAGGTATGAAGGATTCCTAAGCGTCAAGATATAATGCACCAAGTGTTTTTTTGGTGTTCTAGAGTTGAAAAAGCATTCCATAATATATTATGTTTAAGTGCAGCCCAGATCCCAGCCATATTCACATCATCCTATTGTGCTGCGTTCTCTAGCATCCAAAGATATTAAGAACATAGCTTTTAATCTGATGATTTTGCACACAGATTATATAGGATGGCCAAATTATAAATTGGCCAAGTGAATTAAAAATATATTTATTGGTCGTGTATTTCATTGTCATTTTTTAATCTTTATGGTTATTTATATTAGAACGATACACCTCGTTTGGGATTAAATATCTTTATATAAGCTTTTATTTATAATAAACATGTTAATATGTTTTTTTGTAGGTTGTACACACTTTTTCCTATTTTACACCGGACCGTTGAGAATGTCATATAATGTTATTAAAGAAAAACTTCTTCAATAAATAAGCTTTGAAATAATCTATGTAAACTTACCTTTTCTCTAATTATTCATTCTTTAATTAAATAATTTGTTGGAGGAAAACAGAGTAAGGGTGAATTTGCATTTTCCTTAAAAATACATGTACTTGCTTAAATAAAATGGCTATAACTGTATAAAAACTCACAGTTTATAGATTTGGTTATCATTTTAAAAATCCTCGTTAAATTACTTTTAACTAGTGGCTTGTAGGGGCAAAAGCCCCTAAATATAAAGTACAAATGCCGGGTATTTAATGTTTCCTTCACACTCACAACTCGGTATCAGGTCGACGGAATTAAACGTTTAAGGTGTAATGTTAAAGATGTTTTGAAATTTTATCAGAATTTTAAGAAAGAGCGTTACTTTAGTATAGTAAAGGGCTGAAGTTTTTTGGAACAGAGGCGCTATCCGTCGTTCTCAAAACAAACTCACTTCACTTTGTTGACAATTAAGCATATGGTCATGGTTTGAAGAAATTCTTTAGGTTAACCACAGACTGCAGCACTTAATTTATTTCCCAAACAAAGTCGTGACATTTAACAACAAATGTTTAACAAATGTCGTGTGTAGCCTCCACCTGGTTCTAAAGAACATATTGGACAGTCGAAGGGTACTTATTATGGAAATCTCCGATTGAGGCTACATTTCACCCAGTAAGAAAATAAATAAGGATGAAAACAGAAAATGGTCCTTCGTTGACGACTCTACGCTCCACGTTAGAGCCTCTGGTTCCACTTCATAAGGAGGTTAGGTTTGAAGACCATGAGCTTGGTAAATAGTTAATATTGAGGATTTTACCCTACGTTCAACACTTTTTTTACGATTGCGCGTGAGTAAAAGCTTTGTGCTTTGTCTTGGTAGATTCAAGATTAAATATACATTTGATTGGCCAAATTTAAAGGTGAACCTTTCTGATAGGATCTAATTTAAAGCTGATGTTGCACTCAATAGCTGTTAGTTCAGCACACCCTGTTGTTCCTCGGTCAAAACTATGACCATTTCCGACAGCACATGAAACTGGTAGAGCTGGGCCTTAAAAATAATGAATGAAGTCTTCTCTATACACTGTAAAAACTAAGGTACAAAGTTACACTTAATATGTTACAACTTTTCACCTATAAAAGACCATTCTTAACCTTACACTGGCTTTAGCGATCGTTTACAGCAGTAAAGGTGTTAGTTTAAACTTACTAGCGAATTAGTAGTAAAAGGGTGTAGACTTTCACCGAGTAGCACGTTTAGCCGTGTAAATCAACACGGTATTTAAAATAACCGCCTAAAGAGACCCATAATGCTGCGGGACTCAAGGATTGCGCGGTTTTCTTTTCTCTCTCGCTGTCCGTCTACCTTCACAACACACACACACACACACACACACACACACACACACACACACACACACCTGGTGGGAAATCCAGTTTAAACTTTTAATTGTGTTTATCTAGTTGTTATCTAGTTGTGTTGTGTTAAGTGTTTTTTGGATGAGTTTCTTCCGCTTTCAGAAGATATGTTTATGAAGCTATCTAACTGTTTCTTAAGTATCACGTCTCCTAACCTTTCTGTTACAGGAGGTTTGTTAAGTTATAAGAGTTAAGGATAACCCCAAACCCTAGGGAAGAGTGAAACAAATTTGTTTTGCTATTACCTAGAGAATTTAAATCGTCACGCTAATGCTATTATAAATATTCTTTTTCTTCATCGTAAATTGTAGCTTTACGTACTGAAAACTACTCATACAACAGCTGCTTACTAAACAGTGATCCAGAGCAAGCGTAAGTCTTTCGCTCCTCTGGCTCGTTGGCTGATAACGTTTTCGCTCGCTTGGGACATTAGTAGAGGTATTGTTGTCTGGCAATGGAAGGACATAAACTCAAAATGATACTTTTTGCTACAATGGCGGTGTTCTTGTTAGTAGGCCTCTTAAAGGATCTTTGTATTTAGACTCTCTTTACGTTCTCAATACATAAATAACTATTTTTGTACACACTTAACCATGCAAGCCATTACAGCACTTGATGAGACTAATACCTTTAGAAATGTTTTATTCTTGTAGATGTAGTAGGCCTACATTATGTAGCTTGTAGTTGATCAAAGTAGCATTTTCTACAGCAACCTTGTATTAAGTTTGGTCAGTTTATCGCACTCTTCTAGGAATTATAGCAAACAAAGGTCTCGAAAATGCCTCAAACATGATTAACGAGTTAATAAGGTAAATATGCATTTTCCATCGGTAGGCTACTGGTGTCAAAATTGACTTTTTTCAAAATGCTCGAAATATCGCGTTGATTCCGGAACTGATAGTTTTTTCGGTCGCGATCGGAAAATCCCGGAAAATCGGAAAACCCCCAAAAAAAGTTTGTCTTGAAAGTTGGTCATGTGGGTACTCAAATTAACCGGGAGAGCGAGCTGAAAAAGAATATGCAAGATTTCAAGATCTGATGTATATTAACGGAGTTATAACCGGAAAAGCGCCGGAAATCAAGGAAAATCGTCTATAATGGTATATTTAGAGTTAGTTATTGGTATTTTGGGTCAGATTTTGGTAGTTTATGTAAGGATGAGATTTTATGTAGAGTTAGAACATATTGGGGTGATAAGTGTTGGATAAGGTAAAGTTTTGATAGGTTAAGTTAGGTGATGCTTGGTTAGGTTAGGTTATGTTTTGTTAGGTTAGGATATTTTAGGTTAAGTAGAGTAATTCAGGTTTGATATTAGTTTGGTAATGTTTGGTTGTGTTCTGATATTCATGTTACAATCCCATGAACTTTATCGTTAGCTGAATCAATGGCTATAAACTAAACCTAACATAATCTTAACGTAACATACCATAACCTAATCTAACTTAACTAAACCTGACCTTAATCAACCTAAACTAACATAAAAATTATTAATCCAACCTATTTTAAGGGAATTCTACATAAACATAACCAAAACTAGTCAAACCATAAGTAGTTTTACAATTCTCCGTTGTTTTTTTTTCTTTATCTCGGTTACTGTACGTTAGATCCTAAATATCCTTACATATTCTTATTCAGCTTGCAATTACGCTTAATTATAGTACCCACATGATATATTTTGGACAAAGTTTTTTATTTTTTCTACAGTTTTCCGACGCTTTTCCGGCCGTAACTCCGTCAATATTGGTCGGATCTTAAAAATCCTTGCATATTCGTGTTCCGATTGCTCTCCCGGTTCATTTGAGTACCCACATGACCAATTTTGGAAAATAAAAAAAATTTAATATTTTTCCGTTTTCCGATTTTCCGGGCTTTTCCGGCCATGACCGACAAAAAATATTAGTTCCGGAATCAGCATGTTATTTCGAACATTTCGAAAAAATATTCAATTTTGACACCAGTAGGCCTACTGGAAATGTATATTTACCGTTAATAAACATTACAGTTTGTCAGTTTATATGTAAGTCTTCATCGCTCATATAAAACCTGACGATCTGCGCCTTTTTGAAATTATGATAAACCTATGTAGCCTAACCTCATTAGGGGGCTGTTTGTAAGGTATTACAGTATCTCCTTCTTACTAACAAATACCTGCATTGCAAATCAAAGTAAAAATACAATTTACGTAAAACATTACAAAGTGTAACCATCACTAATTAAGAGGCAAGGGTGTTTCCTTGTGAAATTTAATTTTAAATTAATTTATCCTCATTATAATTATTTTTTAATTTTTTTTATGTACAAGTACTGACTCTTTATTGAATAGTAAAAAATTGCAAGTCTTAAGTTGGCAGCTGCATGTCATCCTTAAACAAAATGTTTTACTGTTAAGAGAAGGTTATATCTTAAAATAGTGCAAAGTTACACTTTTGGAAATGTTACTTTTACACTATATAACATTAATTTAAGTGTGAAATTTAACTTTTAATGGTGTTAGGTGACACCTTCAAAGGCATAAGGTTTAGCTCCTAAAAGAGCATTCTCACACTGCAATCCTGGTTAAGTTACACAACAGAAAGTGTAACTCTTCCATTTTTATCAGTGTAAAGTCAATCTTAAAGGTGTAACTTTACAATTTTAAGAGTAAACTTTCCACCAATTAGAGATGAACCTTTCTCTACATAAAGTGAAACATTACCTACTTTGGGGTGGCATCCCAGCTGCCACCTTTTTAAGTGTAAACTTACTCTTTAGTTTTTACAGTGTACCTATAGCCTGCGCTTATTCGATTGTGTAAATGTTACAAATCACTCAGTTTTAAATCAGCATCAGCTACTACTACATGATACAATGTAAAAGTCCTTTAATTCCTCTTGCTTTTTAAGGTTAAGGTCCCTAAACTATAAAAACAGAAAATATAAAAGCAAAAAACCGTGATGTGTTGTAGTACGTTCAACCTACTGTGCTGGATTTTAAATAATCCATATATCAACATCTAACATGTGGTTTTAAATCAAGTATAAGTAACACATGTTTTAATGTAAACAAAGCAGGCGTTTTTAGATTACAATGATTTTTAAATACCAGTTATTTAACAATTTTGATGAACTTAAAGAAATTTCAGTATTTTTCCCGAGTCCCTGGCATCGGAAGACCTTCTGTTTGAGCCCTCACCCATTATCCTGCGACTTGCCAAACTCCCACAATTTCGGCGCAAAGATTTCACTTACATATATATTTATTATAGGCATTACGGTAGTAAATCGGCATCGTTATAACTTAAACTAAACAACCGCGCTTAACTGTTTATAATTTTAAAATATATTCTTATACCCGTTATTATAAAGTCTGAAAATCATAAAAGTTAAAATATTTATTTGTTATAATACATTGAACATAGTTAGCTCCCTTTTGAAAAAAAAAAAACTATATCAACATCTAGCATATTTGGCTTTGAATCAAGCATTAGCACCACAAGATTTAATGTAAACAAAGCAGACGTTTTTAGATCCCAATAATTTTTAAATGGAGACATTTTACGTTATTTCTCGATTTTTTTGTGAATTTTAAGCAAATTCAGTATTTTTCCCGCCATCACGGAATAGAGACCTTAAATTTGAGCTCTCTCCCATCTTTCTTCGATTTGCAAGACGCCCACAATTTTGACGCAAAGAATCGCCTTACGAAATTATTACTTTTAATAATATCAAAAAGCAATGAGGATTATACATGGTAATAAAATTTGGGTTTCGATCAAGTTTGAATTAGTGTTTTTTAATACATAATATTATGGTTATTATTGTATATAATGTTATATTAGGGTATGATAAATTTAAGGTTCAGTAAATTTATATTTCAAAACAATACCAAAATGGTACTTTGGTATTATACGGAGGCCACCCCCATACAGCGCGCTGCGGCGGTAATGTTAAGTTAGGTTATCACAAATATGTTAGTAGGAGTTTCCTCATTTAGTTACGAATCAAACGATACCAAATGAGTCATACTTTCGCCCGCCAAAACCCGTTGACAGGTGATGCGCGCACTCCGGTCAACGACCAGACCTGTGCCTACCTGGAGGGGATTTGGCGGGCGAAAGTATGACTCATCTGGTATCGTTTGATTCGTTATATAACGAGGGAAGTCCTACTAACATATTTATGATAACCTAACCTAAATTGTGTTTCATGTGGTATATTTCAAAATACCAAAAAGCCCCAAAGGTAGGTGGTCGGCAATCAGTCACCATCTTGGATTTTATGTAGGATTTTTTTCTAAATATCTCAAAAACTACCGACTTAAATTGAAGCCTAATGTATTTAATTGTAAAAAGAAACTAAATTAAATTACCTGCAAGAATAATAATTTTTTTCAGTCCAACCAAACAAGACGACCAAGACAACAAGATAAATACTAATTTTATTAATATCGTAACAAATATTCCTCCCATAAGAAAAACATGTAAATTTGTATTGTAAATTTATATGGTAATTTGTATGGGTAGACGCCTATTCACCTTAACGTAAATCAATTGAATTCTTGAAATCGTGACAAAAGTTTCAATAATTTGACACATTAGTCAAAAAGATTTGACCAAAATAGATGCGGGCGAGTTTACAAAAAGTTGTAGTAACCTCATAAAGTAGAATAATTAAGCATAGGATTCCACCGACTTAATAATTTTAAATACATTGGTAATAGACAAGTATTTGGAATAATTACTCAAGAAATAACTTTTTTATGAGCTCTCCAAGGCCTTTATTTTGCACCAATTTTTGTGAATGAAATTTTAAATTACTATAAATTTTGTCAAAATTTCAAGAGTAGTTTATTTTCCTTTTAGGTGAATTGGCATTTTAACCCACCAGGCATTTATTTCACACAAATTTATATGTATTTCTTTTGGAAGGAATATTGTTGACATTTTTATCAAATTAGTGGTTATCTTGCAAATGGTTGGACCAAAATAAACATATTATTTACTTTTTTGCAGGAACTTTAATTCCCTTTTATTTTAAAATGTTATAGAATATTTAAGGATTATTATAGTTTTATTATAGTCGAGATATTTGGGGAAAACAGAAAAAAGCACATTAAATCCAATATGGCGACCACTTCCTAACACCATTGGGGTTTTTTGCTATGTTGAAATATACACCTGTAAGGACATTTTAAAGCAATATCCAGAACTAAAAGTTTTTCCTTTTTCAAGATCACTGGGCTATAAAGATAATGTTGAACATGTTGTATCTAGTGTATGTGATGTTTTACAATCGGTAGCGTTTTTTAATTACAATTTTGTTCTCTCATTTTCTGCTCACTTAAAGCAAGTGAGCCTTATAATAAGCTAATAAGAAGAATATCGCTGTGTTCTTGGTCAAATAATTCTATAATCGAAACTATAGTTCAACGCAATAAAAAACTATTCAATACAATGCTATCAACATAATGCAATTAAATTTGAATAGAAAACAATTAAGTGATGGTAACTTTATGAATTTTGAGTTTCAAGACTGTAGAATTTTAAAATTAGGAAAACGTTACAACGAACGATAAAGACACAAGTACTCACGCAGCACGCTGATAGAGGGACCGACTTTTAATTCCAGGTTAAAATACCCGCCTTAGACCCAAACACCCCACATTTTGGGCTTATGTCCTTCAAAATGAGAATAGGGATGTTCCAACTCATTACCTCATTAACTGACCAATCGTTTTAATGAACAAAATCATGTCCTTCCCAAAACTTGAAGGAAATCACCCCCGCAAGAGTACGGAAACTCCTTAAGACAACGTACTGAGAGTAGTAATAAATTCACATTCCCGTGCATAAATCGGTTATTTTTGATGCTACAACAAAAAAGGCAGCAGCAAAGGGGGGCGTGTATGTCAGGAACAGAGATGAGTTGTGGTTTTAGAGCATAAAATTATTTTTTGTTGCAGTCTTTAGGAAATTATAAACAGCCTAAACTCGCCACAACTGGATTATTAGCGAATTCCCCCTATAGGGAAAATCTGTTACCGTAGGTCTCATGGTAAGACTAAAGCCCGAGACCATTTTAACTTTTTGTTTTGAGGTCCCCAGATTCCAAAAACACCATTCGTTCATTTTATAAATATACATCTATATATCTGTGTCTTTAAGCACGATAACTCGCGTAAAAATGGTCCGATCCGAATTAAATTTGGCACAGACATGTAATGTAGTAATTATTCGACGAGTTTGTAACGGTTTTATTTTTTCGGCCGAACAAAGTATTATTTTACAAGGTAGTTAACGGCGCTGAGCGCCTGACGCAAAGGCTGCATCGCTTTTGCTCCACGGTTAAGGGTCATTTTGGAAACATCGCTTTTGCTCCACGGGTCATCAGGTAGATTTCAGAACCGCCCAAAACATCGCTTTTGCTCCACGAGAGAGGGGTATGCGCTCCCTCTCCCTCACATTCTCTCTTTCGCACACTTCCAGGTTCTTTCTTGAAAAATGTCATTTTTAACGTAATACTACAACTAACCTTTTTTTGCCTAATCGAAAATGTTGATTTTTGAAAGAATGTTTCACTACTTTAACTATAGGAGTAAGCGCAAGTAAACGATATTGTGAAAAATAAATAACTTACAGAATATAGTGTGTTACTATGTAATACTTATACACATTTCATTTATTTTTTTACAATAATTCACTATTATAAACAGAGGAGCCTTTTGACACGAAATAAAGATTTTAGGCATGAGCATGGAGCAGAGAAAACCACGTTTGAGCCTAAGAGTTTATTTTCGACGAGCATCAAACACTATTTAAATACCTGATTACACTACATTAAAGCTTAGTACAGGCCTAGTTGTCTTCCTTCTCGATCTGCTGATACTCTGTTTTATATTAATATACCCCCGTTGCAGCAGTCCTGCATACTCAGCGAATTTCAAGTGCATAATAAATAATTTAAATGAAGTCTCGCATCAAGTAAAATTAATATACATTCAAAAGAAAGCGTGCAAAAATACTCTCCTAGTGGCTTTTAAGATCAAAAGGCTATAAAAAATAATAGCCTATACTTGGCACGAAAATGCAATGTTCAAAATTTCAAAACAGCTGGCTTTTCCAATTTAATCGTATGGGGAAATGACCAGCTGTTTAAGTTTGAGTAAAAAATTTCATAAACATCATCAGTAAAAATCTGTATTCGCTATAGTACATTTATTTGACATATTTAGTTATCTGGCCTTTAAGTAAGCCATATGTCTGTATCCACCATGTGGCTTTGAATCAAACATCAGCTCACATGTTTTAATGTAAACAAAGCAGACGTTTTAAATCCCAATGCTACTTCCCAATGCTACTTAAATGGCAGTTATTTTATGTTATTTTTGTTTTCTAGCAAACTTTAAGAAATTACGGGTGGGGTTCATAACTACCAGATTTCACAACTACCAGGACGATAAAAATTATTAAATATTAACAAACTCACTACTTCCAGATATCATTTCTACCAGAAGACTTTAGTATAAAATTAAATAATAATCACATCATAACTTCCAGATATTTTAATTCCCAGATTTCATTACTTCCAGGGGTATTAAATGACAAAATAATGAGAGCGTCAGAACTACCAGACATCACAACTTCCAGTACAGTCCGTTGTTGAGCGGGTAGCCGCCTCCCGATTGTAGGCATTTCACCGCGTCGCGTCGTACAGTGTAGCCGCCTCCCGATCGCAGTCATTTCACCGCGTCGTACAGTGTGTAATTACTAAATTGCTTCTAGTGTTTTCAAAATGCAGCTAATTACAGTACTTGTAAATATATACACTATCAGCCCGCGTCACTTCGTGACTTTAAAAAATTGGTAAAATATGCGTTAGTTTCATGTTGAGTATGAATGGAGTATTGGCGTGAAATAACTGTCAATGAGTGAGTGTATGAATTTTTGAGATTTTCTTTAATTTTCTAGACCAATCCTTTGTGTCATATCACTTTTATAAAATTGCCATAAATTGAACTTTTCATCGGGGCGAACTTTTAAAAATAACACATTAGACTTGAATTCTCAATATGGATAAGAAATTCCTCACGAAATTCGAGAAGTCCATTTATTTCATCTGCTTTAAAAGTGTCAATGTATACGTTCTATTCTTTGAAATTGCGACGGTGCAACAACATTTATTTTGCATTAATTGGGGTTAGTTTACATGGATCTTCATTGGTTGGCGCGTCTTCATGCGTCTCTGTTTGAGAGTTTTCTTTTGAAAAGTATATTGAATCTTTATGTTAATTCTACACAAAATCTACGCATCAGTTTTTACTTTCTCCCCCCTATACATAGTATATAGAGAAAGTATTGTTTTCGTAAAAATTTTCGAATTTGAGTTGTTAGTGGATATATTAGTTTTAGTGCTCCCTGAATCCAAAAAAGTGGTTTTTGGTGTGGTGTCTGTAAAATTCCAATTCTGTCTGTGTGTGTGGATGTGTGTGTGTGTGGATGTAAACAAAGCTAGAGACGACACCAGTGGTCCGATTTTCATGAAATTTGGTATGTAGGTATAAAGCCGTAGTATATCTCCAGACGTATTTTTCATTTTTTTGAATTTTTGATTTTGGAGGGTATTTACCCCATAAAACCCATGAAAAATGACAAAAATCCAAATTTCTCAAAAACGGCTCTAACGATTTTGATAAAAATTTCATGGTTTTTAGTGCTTAAGATAACAAACAAAATGACACCACCCGCATGTCTGTAAAAATTCAGGTTCAGATGTTATGGGGGTTTAGGTGTTAAAAATTCATATTTTTCAAATTTCACAAAATCCGTGACCTCTAAAGAAAATATACTTGCAACCATTAAATTTGACTTGAAAAACTAAATAATCTAGAATTTTGAATCAGTAGTTTACGTCAACTGGTTGCGGAGATAATAGATATTTTAGTTCGACGGTAAACGCAGTACGTTGTCCAATGTTATTCTTATGGCAAATATGTAAAAATCGATATCTCCGTTATTTACTAACCGATTTTGATAGCATTTGGTATATATTTGTGTGATAATTAATTGTTAATTTGTTTTATTTCACTAATATGTTTTCTGGTTTTAAATTACTTGAAGGGAGAAAGTATGTGTCAGTTTCCTGATACCGTTTATTTGCATTCATTTTTATTGGTCTTAACCACAGAGAAAAAACAATGCTTCTTCTCTGTGTCTTAACAAAGAAAAAGTTAAGAGGATGGACAAACCACTGTTTTACTGAAAACCGCATTTATAAACTAGCAACTCGCCGTAATAACAAATTGTTCATTGGTCATAGTGGCCAAGGAATTACATTTTCAAATTGACCCATTTTTTGTTTCGCATCATTTTAAATAAATGTTTGGCAAATTTCTACCTAAGCAAATATACCTAAGCAAATAACGTGACGTAACCTTGAAACTTTGCATGAACGTTCCTCTCAGGGCATAGGCATTCGATAAGAAAGGATTTTACAAAATTCCCTCGCCCTATGGTACATCAAATTTTCAATGTTAAACTATAGGGAAGCTCATATAGTTGTCATGGCAACCTAAACATCAACTCATGAATTCAAGAAAGTTTTTTCTATTTTTCCACGGGTAAAACCGTGTTTATCAGCTAGTCTGTAATACAATAGTCCTGTTTATGACTAATTTGCACATTTTCAGACAAAGGAGAAAAAATATAAATTATTTTTAACCATACATTCATTTTATAACTATGTATAAAACTAAGTAAGTTTACTTATAAAATATTGAAAACACAAAAAATTAATACATGAACAAAATCTGACTTCACTTAAACATACAATTTAAAAAATTATCAAGTCCCAGTGTTAAGGTAGGAATCTAAAACACAATTCCCACGAATCTAAATCAACCACTCTGAATGCCGTCTTAAACTGTAATTATTCAGAGATCTTAGAGTTGTAAGCGCTTTATATCAGGGAGTACTGGACAGTCGAAAAACGAAATATTTCATCAATAAAATATGTTTAGAATTTTAAAAGACAAAAGACAGTGTTTTTATTTAGCAGTAAACTTATGGATGTAAATATTTATCTGTTCTGAAATAGGAGTTTCACTTAATATTCTTCATATTTTTTAACGAGTGTCACTGTAAAGCCCAAAAAGAGGAGATTTCCCATTTCTTATTGAAATTCCCCGGAGTTGAAATTTTACCCTTAAAATCCAGTAATCTCAGAGGAAATCCGGCGATATGGTAACATTGGCTATTTGCAAGTTTGTTTATTGCTGTCATTTGATGTGTTAAGTTACTTCTTTAAGAAGAGTTACAGTAATTAGTTTTCAGTTACCGCACTTTAAGTTTCGTTATGATTTTTTAAAGTTTGAGTTATTTTGATTAATGATTATCGAATCTTAATAAATTAAATATTTTAATCCAGCGTTTTATTCGAAACCTAGACCGTAAGTACAGTAAAACCTAACATTATATTCACAGAATTAATAATGAGGCTTAATTCTAAATTTTGTTTCAAAATTAAACCCCCCGTAAAATTTGAAAGATTATTTTGTTGTACAGTCTTGATAAGCTGTTTGCAGCATCATTTAGCAGGGGCTAAGGTTTGTGATCGCTATTTATAGGCGATGGCGATATTGTAATGACCTCGAATTATCCGGATTTTTTCATCCGGATCAGTGTTCCGCTACATTAATCCAAGATAATCCGAGGTGTACAGTATATAACAAAATTATATTCATAGAAAATTAAAAGACTTAGAATTATATAAAATACAAAAAGTGTGTATTGCATCATTGTACTAATGAAAACCAATGTGCATTTGACCTTTAATCTGTTCTCCCAGAATATGATTAATAAACAAAAAAGAAAGAAAGAAAGAATGATCCCCTTGTTAATTTTCCTCAAGTTGAAAGCTCACGAATGATTAAAATATTCATTTTTAGTTTATTATTTACAAAACATATTCAAACTATACTTTCCTTCAAATAAGATGATTGCTCACATATATAAAATAAATCCTATTGAAATTCGCTAAGTACGCATGTCTACTGCGACGGGGATAATTAAGATTGTGGTGTCATTGAAAAACTTATGATCTAGCGCAATGGCGTAGGGGTTATTAAAATGTATAGTTAGTTTAGGTCTTTGCGCCGCTAGCCAGATTACTAAAGTCAGATCGTAAACAAAAATAGATCGTCTGCAACAGTTAAAAAAAGATGAAAACGCTCATGAAAGTAATATTAAAATGCGCGATTTCCGTATGGATCCCCTGGTGATTCTAAATTCTGTTGACCTATAATCTTATAGCTGGAGAGAAAATTCATTTTGGATTTGAATTGTTTAAATGTATTTCAAATTATTTGGTTCGAGTTGTATTATTGCTTTAAAATATATTTATAATTTATTAAAATATATATTTATTAACATAGCCCTCGAGTTTTGTCGACCAATTTTTCTATAATTCTCTCTCTTCGAGAGATTGGCATGTTCTTTAATCCACATCTTGAATAAAAAAACAATAAAACTCATTCTTCTTATTCTCCTTTTCTTTGTGCTTTATGTTACAATACACTCAGCAAACATAAAGCACAACATAAATAGTATCTGTAGATTTAAAAAGAAATGTATTACTAGCTAACCAGTTGCGTAGTTGATGCGATTTTGATCAAATATCAATTTTATATTGCACTTCTTTAATTTTATGACCGTACATACAAGTCAAATTTAAACTACTCATTCATGGTGATCTACGATGCACATTTTGTCATAAAGCCAGAATAAAGGAATTATTGAAAACTGAAGTGGAGAGGAAAATAAAAACTAGTAATTTGCATTCCCATTTACCCATATTTTACATTCAGTCAACTAGAAAGTTATCCAACTAAAATAAAAAACCCGGAATTCGAATAATATTATTAAATGTGACCAATAAAACTATTTAATTTATTTGTTAACTATTTACTTTTAATTGAGATAACCAGATAAAGCGGCGCGGCAAAAATACACGCTCGCCGAAGTGCCTGCAATAAGAACTAGGCAATCAGCACAACCAGCTTTGGTGCGGACTGTACTCCTGGTAGTAGTGAGGTCTGGTAGTAGTAAGGCGCTCAATTTAATTTATTTTTAAGACCTGGTAGTTGTGAAATCTGGAAGTTATGAAAACTGGAAGTTATTTACAACATTTATTTTATATTTAATTTATCATACTCTGGTAGAAGTGATATCTGGAAGTTGTGAGTTTGTTAATATTTAATAATTTTTATCGGTCTGGTAGTTATGAAATCTGGAAGAAATGAAACGCTCCCGAAATGACAGTACTTTTCCTGAGTCCCTGACATTAAAACATTTAATTTGAGCCCTGTTCCCTCATCCTGTGATTTGCCAAATGCCCACAATTGCTATTCAAAAATAAATTATTCTCCATAAGATTAGTATGGAAAAATGCAGGTTTGCTGCCACAGAAATTTGAAAATGAGGTATTATAGGCTACAATCCAATATATCTAAACTATATGAAGCCACATAACATGTTTTATCAAGATATGCTGAGGAATAAGAAAGCTATCCAATTGTATTTACCTCTCATAAGGTTAACATTGGGAAAGAGAGTACACAGGTTTGCTGCCTCAGTAATTTGATGATTTGGATATTTTAAGCCATAATCAAGTAGATATGAACTGTATGAAGCCTCATGCCATTTCTTATCAGTATATTTTGAGAAATTGCGAACTACACAACTTATTTTATTACCCACAAGGTTAGCATGTAGAATGAGTGCGCAGGTTTGCTGCAACAGGTATGTTAAAACTGGTTAGTTTTAATTCATTATTTAGTATATCTTAACTAGAAGAAGCCATATACCAAGTTTTATTATGATATGTTCAAAAATAAGGCAGATATAGAACTTTTTTATTTCCCATAAGGATAACATGGGGAATGATTATGCAGGTTTGCTGCCACAAAAATGGACATTTTGGGGATTTTAGACTAAAATACATTAGATCCCATCTAGATGAAGCCACAAACCAAGTTTAATTAAGATATGTTGTGAAATGAGCGAGATATAGAATTTTACGTATTCCCTTAAGGTTAACATTGGGACAACGTACTGTGTTTACCACTTTCAATATCTCGATAACCAATGGACATAGAGCAATAATTCAAAATACTAAATTGTTTGTTTTTTTGAGGCGAATCCAATAGTGCCAACAAAAATATGATTAATTTTATTTTTCTATGTAAAAACCCCAAAAAACCCATTTTTGGGGGGTTATTCCCCCTTTACCCCCCCTTCCGATGGTCCGATCGGGCTGGTTTACGAACTTGTCCAATCGATTACCACTTTACATGTCTGTACCAAATTTCATTAAGATCGGACCATATTTACGGCCGCTATCGTGCTCACAGACACACACACACACACACACACACTCACACACACACACACACACACACACTCACACACACACACACACACACACACACACACACACACATATATATATATATATATATATATATAGATATAAATTCAAACGAATGGTGTTTTTTGCTTCTGGTGGCCCCAAAACGAAAAGTTATCATAGTCTCGGGCTTAGGTCTTACCATGAGACCTACGGTAATAGCTTCTTCCCTATTAGTCCTGCAGCTGACAGCACTTCTGTGTGCAAACTTGCGTAGGCTGAATTTAATGCTGGACCTGTTAGTTTATTACATGGCAAGGTTAAAAAACTTGGGTGGACATCTCCTACCCCCCAGGTTTTCCCAGGATGACGTTTTCAAAATGGCCGCCAATTATCTGTATTTTACCATTAAATTTATAAAAATCATGACCATCGCCCAATCTGTGGATTTAACATAACAAGAATCGGTGAAAATTACCACTTAGTATATACCTAACGATTAAAATCTCGTTTTCAAAAGTTGCATCACTATATGTCCGCCATTTTGGAAATAATCCGCCATTTTGAATTTAAGTAAGCTTTTAATTGATCAATCATAGTGAGGCTCAAAACCAACGTAGGATCGTGATTTTCATTTTATTTTAAAGCCAATTAAATTTCCTACAAGGAAATTCCAGGTGGAATACAGCCAATCAGTATAACCAATATGTCATTTTAATGTAAAACAAGTCCCTAAAAAATTGACGATGTAATTTTCGTGTTTTACGGATTATTTTGCTAACAACGAAACCTACGCCTCCACTGAGGAAATAAAGGGACGGGAATGTACTAAACGAATCTCAAGGCATATAAATAACTATCTAAGACAAGATTTCATAATACATTCACCGCTTATCGGTCTTTTGGGAAATAATTCGCTATTTTGAATTTATATTAGTTTTCAATAGCCAAAGCGTTTTCCGGCTAACAGTTGCCGTAAACACTTATATTTTCATTTTATTTTACTCTTTGATAAAGTTCCTACGAGAAAATTTAAGGTGAAATGCATCAAATAAACATAAACAATACGAAATTGCAATGTAAAAGAAGTATTTTAATGATTTTCTAATAGTAGGGTAAAAAGCAGGCCATAAGATGTCTACTTCTTGATTATGTAGGCTATGTTTTGCGACTGGTGGCAACCATGTTTTTTTGTTCCTTTTGACCTATTGAATGCAAAGTGTGAGTTTGCCACTTTCAAATTTGGTTCGGGGACCGGGAATCCAAGGTGGCGGACAAAATAGCTTATTAATGTTGTAGGCTTAGTTTTTTTACCTTTTCCTCGCTACATTTGATGAAAATTCGGCAGTTAAAAAAATAAAGTTGCGAAAGGGGAAACACTTAATGGTTAAATTTTCACATCCAGTCGCCATATTGGATCCGCCATATTGGATAAAAAATATTTTTTTTGAAATGTAAATATGGGGTTCTGACACATCATTTTTAACTGTTTTTTTGTAACAAACTGAACGCTGTAATCCATTTTTCTAAATATCTGTCCGTTCTCAAGTTGTTGGTAAATTATTTAATAATCTATTTTTATTTATTCTATTTCTTTTAGTCCGGTTGCCCAACGATATGACCTTGAATTAAGGTCCAACTCACACTTTGTGATGGATTCTCTGACTATTTGATAAACTGAACAAGATTATGAGGGGTTCCAGAGTGGCACCCATGGAAAATTTTGAATATCGATGGTCAAAGTTACAGTGCCGAAAATACAGAAAAAAATATTGTACAAAATTGTATGTATGACATTCATAGGAATATTTTCCAAAATATCGATTTGAAAACACCGCCAATAGTTGCCAATATCAGTGGAGGCGTAGGTTTCGTTGTTAGCAAAATAATCCGTAAAACACGAAAATTACATCGTCAATTTTTTAGGGACTCCTTTTCTATTTTTTTCTTTTTTTCTTTTTGCCGTTCAACATTTAAAGCATTGGCATGCGTCATATTACAGTAAGAGAAGCTTAATCAAACAATACACATTACATATCATCATTAATAAAGTCATCAATTCTATAATAACATTTTGTAATTAAATACTTTTTAAGTTTATTCTTAAACTTAACCTGATCTGTCTCCGCTCTGAGGCGGTCAGGAAGAGCATTAAAAAAGATAACTGCATTATAAAATGTCTGATTTTTGAAAAAAGACGTCTTGTGACGGGGAATGTTGAACTTGTTGCGGTTTCTCATATTGTATTTACTTTGAGGCAATAGATATTGAAACAATCCGGGGTTTTGTTTAAGAAAATTGAGGACATGATATATATAAATACACGGAAAAGTGAGGAGGCCTGCTGAAAGGAAAATGGCTTACAAGATTCTTGGGGTTTGAGTTGAGCTATAATTCTAATTGCCTTTTTTTGCAAGATAAAAATCTGCTTGGTATGTACATTCTGAGAACCCCAGATGGATACAGCATAAGCCATGTGTGGATAAAGAAGGGCAAAGTAGGCAGTAAGCAATACATCTTGGCTCGTAAATGGAGAGAATCTACGGAGGACAAATAAGCCTGAACCTAACCTACTAGCCACTCCATTTATATGGGAATGATACTTCAAGTTGCTGTCAATTTGGATACCTAAAAATCGCACTTTTTGTTCGGATTCTACCACATTATCCCCTAAGTGCAGGTGTATTTCGTCAACTACATTGGAAGGTATTTTTAAGTGAATTAAACTAGTCTTTTCTGTGTTGACATGCAGATGATTTTGAGTGAACCATTGAAGAATGTTATTTGACTGGATGAATGCATTTACCTCCACTGCCTGCCTACACCCATCCTTTACCACCAAAGAAGTGTCATCAGCGAACAAGTATAACCCTGAGTCGGTCACCGAGCTGGCAATGTCATTAATATAAATGATGAACAATAACGGCCCCAGAACAGATCCCTGGGGTACGCCAGCCTTCACCCCTTGAACATTGGATAAACACTTTCTCAGTACATTGCCATCCTTGTAAGAAACTTCAACAGACTGTTAAACAGACCAGCCAAATAAGATTGAAACCAATCTTTCGCAAGACCTCTCACACCAATAAACTCAAGTTTGTTAAGAAGTCTTTCATATGAAACCATATCGAAAGCCTTCCGTAAGTCAAAGAAAATTCCTACTGCAGACTCCCCTTTATCCAATGCTTCCACTACCTTATTTGTTAATGAAAAAATTGCATCGACCGTAGTTGACATCGACGACATCGACGAACAATTGCATCGACTTGTTTTACATTAAAATGACATATTGGTTATACTGATTGGCTATATTCCACCTAGAATTTTCTTGTAGGAAATTTAATTGGCTTTAAAGTAAAATGAAAATCACGATCCTACGTTGGTTTTGAGCCTCACTATGATTGATCAATTAAAAGCTTACATAAATTCAAAATGGCGGATTATTTCCAAAATGGCGGACATATAGTGATGCAACTTTTGAAAACGAGATTTTAATCGTTAGGTATATACTAAGTGGTAATTTTCACCGATTCTTGTTATGTTAAATCCACAGATTGGGCGATGGTCATGATTTTTATAAATTTAATGGTAAAAAACAGATAATTGGCGGCCATTTTGAAAACGTCATCCTGGGAAAACCTGGGGGGTAGGAGATGTCCACCCAAGTTTTTTAACCTTGTCATGTAATAAACTAACAGGTCCAGCAATAAAATTCAGCCTACGCAAGTTTGCACACAGAAGTGCTGTCAGCTGCTGGACTATATAGGGGATATTCGCTAAAAGCTGTTTTGAACCTATTTATTGGATCTATGAAAAGTAAAGTTGAAATCAGTTGAAGGTAACATTATTTTAAAGCTACATGGTTTATTTGAAAAAGAAGCAATCAGCAAAAACTATACGTTTTATTAAATCTAGTGACCTTGAATCTCATGCTCATGCCTTAAAGCTTGATCTTGTGTTATAATGCTTCCCTGTTTCTAATCGTGATTTATTGTATAAAATAAATTAAAGATGGGTAAGACATATTAATACTATTTTATTTGACAGTAGTATACTATTTTCAATTATATTAGTAAAGTAGTACTGTTGTAATTGAAGTAGTTTAACATTTTTTCCATTGTAAATATTTTCGTTTAGGCAAAAAAGCAAAGTTGCATATTACGTTTAGCTGGCAGTTTTCAAGAAAATTACTTGGGGCTTGGAGGTGAGCGAAAGAGAGAATTTGGGGGAGAGGAAGCGCAGGCCCCTCCCTCGTGGAGCAAAAGCGATGTTTTGGGCGGCTCTGAAATCTACCTGCTGACCCGTGGAGCAACCCCCATGAAAATTTTCCTTCAGATCTGATGAAAAAAAACATCAGACCTGATCAGAAATACCATCAGAACTGATCATTCCTGGTCAGGAATTGGTGCATTTTCTGACCAGACCTGATCAGGAATGTTGTGATTCCTGATCAGGTCTGGTCAGAAAATGCACCATTTCCTGATCAGTTTTGATTTGTATTTCTGATCAGTTCTGATGTGTATTTCTGATCAGATCTGATCAGAAAATGCACCAATTCCTGATCAGTTCTGATGTACATTTCTGATCAGATCTGATCAGAAAATGCACCAATTCCTGATCAGTTCTGATGTATATTTCTGATCAGATCTGATCAGAAAATGCACCAATTCCTGATCATTTCTGATGTATATTTCTGATCAGAACTGATTACAAAATCCACCATTTCCTGATCAGTCCTGATGTGTATTTCTGATCAGATTTGATCAGAAAATGCACCAATTCCTGATTGTAATTCTGATCAGATCTGACAGCATTCCTAATCAGGACTGTTCAGAAAATGTATAATTTTTTAATGTATTAAATAGTTTACAGTTTTTAACAAAACTGCTGATTCTATTTGGATAGGTAATAAAAAATTAACACTTTTCAAAACTGAGAAAAATATTTTGTAATTATATTAGCAAAAGAACATCAATGTTGAATTACATTTTACAATAAACGACAATATATATCAAATACATTCTATTAATAGTGCATTATAATTTAAACTATACCATCATAAAGTAAATTATAATGTTTATTGTAAATTACTGTCTTACTTTTAAACATAATGTTAAAAAAAACTAAGTTGTAAAAGTATAACCTCAACTCAGTTGTAAGTAAAGTTATTAACAGTAGCTCAGTTAAGGTAACGTTTCTGGAACATCCTTATAACAATGAATACACACAAAAATGATGAAAAGCAACAAAAAACCTTTAAAATGGGCAAAACTATTTTTTAAATTATATTAAAATATGATATGAACAACACCAAAGGACCTGAAAATGCACCACTTCTAAAAAACCATCAACCAAGCGATGTACATCGTTATTTGGTATTTATAACAAAATATATCAAAAACATTGTAATAAAAATTAAAACATTATATAATAAATTAAAATGTTTCTATAATACATTATTGTATTAAAAATCTCTTTAATTGTGTGCGGTCGATTGCAAGGGCACTTGGTACTGGCAAACTATTTCGATCACGAGGAAGAGCGAGAGAGAGGAACATACACTGTATTAATGCCCTCTCTCTTCCTTGAAAACTTGCTAGCACTGTGTTAACATTAAAATTTGATATTAAATTAGTTATTATAAAATGTGTTACAGGAGTGCTGATGATGTGTGTGTATGGTTGTAGCTTGGAAGAACAGTAGTAATTCTGAAGATCACTTTTTGATTTGTTTTCAATAATAAAATAGTACCATTCAATTATGTAAAAAAAGGCCTGGTTTGCACACATGACTAGTAAAGTTGTGAGTAGCCAGTAAAAACAAAGCATTCTTTGTAGTGAAGAACAGGATCCTTTGTTTGTACTGGCTACTGAAATCAGAACTTGTCACCGTATAAACCAGGTGATGATTCATCATTTCCTAAACCGTAGGTTAGGAAATGATTTGCATAAAACAGTGTCAGCTGACATGTAACTTTTAAACTTAATAGCAGAGAACGAAAGAGAGGGAATGGGTACAGTGTATGTCGTTCGCTCTCGCTGTTGCCCGCACTGTCTCGCGGTTGACCGCCTAAGTTAAAAACAATTGTAAGAATTTTTACATAAGACCTGCGCTTTTTAACCAAAATCCTTACTGTTTTTAACAATAAAAAACTCAAATAAGCTGTTTATTTTTGTTTGTGTATCTCGTAGAGCTTTCTTCCCAAGTTTTTTGTAATTTCTTGTTGATTAATGACTTGAAGGTTATGTTTAGTGGATAACATTTTTGCTGCATCTGAAAAAAGGATGTTGAAGATAATTTTAAAGGGATATTACATGACAAATCAACACAGTCATTTTACTTCACCATCTCAAAATATTATTAGGATTGGTACCAAATCAGCCATTTAGCCATGAAATTAGCTTATCAGCCATTTTGTAAAAAGTTTCTCATTCAAAAACCAGTTTTACACATAAAATTATAATTCACACGCTTCAATACAATTACAAAACAATTGAGTAGAGCCTATTAAATTATTGTTCCTTTGGTCCCCGGGTCATTCCAAGTCAAATCATCCAGAAAATAATGGATTTGTAACCCACCATCTCAGAAATTGATGAAACTTGATGATTTTGTTCTTTTCACATGCCTATGGAAGAATACCAAATTTTAGCTTCATATCTCAAACGGTTTTTTTCTTGCAGACATTTGAAATTAGTAAAAATCTGTCGTTTCTGTTGTTCCCGAGCTCCAAGATAAACTTGCATAGCTTAAGAAAAAAAATTTGTATCTTTGCCATTTTTAATCCAATTGTTATGAAAATTTGCAGTAATATTAAGTAAAGTGTGCTAAATCCAGAAAAAAATAAATCATAATTATCTTTCTATATATAGGTCATTGAAAAAAATATTAAATTTTTTTTAAATGTTTAGTCCGATTACAGTGTTTTACAAAAGAAATTAATATCTCCTAAAGGCACATTGACAATCAAGTAAACTTTTTTCTAAACTTATCTAAATTAAACAGATGCAGCAACAAAACTCATGACTTTTAGCTTGCTTTGTAAATTAAAAAACTTTTTAAAAATGTCCAAATAAAAACAAGTTTTTTGAATTTTTAAATCGAAGAATTTTAAAAATCTAATTTTGGTTTGCACCATTAAATTCAGCTTGAAAAAACAAATATTTTTGTACTTTGAATGTTTGTTCTATGTCTACTGGTTGCTGAGATATTGATTGTTGTTAATACGTTACGTTGTTCAATGTTAACCTTATGGAAAATAAATAAAACTCAATATCTCACTTATTTTTCAACTTATCACAATAAAATTTGGTATATAGCATCTCCTATTTGACTTTTCTTTGATGTTGGCTAAAAACATAAACATTTTCCATTCCTATGTCAGCAATCCTGCATACTCATAGAAACGGAGTGTTAGCTTATCGTGGCAAAAAATAAGCAATTTTGCTGCCTTGGGAAAGCAAAAAATAGTTGATTTTCCATGAACCCACACACCAAAATTTGTTTGTTGCAAATTCCATAAGTTGGAAAACAAGTGAGATATTGAGTTTTATTTACTTTAGTAAAGAAATAATAGTATATTTCACTACTAGTCTCGAAAGTAGCCCGTTTTGGGGCAAGATAGTGTTTTACATGCGAGGCGTCAAGCCCGCTCGATAGTAAAACACTATCGAGCCCCGAAATGGGACTTTTGTGATGAGTTTTGAACAATACATTTCATTATGATGCAAATAAGTAACCAAACTTGTAATAAAAAATCATCCAACATTTCATAATTTAGTCATTTCTCTATAAGCAAACACAATAGGGCTGAACTGTCTATTTTAGTTTAGAGTCAGATGGTTGAACTGTCAAAACTGGAACTTCGTTTGTTTGGGTACGGCAAAATTTTGTTTGGGTACGGAAATGCAAAGTTTGGGTAACAAAAAATCTGCTGATCATTATTTCTTTTGATGTAAGGAAATCGAGGGTTTTTGTAGATCTCAGCTGTACGGTAACGGGCAATTTTCGTATACAGAGTGATGAAAAATGCTTTCTGAGGTCATAAATACGTTAAATCAGTTTAAACTGTTTTTTGCAGTCAAATATACGATACGGTAATGCTACAAGGAACTTAAAGTTTCACCTAAATTTATTTTGAATTGCTGTTTTAGTAAGTAGACTTCTTGGCAGGTTACCTGTGTTAGTTAACACTGGGTTTGCAAATTATCGTGGCCTATTTATATACAATTCACATTTAAAGTTTTTCACTCCAGGAAGAAAGCTTGTAGTTACAATACACGCTTGCTTACCTACATTAAATGCAAATTAGTTAAAAATTAGCAAAAATGCCTAAATACCAAGAATATTTGCTACCTAACATTATTTGTCAACCTTGGAACATCATATCGTCCAAGAGAAAACAAAACTTTGTATCATTATAGCCTACCATAGTTTTTTAAAATTCCTTTCACACCACATGAGAATTTCCGCAGATTGATGAAACATCCAAATGAAAATAATCTTTAGTGTAACATCGATTAAAAAATTACGAGCCAATAAGGAATCTGAAGAATGTTATGGAGTTTTCCGTGCGCTGATCATATAACATCATAAGAAATATAAGACAAAAAGGAATCATAAGACACCCACAGAAAGCAATAGCCTACTAAAAACCTACCTGAATTTTTTCTCCTTAAGTTGTGTTTTGAAGCCAATCCATAGACTGAATCGATTCTCACAATTTCTCCAAAAAGCCTAGAAACTTGTAATATTTTCTTGGTGTTAAAAATGTAACAGCAAACTCCTTCCTAAAAGAAACACAAAAAACAAAAAATTTACAAAATAAACAAACATTATTAAATTGCAGATAAACAAATGTAAATTGCTTGAAGGCTACTTCAATATTTAAAAAGTTAAGTTGGCTAAGGTACTCATTACCAACGTTTCCAAATAGGCGGGTGCAGTTTTGTCAGCGGTCTAAATTTTATTGGAAATTGGCTATCAATCTGAAACTTTTGTACGTCTGTAACCGAAATTAAGATTATTCGATTTCATCGAGAACAAATCAAGACACTTCAAAACATCAATTATCTATTCTAAATAAACAGAACAATGTAATCAAAAGCATTAAGGTGGAGTCTGATAAGGTCTCACCTGATGGGCCTACCCAATCAGAGTATATTTAAGTTAGGCCTTTGATAAGTGCTAGTGACGGGCAAAAATAAACAGTAGAAGTAAAATAGGTAATTTGCATTAGCAGAACGAAATATAATCAGAGGTTATACAGTTGGTGCGTTTCGTCTTAAGCTTTGGCCTATTCCGTTGCCGAAGCTGTCAAACATTATTTATTTATTCTTAAATGATCTGGGGCAATAAATAATGAAAAATTAATCTCAACAAATATTAAATGTGATTAAGTACAAATTACAGTAAATAGGTATATAAACAGCTATTAAAAAATGTTAACATGTCAATTTAACTTTAGGTATCAGCTGTAGTGTTCTGAAGATATTCACTCCACTCCAACCGCTTCAGGTGTAGGCCTAAACGGTTCCCATAGCTCAAGATAAAACGCCCAAACTGTATCCAACAAGACGTTCAAAATTTAGTAATAAGGCTGAGGCATACACGTAGTTAGGGGGTACGAGTTTCATAGCCTATCTGATCTTCTGCCGTTTGTTCCTATAGCAGACGATTCAACATCTGATTTTCTAAGAAACAATATCGAACGATCTACCAATAGTCGAAGTTCGATGTACCATCTGTTGGACAGAACTCAACATCCGATTCCATTGTATTTGATATCGATTGATTTGTTACTTTACGAAAATATATTTATCGATAATATTTTAGTACAAGATGGCAGATGATGAGAAATAAGGTAGTAAGTTGTGTTTAGTTGGTTAATTATAGTAACGTTTTAATTTAGTTTTTATATTAGGCCTATGTTTAGTATAATTTTAGTTTTACATACGTTTGGTATGGTTTGTTGTTTGTGAGAGAATCAAATGATATAGGTAGGCCTAGATATAATTGACAATGGTTTCGGTATTTGTTTGTTATCGAAGTTTCTTCACTAGCCTACTGACGGTTGTTTGTTAAAACAGTACATCAGTTGAGTTAAACACGATAGGTTGATAGTTAATATTGAATAACCAAAATCTGAACTGAGTACCGAAAACAAAACTGATCTTTGCCCATGTTAAATCCTATTGAGAATTTCAGTTATCAAACCTATAAGCATTAAAGGTAAACAATGACAATAAACATAAACCTGGAAGATCAGATATGAAACTCGTACTGAATTATCACATGGGAGTGTTTTGGAAAAGGCTAGGAGAGTTGTTATGATATGCATAATTACCAAACTTGTATCAACTAATCAGAACAACTATAATGGAATGCTGAAAGTTGAGGTTAGGTTATCTTGATTTCACAATACATGACTAAATAAATATCCAAAGTATAAACTTACCAAGAACGATGAAAGCCCGTAGTAGGGTTAACTCATTGTGTCGTAGTTACTTGAAGACCGCAATTAAGTCTAAACTTCCAATAAAACCTTAAAAGCCGTTATGGCTCCAGGCTCCAGTTCAGTCCAGTCCACCGCACCGCACTGGTTGAACGTCGCGGCGTCGCGCGTCGTCTGAAGAGAGGTTTTGTCTTGACACAATTCACGCATCATGCTAGTGTTGTTATTTATGGCCCATATTATTTTGGCAGGGTGATTGTATTAATTTGAAATAAATTGCTTATATTGTGTCAGGCATTTTTTTAAATAGTAAACTATTATAAAACATATTAAGTATACCGTAACAAATAACAATTTAACAAATAGTGTAATAATTTTATATAAATAATTCATAATATAATTTATAAATCCGTTAAATTTTTAAAAATTATTTTTGTATTTTTGAATTTAAGTTTGGACTAAATAAACTGTAGAATTTGTGTATTTTTTTACACCGAGGATGATAGTTTTTTATAAGCGCACAAGACTTGTTAATCAAAACGTATAAAGATCGAAATGAATAAACACCAAAATAAAAAATATGAATAATAAAACGTTATATTTGTTATTTAATTTGATTTTATATATACTCTTGATTCATATTTTTCGCGTGAAAATAACGTTTTTAATTTCACTACATTTTTCACTTTACATTTTTTCATCATTTTCACGTGAAAAATATGTTTCGCTTTTTACTTTTACGTTTTTTTACTTTTTTCACGTGAAAATAACGTTATTTTTACATTGTGTGCTGACTGGGTTATAAATTAATTATTGAATAAAAATATTCTTAGAAAATTACCTCGTGTATGAAAACATATATCTTTGAAGCTGTTTTCTTCTAAACCAAACCATTTTCAATTTAATATTTTATCGACATATATATAGGAATATTAAGACATGACTTCAAATATTTATTAGTTCGCATACCTTAATGTGTTAGGATTATGTCAGATCATATGATATCATATTCATGACCAAGCCTGATCCGTCCTGATCATGTTGAAATCAGCCCTAATCAGACTCATTAGTTGGGATCAGACCTGATTGGGTTCAGGAAGAAATGCATCAGATCTGATTGGGTTCAGGATGAAATGCATCAGACCTGATTGGGTTTAGGATCAGACCTGATTAGGTCTGATTATATCAGATCAGACATGGTCAGATCTGATCGTGTTCAGGAATTAACACATCAGATCTGATTGGATTCAGGATCAAACTTGATCGGACCTGATGAGATCTGATTGTATCTGATCGGTCTTGATCAGATCTGATCAGATTCAGGAATTGACGTAGCAGACCTGATTAGATTCAGGATCAAACTTGATCAGACCTGATTGGATTCAGGATCATACTTAGTCAGACCTGATCAGGCCTGATTATGTCATATCAGACCTGGTCAGACCTGACTGGTTTATGATCAGATCTGATATATTCCTGTACAGATCTGATCAGACCTGATTTAAAATTTTCATGGGGGAAAAGCGATGTTTCCAAAATGCCCCATAACCGTGGAGCAAAAGAGACGCACGCGACGCAAATCCGTTTCCCAGTCACTTTCTCTTTTTTCCCTCTATCTCGCGCACGACCTCCAGAACCTTCCACGGGACCGGGGACAGTAGGGGGTGGAGGGGAGTTTAGCGCATGCGCAGTAGTGACCGTCTCGGCGAGTGCCACCACGGCCGGTGCCTCACTCACTCCTTCTCCGACCACCAACCGGTGAGCACGTCTAGTGGCACAGCACTCACACCCGACTTGTTCACGGTACACGGCGGTAGGCCTTAGTTTGATATGGTTTCGACATTTATGGCATTCCTTTCCGATATCATTCAGCATTTTTAGAATTTTGTTTCCAAGGCTTAGGATAGGTTGAATTATTTTCGTTTTGGTAAAACTAGTCTTTTACCTGTTGCTGGGGCAACCAGGGTTAAAGTAATAAGTTTTTCGTTTGGTATTCCGGTATTGATACTCAGTCTTTTACCTGCCACTAAGGCAACCTGAGTAGAGGCAAATACATTTTTAGTTTGGTTTCCGATTATTTACCCAGTCTTTTGTTGACGAAATGGCAACCTGGGTTTAATAGCCAACTTGGCTAACGGTTCCGTTGTTGTTGCCCAGTATTTCTAAGCTGCCGATAAGGCAGCCTGGGCTCTTAATTATTGCGTGCGGCCGGTGAATTAATTATTTACCCAGTCTTTTGTTGCCGAAATGGCAACCTGGGTTTAATAGCCAACTTGGCTAACGGTTCGGTTGTTGTTGTTGTCGGTTGTTATTTCTGGGCTGTGAATGGTTTAGGTACGAGTTTCATATCTGATCTTCTGCCGTTCGTTCCTATAGCAGATAATTCAACATCTGATTTCTAAGAAAACTATATCGAACGATCTACCGATAGTCGAAGTTCGATGTATTTCGATGTATTGTTTGTTGGATAGAACTTGACATCCGATTCCATTGTATTTCATATCGATTGTTTTGTTATTAATATTGTTGTTACTATTATCGATTATTTTGTTTTGTTTTTGTTATCGATTGTTTTTGAAAATATACATTTAGCGATAGTATTTTATTACAAGATGGCGGATGATGAGAAATAAGGTACGTTGTTTAGTTAGTGAGTTATAGTAACGTTTTAACTTTGTTTTTAGCCAGCTTTATTATGTTTAATTTAATTTCAGTTTTATTATATACGTTTGGAATATTTTATTATTCATAAGAAAATCGAGTAATATAATTGACAATGGTTTCGGTTATTGTTTGCTATCGATGTTTCTTCATTACTGACGATTGTTGAAACTGTACATCGGTTGAGTTAAACACGATAGGTTGATAGTTGATATCGAATTACCGAAATCTAAACCGAGTACCGAAAAGAATACTGATCTTCGTCCATGTTAAATCATGTTGGGAAGTTCAACTACTAAACCTGGACAAAACGTATAGGTAAACGATAACGTGAAGTTATATAGCTCATAATTTCATAGCATATAATATGATATTTCGTTTCATAGCTTATAATGTCACAGCCCACATAGCACAAGTACATCAATTCTATGTAAAATTGATGTACAAAATGTCAATATCAATGAAATCGTTGATGTCATATTTAATAAAAGTTACGTCATTTTGACGTAAACTGGAGGTAAAAATGGCAATCAAATTTATGTAAAATATAATTGATAAAACACACTATTTGATGCCAATATTACATCAATTTGATGTCAATGTCAAGCTTCCATTTTTTAATTAATCTATTTTAAACTGAAAATGTGTGAATTATAATTAAAACGTACATTTATTTGGGCTAAATAAATGACTATAAAACGGAATTACGGAACAAAAAAAGTGCACTCTGCCGGATTCGAACCCGCGACTCTGAATTTTGGACAGAATGTCATGACGCTTTAGACTTCTCGGCTATTTCAACCTATATCTATTGAGAGAAAATTGCTTATATAGGCCTACTTAGTTCACAAAGATTTTCAAAATTTAACGTTTTGTCTACAATTAGTGTTTATTTTGCATGTTATCTTTAAAAATTAACATGGTTTATTTAATCACCTTAATCTATTTTTTAAGAATTGAATTTAGATGCTTTGTTCAAGAATTTTGAATAAACATAATTAAAAATTTATAATTAGTTCAATTAAGCGTTTACTTCAAATGCCATAAATGATTTTTTATGTGTATATTAGTATTAGCACTTTCAAATGTACCGTAGGCCTACTCAGAATAAAATAAATGCAAATATTAATTTTTTATAGGACTATCCTTTCTCTTCGAATTTACATGTAAGACTCTTTCATAAATTTTACCCCATCTAAACGATGTCTGTTTGACTAAAACAATTATACTAAAATTTGTATAAATAACTTCTTTTAAATAGAAACATTAATCTTAAAAAAAACTTAGGCACCAATTAAGTCAAACAATAACAATAAATTGAACATATTAACTTAACTGGAAATTATCACGTAATTGGAAAATGAAAGTAAAATTTTACTGTCAATTTATTTATTTTTAATCGTTCTACGTCGTTTTTACACAATTTGTTTGTGGAGAATATATTATCAAATGTTATTATTATATATAAATGTATTTTAACAGTAAAAATGTTACATTAAATCATTTTACATCAATTTGACATAAATTTGATGGGCAGTGTTTCACTTTAAAAATAAGAAGTTGCAAGTAAAAACACTTACATCATTTTGACATCAATTTTATGTGAAAAGTTTTACTTTGATGTCAATTTGATATCATTGATCACTTTTTGACGTCAAAATGACATTGTGTGCTATATGGAAGAGTTGCATAGCTCATAATGGTATTATGTGGTATAACACATAATCTCACTTTCATTATGAAACAGTTTGCCAAAAGCATTATAAGCTACGCAACTGTTGCGCATTTAAAACAATGTTTAAAAACAGACTGTTTTTAATATTGGAAAATCGCCCATAATACTGAAAATCGTTTACCAGTTCATAATGGCAAACAGTTTCATAGCTTATAATGAAAATTCGTAAAGAGTTTCATAACTCGTAAAATCACGATAGTATCATAGCTTATAACGAATTTTATAAACTGTTTTATAACACCTAACGCTTTTGGCAAAAAGTTTCATAGCTCATAAGTTGCATAGCTTATAAGTTGTATAACTCATAAGGTGGGGAGGATGAACACTCGGCGTAATGGCAAGTAGCATAAACATAACCTGTAAAGGCAGAAGATCAGATATGAAACTCGTACCAATTGTTTATTTACCCAGTCTTTTGTTGCCGGAACGGCAACCTGGGTTCAATAGTCAACTAGGCTAACGGTTCGGTTGTCGTTGCCCAGTGTTTCTAAGCTGCCGTTAAGGCAGCCTGGGCTCTTACTTATTGCGTGCGGCCGGTGAATCGATTATTTATTACCGAGCCCAGTCTTTTGTTGCCGAAACGGCAACCTGGGTTTAATAGCCAACTTGGCTAACGGTGCGGCTGTTGTTCCCAGTTTTCGCAGCTGCCATTAAGGCAGCCTGGGATATTAAATATTGCGCGCGGCCGGTAAGCTCACGGCGAGCCCCTGATTTGGTTGCTCTAACGCCCCAGTGGGCCGTTTGACAATTCGTGCCGACATTGAGCTCATTTTATAGCGGATCTGAGGCCTCAGCGGCGAATGGCACTTTTCTGATACTGGCGAGCGGCCTTTCTCCCGATTACGACTAATGATAATCGTCTGGTGTAGACCCCGCTTGTTGTTGTTGTAGCCTCAACGTGGTCACCCCCTCATCGAGCCTGCAGCTAGCGGTCGTTTATGAGTCACCCAGCCTTTTTGTTGCCGTTGAGGCAACCTGGGAGGTTACGAGTGAGGGCGTCGCCTGTGAGTCCCAGTAACGTATTGCTGCCGTAACAGGCATCCTGGGACCTGGAATTTGGTAGGTATTCAATTCCTTATCTAGGTTTACGGAATTAATCAGGATATTTCTTACCCTGTGTCCACCGTCGAGCTGCCGAACAGGCAACCGGCTGTCCGAGTGCCGTATTTTCGACCCGACCGAATCCTCGATTCTTTCTTTTTGATGGGGGGGGGGGTAAGGAAGGATGAAGTAAACCCTCCAAAAATGGGGTTTTGGGATTTTTTGCATATAAATCTAAATACCCCCGTTGCAGAAGACCTGCATACTCAGCGAATTTCAAATGCGAAAAAGCGATATGACATGTTTTTGTAATCTCCATAAGAATAACATGGGGAATGAGTATGCAGGTTTGCAGCCAAAAATTTAAAATTCGTGGATTTGTGACTAAACATCTCATCTAGATGAAGCGACAAACCAAGTTTGATTACGATATGTTGAGAAATAAGCGAGACATAGAATTTGACTTATTTCCCATAAGGATAACATCGGGACAACGTACTGAGTTGACCACTTTCAATATCTCGGTAACCAATGGACACAGGGCTGGATTTACGTATGGGCTTAATGGGCTATAGCAGAATTTGGGAGGGGCGGCAAATTTGGGAGAATTAGAGAGAGAAGTCACAACCCGCCCTGAAGTAGCCGAAATAGCCTTCTTTAGCGGGGCGGTACTGGTAAAAACGGCGAAAAGGGCCACAACGGGACCAAAAAGTACACGCGTCAGTAAAAAAAATAAAAAAAGGTCACCACTTTTGGCGAGCCGGAAATCCCGCCACCCGCCCTGGCCAAACCGCCTCTGGGGGGCAGCAAAATCTGGATAGCCCGGGGGCGGCAAATTTCCAAATCCGCCTCTGAATGGACATAGAGCAATCATTACGAATACAAAATTTTTTGAGCTGAATTCAATGAAGCTAACAAAAATTGGATTATTTTTTATTTTCTATGCAAAAACTCAAAAAAAAACATTTTTGGGGGGTTACCCCCTATACCCCCCCTTCCGGTGGTGTGATTGGGCTGGTTTACGAACTCGTCCGAGTAATTACCACTTTACACGTCTGTCAAATTTTCATTAAGATCGGACCATATTATCTATATCTAAAATATATACAACCACATGTGTAACTGACTCACTCACTCACTCAGGGATACAAATTCTAATCGACTTCCCGATGAGCTGGAAACTTGAAATTTGGCACAAATATTCCTTGGGTGGTAAATATTCTGGAAAAATTCTTAAAATTAAAACTTTCCCACCCTCAACCCCATCCCCAAGGGGGAAAAGGGGGGAAAATTGGGATTTCGAAAAAAATTCTTTTCTTTTTTTGGCTGTACCGGCTAAACTAAAGGTCCTATCGAAAAACGGACTGCACCACGTGTCACTGATTTTTCACGATCTACAACTTTGGTCCTATGACTTTTTGCCCTATCTCGTCTCCTTCAACCTTAGATAGCTCTGGAATTTTTAAATTTCGAAGATTTTTTCCAGGTTTTCAGCTCCAGGGGATTTAATATTAAACTTAGAGGGCTGAAATTTGGCATACATCAACTCTAAAGCATATATGTTATAAATTAGGAATAATATATCTGGTTTGTAATATTAAAATTTCCTTGCTTGTGTATCTGATTAAGGATACGAATTCTTTTCAACTTCCAGATGAGCTAGGAACCTGAAATTTGGCACGCACGTTCCTCAATAATTCAAACCTCGGGAATATCAAAATATCAAAACCCACAATTTTAAATTTTAACTCCCTCAAAAAAATTATTAATAATCGTTAAAATAAGCCTTTTTCAATCAACAGTTATTTTGTGCTGTAGTGGCCGAACGGATGGTCCTATCGAAAAACAGACTGCACCATGTGTCACGGATTTTTCACGATCTACAACGTTGGTCCTATGAATTTTTGCCCTATCTCGTCTCCTTCACCCTTAGATTGCTCTAGAAATTTCAATTTTCGAAGATTTTCCTTTGGTTTTCCAGCTCCAGTTGGCTTGATATTAAACGTATAGGGCTGAAATTTGGTTGACATCGTCTGTACAGCATATATGTTACAAATCACCAATAATATAATTAGTTCTTAGCATAAAAATGCATATAAAGCTAAAAAATCTTTGAAATTTGCCTCGTTAAACCCACCTGACATGTTCTTTTAAGTTGCTGTTTAATGCAGCTTTCATAACTGCTAATGTGTTTCTTATCGGTAATAATAATAATAAATAAATTTTATAAATAAATATTCTTTGCAAGCAAAGTTGATGTTTTAAGCCTAAAAATACTTCAATAGTATGATTCTTTCATGTGCTAATTGTATTTAAAACAATGGTTTTTCTTTTACGTTATCGCTGTTTTCACTTCATACCGGCGGTAATGAAGTACGTGACCAAATCAGATAAAATAATTAGTAGGTTATTATCTAATTGTGTGGTTCTTTGGTTCAGTTTTACCGCGCTTAGATATAGTTCTATTCTACGTTATCGTGAAAATGCAGGTTGTTTTTGTCTACTTGAAATTTCTCCAATATTTTTCTATGTACAATTTTAATATTAGAACATCCGTCGAAACAAAATATTTGTATTATTTAAACTTAAACATTTTCAACGCATCTTTAAATATTGCCTTCATTCCGTGTAGTGCAGTGTTTTAGTACCAGTAACAACTATTATGTTTGTTATTAGTAAAAGAGTAAGTAACAAACTCTCTCTATTAATACCCAATTAATATAATGAAGGGTGGTCAATAAAAAAAAATCTTCCAAACTGGTTAGTTTTCACTAATTAGCGATGGCAAATGCCTGAACAATATCTATATCAAAACATTAAACACAAAACCATTCTTGATATTTGTATTACTCAGTTATTTTTAAGCGAATATTGTAGAGAACGAATCTTGATTTAATGCCATGTTTTCTGACAAAGATGGTTATCGAAGCAAAAACCTTACTCTTCAGGTAACTCAACGTCCAAAACTCAAAGGGTGTTATGTTTGGAGACTAGACAAGCTCTTGTTAGTATTCACTGCCAAACAAACATTGCTTAGAATTAACATAATAATTTTGTTGTATTGTGTTTCCGCCTGGAAATCCGAAATAATTTAAACCACCAGCGTTACTGAAAATGGCATTAAATAAGGTATAGTTCACATCGACGATGGGACTACTCGGTGTCACCGCCCACGTTTAAGCGGAGTCTTTGGCCATTTCTCACCCCATTCAACCCCTACATACAACAAAAAAATGAAGCAAATTATACTAATTTCAAATGTTTGATATTGTTATTTCTAAACAAATACTTTTGCCTAACCCCCTGGCCCCCGAACACTCTCCCCCGTTCAAATAATTAACCTTCCACAACCAACAACCCCCACCACCAAACATCCTCCCGAACCCCAACATACCTTTTGCCGAGAATTCGTACATAGTTTTAATAACTTTCCCTTGCGACTTTTATATCCAAACCCTCCTCACCCGAAGGATTTTTACCACTCAGGTTTATCAGAGGTCATTCGCCGACTTTACCCCGTTTTAACTTTGAAAATACTTGTCTTAAGTTGAACCTTAATATTTTGAAATTTTCTGTTGTTAACAAAATTATTATTTGATTGAGAGGCCCAATTTTTCAGAATCATTTTTGTCACCTCCCATCAATAACCCTAAGTTATTTGTCATTTCTAAACGCTTTCGACCCCTAATCCCGCCAATAAAAGAAGAAAAATTAAGTACTATTCAAAAGTTTGCTATACTATTTAAAAACAACAATTTTGTCTCACACCTGGCCCGGCGTTATCAGAGGCAAAAGCTACTCGCCACCTCAACCCCATTTCAACTCCATGAATAAGTTCTCTAAATCTGAACTTGCAATGAGTTTACAATTGCACTAGTGGTTTTTACCATGTAAAGATATCTTGAGGTAGGAATTTCAACCAAAAAAATTAAATAAATTTGGTCTTTTGTCTTTTCAAAATCAAAACCCCCGTCTTAGGGACTCATAATGGGAGGTCTGGGGGCGGAGTATTGTTCAACTGCGGGAGAACACAAACGGGGGCCTGGGGGCGGAGCCCCCAGCGAGGGAAGCGAGTATATATTTATACAGCCGCATGTGTAACTGACTGACTGACTCATGCATCGGGATACAAATTCAAACCATACTTCCCGATGAGCTAGAAACTTGAAATTTGGCACGAATATTCCTTTGGTGGTCAAACCACAGGAAAAACTGTCAAAACGAAACATTTCCACCCCAAACCCCCCTAAAGGGAGGAAAAAGGGGGGAAAATTTGAAGTTCGAAAAAAGTACTTTTTGTTTTTGGGCTATAGCGGCTAAAGTAGAGGTCCTATTGAAAAACGGACTGCACCACGTGCTACGGATTTTTCACGATCTACAACTTTGGTCCAGTGACTTTTTGCCCTATCTCGTCTCCTTCACCCTTAGATCGCTCTAGATTTTTCAATTTTCGTAGATCTTCCCTAGGTTTTCCAGCACCAGTTTACTTGATATACTACTTAGGCCCCTGTAAATGTGCAGGAATATGTATTGGGTGGTCACTCTGAATATAAATTTCTCAAAACAAACAACTTCAACTCCTTCACCCCCCAAAAGGGGGTGAAACGGGGGAAAATTTGAATTTCGATAAAAGTACTTTTAGTTTTTTGCCTCTAGCGGCTAAAATAAAGCATCTATTCAAAAACAAAGGTTATTTCCTCGGTTGAAATTAAACTTCCTACAATATTGGACATTACGTATTTTGCCTTATCTCACCTCCTTCACTCCCAAAATGACGTCTAATATTAAAATTCTCATAGATTTTCAGTTTAATTTGGGTTTTGCTGATTTTTTAATATTTATTTTTAGCGTATAGACCTCTATTATAACACTGATATAGTAAGTTTAATCCTCTAGGGTTATCGGGGGTCATTCCCAAAATTCACCCTCTTTTAACCTCTAAAATAGTCCTCAAAACTTAAACTTTTGTTGAATTTTAAGTTTTCCTCATGGTTTTTATTTTTTGTCAACTTTATTTTTGGCTGAGGATGCCGAATTATTGACACGGAGATAGTCAGTTTGACTTTTCCAGTTTATTATAGGTAATTTGTAATTTTCACCCCATTTCTACCCCTAAAAAAGTCGTCTCAAATTGAACTTTTATTAAATTTAAGATTTGATTCGTGGTTTTTTGCCAATTTATTCATTGCTGAAAGACTCAATTTTTTACCAGGGATTCGTCAGTGTCAACCTCCATGTTTATCCTAAGTCATTTGTAATTTTTAAAATCTATCAACCCCGAAATGTGACGAAAAAATCAAAAGCATTCTTCAAATTAAGGCAATGTTTTTTTAAACAATTTCTTTTGCCTCACCCCTCACCTCTGACTCCACTAACCCTCTTTTAAAACAAAAAAATAAACACAACCCCCTCCGCAAAACCGCCTCTAAAGTAACCCTTTAACTACATCCCACTAACTACCCTCTCAAACATTACGATGATATATTTTGCTGAGTACTTTTTATGAGTTTAATCGCAATTTTGTGACTTTTCAATGCACACCCCCATTTTGGTCCCCCCAACAAGGGGACCTGGGGGCGTTAGACTAATTTTGTCTTGTAAATTTCAATATCTAAACCCCCCGCTGACCACGACTGGAGATACCTGGTATGGTGAATTTCTATGTTAACATATATACTAATTTTGTTATGTGCCTTTTCAATATCAAAATCCCTCTCCAAGGAACTCACAGAAGGGGGCCTGGTGGCGGAGCCCCCAGCGAGCAGAAGGCGAGTCAATCAATATTATATACAACCGCATGTGTAACTCACTGACCCATAGGGATACAAAGTCAAACCATACTTCCCGATGAGCTAGAGACTTGAAATTTGGTACGTATATTCCTTGGAGGGTCAAACCACAGGAAAAATTATCGAAACCCGCCATTTTTTATTTTAACCTCCTCAATTTTTTTTTTAAATAGCTAAAAAACTTGTTTAAGGAAACGTTATTTTGAGCTCTAGTGGCCGAACGGATGCTACTATCGAAAAACGGACTGCACCTTGTGCCACGGACTTTTCACGATCTACAACTTTGGTGCTGTGACTTTTTGCCCTATCTCGTCTCCTTCACCCTTAGATAGCTCTAGAACTTTGAATTTCCAAAGGTCTTTGCTAGGTTTTACACGTCCAATTGACTTAATATTTTACGCAAAGAGCTGAAATTCGGCAAACATCATCTATGCAGCATACATTTTACAAATCACGAATAATCTAACTATTTCTTTATAATTAAATACCTATAGAGTTAAAAAATCTGTGAAATTTGCCGATTTTCTCGAGGTTCATCATTCCGTGTCGCCTTCATATACTACCAAGAGCACTGAAAATTTGCAAACAGTATATATGTGACTTCCAGTTGAGATAGGAACCTGAAAATTTCCATGCACTTTCCTCATTGGTTAAAACCGAGGGTAAAATTATCAAAAATCGCAATTTAAAATATTAACCCCCTCAAAAAGTTATCAATAAACACCCAAAAAAGCTGTCCTAAAAACTGTTATTTTGAGCTCTAAAGGCCGAACGGATGGTCCGAACGAAAAACGGACTGCACCAAGTGCCACGGATTTTTCACGACCTACAACTTTGGTCCTGTGACTTTTTGCCCTATCTCGTCTCCTTCAGCCTTAGATAGCTCTAGAAACTTTAATTATCGAAAATCTTCCCAAGGTTTTCAAGCTCCAATGGACTTAATATTGTACGTAGAAGGCTGAAATTTGGCATACATCATCGTTACAGTATATATGTTACAAATCAATAATAAAATAACCAGTTCCTAATGTTTAAAAGCATATAAAGTTCAAACATTTTCGAAATTTGCCAAATCTCAGCGATTTTCTCAAGGTATTTCATTCAGTGTCACCTTTATGTACTACCTAGATCCCTGAATATTTTCAGGACAGTTTATGTATGATTTAGGTATAGCTAGGAACCTGAATTTTGGCATGCACTTTCCTCCAGTTTAAAATTTATATATGATAGCAATATACTAGATTATAGTTTTTATCGTAAACCAATCAGTATTTAAGTACGTGAAACGCTTAAAAGACTAGCGCCCGCAGTTATTGAGATATCTGTTGTTATACACAGCTGTACTGCTTAAAGTTTTTTTTTTATTAAGGCACTACCCTACTCAATACGCCATTGCCATTTAACAGTAGTGTAGTTAATGTTTTTACAAAAAGTTAGCTATCAAACTTCCGCTAAGCCAATCAAATGATATACTAATATGAGTATTTAACAAAATACAAAACTACATGACTGAAGTAATCATATTACTCATTATAAATAAAGTGGCTGAACGGATGGTCCTATCAAAAAACGGACTGCACCATGTGCCACGGATTTTTCACGATCTACAACTTTGGTCCTATGACTTTTTGCCGTATCTGGTATCCTTCACCCTCAGATAGCTCTAAAACCTTCGATTTTCGAAGGTTTCGCAAGGTTTTCCAGCTCCAATTGATTTAATATTATACTTAGAGGGCTGAAATTTGGCACACATCATGTATACAGCCTGTATGCTACAAATAAGCAATAATATAACTGATTCTTAACAATATTCTCGAGGCATTTCATTCCGTGTCGCCTTCATACACTACCTACACCCCTTATGACTTCCGGTTGAGCTAGGAATATGAAATTTAGCTTGTATTTTCCTCATTGCTTTAAACCGACGGTTATATTTTTTAATCGCAATTTTAAATTATAACCCTCTCAAAAATGATAACAGACCCTCAAAAAAATGTTTTCATCTCGTCTCTTTCACCCTTAGATAGCTCTGTAACTATCAATTTTCGAATATTTCCCCCAGATTTTTCCGCTTCAGTTGCCTTGATATTAAACATACATGGCTTAAATTTGGTACACATCTTGTCTACAACATATATGTTACAAATCACCAATGGAGGATAAAATACAGGAAAAATGATCAAATCTCGCCATTTTTTATTTAAACTCCCCCCAAAACATTTGAAAAAATCGCTAAAAAAGTCCTTTTTAGACATGATATATTGAGCTCTAGTGGCCTAACCGATGGTCCTATCGAGAAACGGGCAGCACCAGGAGTCACTGATTTTTTACGATCTTCAACTTTGGTCCTATGAGTTTTTCCCCTATCTCGCCTCCTTCACCCTAAAGTAGCTCTTGAAATCCACAGATTTACCCGAGGTTTTACAGCTTTGATTGTATATAATTTAAACGTTACAGGGCTGAAATTTGGTGTGGTGCACATCATCTTTAGGTCACATATGTATCAACAAGTTCTGAATTTGAAAATGCAAATACGATTTTAAAATATTTTAAATTTGCCTTTTTAATACAACCCGCTAGACATTTTCTTCATTGTTGCTGTTTGTGCAGCTTTCGTAACTGCTATATTGAGCTCTAGTGGCCGAACCGATGGTCTTATCGAGAAACGGGTAGCACCAGGAGTCACTGATTTTTTACGATCTACAACTTTGGTCCTATGACTTTTTACCCTATCTCGCCTCCTTCATCCTTAAATATAACAAATACCTTCTTATTTTCATTTCATATATTGAGCTCTAGTGGCCGAACCGATGGTCCTATCGAGAAACGGACAGCACCAGGAGTCACTGATTTTTTACGATCTACAACTTTGGTCCTATGACTTTTTCCCCTATCTCGCCTCCTTCACCCTTAAGTAGCTCTAGAAAGTTGAATTTCCACACATTTACCCGAGGTTTTCCAGCTTTAATTGCCTAAATCATATATTGAGCTCTAGTGGCCGAACCGATGGTCCTATCAAGAAACGGGCAGCACCAGGAGTCACTGATTTTTTACGATCTACAACTTTGGTCCTATGACTTCTTCCCCTATCCCGCCTCCTTCACCCTTAAGTAGTGAAGTGAATTAAGCATTTTCAAAACTTAGGCATTGTTACTTCCAAACAAATAATTTTGCCTTACCCATGACCCCACTTATCCACTGTTTACTATCAAATAATTAACCTCCCAACAACCAAAACCATCCCCGCCACCAACTACCTAATGCTGCACACCACCAAAGATACCATGAGCTGGGAATCTGAACCTAACCAGTAAAATTAATTATGTATTGTGTCTTTTCAATATCAAAAACCCTGACCTTTTAGCATAATCAAAGGCCATTCGTCAATTTTACCCCTTTTCAACCCCTCAGAAGTCCTCATAAGTTAAACTTCCATTGCACTTGACTCGTATTTTTCATAAATATTTTTTATCGTTTAGAGATCCATTTTTTCGTTTTCCTCACCTGGCCTCACCAACAAAATTAACCCCCCCCCCCCCCCACCAAAACACCCCCCTCATCCCACCACCAACTATCCCCTTTAACACTACCACAAATTTCTTGTACAGCGGCATTGTAAACAGTTTAATTTCATTAGTCCTGTAAATTTCATCATCCACCCTCTGGTTTCACCTCATTTTTATATAATTACTTCTTACCACTCAACCAAAAACACCCCAACCACCAACTATCTCCTTGATTACCACCAAAGATACCTTGTTCTCAGGGTTTGTAAACAGTTTGATACAGATCTGTACGTTGACTTCAATATGCAAATCCCCCCTCTCCCGAGAGCCTCCCAAAGGGGGCCTGGGGGTGGAGCCCCCAGCGAGCCGTAAGGCGAGTCTATATATATATATACAACCGCATGTGTAACAATGATCAGGATACAAATTCTAATCAGCTTCCCGATGAGCTAGAAACTTGAAATTTGGCACGAATACACATTGGGTGGTAAAACAACACGGGAAAATTCTGAAAATTAAAACTTTCCACCCCAACCCCCCCGAAAAGGGGGAAAAGGGGGGAAAATTATAATAACGAAAAAAGCACTTTTCGTTTTCGGGCTGTAGCGGCTAAACTAGATGTCCTATCGAAAAACGGACTGCACCACGTGCTACGGATTTTTCACGATCTACAACTTTGTTCCTGTGACTTTTTGCCCTATCTCGTCTCCTTCACCCTTAGATAGCGCTAGAAATTTTAATTTTCGGAATTTTACCAAGGTTTTTCAGCTCCAGGAGATTTATTATTATACGTAGAGGGCTGAAAATTGGCATAAATCATCTCTACAACATATATGTTACAATTCACAAATAATATAAGTAGTTTGTAACATAAAAATGCCTATAAATTTAAAATAATCTTCAAAATTCGCCAAATATCAGTGATTTTCCCAGGTTTTTCGGCTCCAGTATAATTAATATTATACGTAGAGGGCTGAAAATAGGCATACGTATTCTCTACATCATATATGTAACAAACCACGAATAATATAACTAGTTTGTAGCATTAAAATGCCGATAAATTTAAATGATTCTTCAAAATTCGCCTAATATCAGCGATTTCCCGAGGTTTTTCAGCTCCAGTAGAATCAATATTAAACATAGAGGGCTGAAAATTGGTATACATCATCTCTACAACATATATGATGCAAATCACGAATAATATAACTAGTTTTAATAGTGAAATAACTATAATTTAAAAGAATCTTCAAAATTCGCCAAATGTCAGCGATTTTCTCAGGTTTTTCAGCTCCAGTATACTTAGTATTAAACGTAGAGGGCGGAAAATTGGCATACATAATCTCTACTGCATATATGTAACAAACCACGAATAATATAACTAGTTTGTACTATTAAAATGCCTATAAATTTAAAATATTCTTCAAAATTCGCCAAATGTCAGCGATTTTCCCAAATTTTTCAGCTCCAGTATATTATATATTATACATAGAGGGCTGAAAATTGGCATACATCATCTCTACAACATATATGTTACAAATCACGAATAATATAACTAGTTTTTAATAGTGAAATAACTATAATTTAAAAGAATCTTCAAAATTCGCCAAATGTCAGGGATTTTCTCGATAATCATCATCGAAACTATGCCACGCACGTTTTATGTTAAAAAAATGATTACTTGTACTAATTTTAAGAAAATATTATTAAAAACCTTAGCCATTGATATAAAGCAATATATTAAACATGGTTTCGTTATACAATATTCGGAAAAAAGTTCTCGCTGGTGGTAATGTCACAAGTTTCAATGACACCCTCTCTTCATCCAGCTTTTGTTATTACTGGTTTTTTCACAATTTGTTCATTTCTGAGACATCAAACATGCATACTCATTTCACCATTTAATGATGTGGAAAAACTGTAATATTTTGATTTTTAAGTTTAATTGGGTTTAATTTGATTATTAAGGGGATCCTCGACTATCTCCAACGTTTTTATTTTTGACTTTTTTATGACTTTAGTATTTATCTTTTATGAGTACTTGGCTAATTAGAAGATCGGATGTGAAATATAGGATATATTTAAATAAAATTTCATGGTTTCGGTCCTTTTTAAGTTTTTTAACCAATTTTTCGTATATTTCAATTCTTTGAATAACTTTTTTATTACTCAACTAATTGCAAAAACCAAGCTACCATTTTATTCCATACATAAAAAGGATAAACTGGTGTATAGAAACCATGGTAACTCAAAAAACAATAATGTGGTGAGCATATTTTCAATATCACATTTTTACAACGGGGAAAAACGGGTTTTTAATATTATTAAATTTTATATTAAATCTGATTGTATTGTGATTCCTATAAACCAGAATCTTTCAAATAGTATTATGATGATGTGGTAAAAATTTTATTACAGTAGGCCTAATACTTACATAGTTATTCAAGCTTTTGTTGGACAAAACATGTAAAAACACAATTCCGAGAAAACGGCTCTCAAAGTTTTATAAGTCTTTTCTTTCACACTAGAATTCGCCTGGGCGATTATCGCATTGTTTTACATTCATATAAATTTTATCATGAAAAAATATTCCGATTGGAATAAAATTGCATTCACATGTTCACTATTAAATGCTGAATCTAAGAACATCACTTTTGAAAAATGTTAAAAAATTTAATAAATCAGTCGGAGATAGTGGCGGATCGCCTTAAGATAGCACTCTTATAAGTCTTACTAATTCATAAAGGGAGGGACAGGAAATACCCAACCCTAGCCTGATCGGAGCATCAGATGGCGGGGAAAGGAGGGGATAGATAAAACCCTTAAAATGGAGTTTTGGGATCTTTTACATAGTAAAATGAACTAGGGGGCCGAAGGCGAGTCTAAAATATATACAACCACATGTGTAACTGACTCACTCACTCACTCAGGGATACAAATTCTAATCGACTTCCCGATGAGCTGGAAACTTGAAATTTGGCACAAATATTCCTTGGGTGGTAAATATTCTGGAAAAATTCTTAAAATTAAAACTTTCCCACCCTCAACCCCATCCCCAAGGGGGAAAAGGGGGGAAAATTGGGATTTCGAAAAAAATTCTTTTCTTTTTTTGGCTGTACCGGCTAAACTAAAGGTCCTATCGAAAAACGGACTGCACCACGTGTCACTGATTTTTCACGATCTACAACTTTGGTCCTATGACTTTTTGCCCTATCTCGTCTCCTTCAACCTTAGATAGCTCTGGAATTTTTAAATTTCGAAGATTTTTTCCAGGTTTTCAGCTCCAGGGGATTTAATATTAAACTTAGAGGGCTGAAATTTGGCATACATCAACTCTAAAGCATATATGTTATAAATTAGGAATAATATATCTGGTTTGTAATATTAAAATTTCCTTGCTTGTGTATCTGATTAAGGATACGAATTCTTTTCAACTTCCAGATGAGCTAGGAACCTGAAATTTGGCACGCACGTTCCTCAATAATTCAAACCTCGGGAAAAATATCAAAACCCACAATTTTAAATTTTAACTCCCTCAAAAAAATTATTAATAATCGTTAAAATAAGCCTTTTTCAATCAACAGTTATTTTGTGCTGTAGTGGCCGAACGGATGGTCCTATCGAAAAACAGACTGCACCATGTGTCACGGATTTTTCACGATCTACAACGTTGGTCCTATGAATTTTTGCCCTATCTCGTCTCCTTCACCCTTAGATTGCTCTAGAAATTTCAATTTTCGAAGATTTTCCTTTGGTTTTCCAGCTCCAGTTGGCTTGATATTAAACGTATAGGGCTGAAATTTGGTTGACATCGTCTGTACAGCATATATGTTACAAATCACCAATAATATAATTAGTTCTTAGCATAAAAATGCATATAAAGCTAAAAAATCTTTGAAATTTGCCTCGTTAAACCCACCTGACATGTTCTTTTAAGTTGCTGTTTAATGCAGCTTTCATAACTGCTAATGTGTTTCTTATCGGTAATAATAATAATAAATAAATTTTATAAATAAATATTCTTTGCAAGCAAAGTTGATGTTTTAAGCCTAAAAATACTTCAATAGTATGATTCTTTCATGTGCTAATTGTATTTAAAACAATGGTTTTTCTTTTACGTTATCGCTGTTTTCACTTCATACCGGCGGTAATGAAGTACGTGACCAAATCAGATAAAATAATTAGTAGGTTATTATCTAATTGTGTGGTTCTTTGGTTCAGTTTTACCGCGCTTAGATATAGTTCTATTCTACGTTATCGTGAAAATGCAGGTTGTTTTTGTCTACTTGAAATTTCTCCAATATTTTTCTATGTACAATTTTAATATTAGAACATCCGTCGAAACAAAATATTTGTATTATTTAAACTTAAACATTTTCAACGCATCTTTAAATATTGCCTTCATTCCGTGTAGTGCAGTGTTTTAGTACCAGTAACAACTATTATGTTTGTTATTAGTAAAAGAGTAAGTAACAAACTCTCTCTATTAATACCCAATTAATATAATGAAGGGTGGTCAATAAAAAAAATCTTCCAAACTGGTTAGTTTTCACTAATTAGCGATGGCAAATGCCTGAACAATATCTATATCAAAACATTAAACACAAAACCATTCTTGATATTTGTATTACTCAGTTATTTTTAAGCGAATATTGTAGAGAACGAATCTTGATTTAATGCCATGTTTTCTGACAAAGATGGTTATCGAAGCAAAAACCTTACTCTTCAGGTAACTCAACGTCCAAAACTCAAAGGGTGTTATGTTTGGAGACTAGACAAGCTCTTGTTAGTATTCACTGCCAAACAAACATTGCTTAGAATTAACATAATAATTTTGTTGTATTGTGTTTCCGCCTGGAAATCCGAAATAATTTAAACCACCAGCGTTACTGAAAATGGCATTAAATAAGGTATAGTTCACATCGACGATGGGACTACTCGGTGTCACCGCCCACGTTTAAGCGGAGTCTTTGGCCATTTCTCACCCCATTCAACCCCTACATACAACAAAAAAATGAAGCAAATTATACTAATTTCAAATGTTTGATATTGTTATTTCTAAACAAATACTTTTGCCTAACCCCCTGGCCCCCGAACACTCTCCCCCGTTCAAATAATTAACCTTCCACAACCAACAACCCCCACCACCAAACATCCTCCCGAACCCCAACATACCTTTTGCCGAGAATTCGTACATAGTTTTAATAACTTTCCCTTGCGACTTTTATATCCAAACCCTCCTCACCCGAAGGATTTTTACCACTCAGGTTTATCAGAGGTCATTCGCCGACTTTACCCCGTTTTAACTTTGAAAATACTTGTCTTAAGTTGAACCTTAATATTTTGAAATTTTCTGTTGTTAACAAAATTATTATTTGATTGAGAGGCCCAATTTTTCAGAATCATTTTTGTCACCTCCCATCAATAACCCTAAGTTATTTGTCATTTCTAAACGCTTTCGACCCCTAATCCCGCCAATAAAAGAAGAAAAATTAAGTACTATTCAAAAGTTTGCAATACTATTTAAAAACAACAATTTTGTCTCACACCTGGCCCGGCGTTATCAGAGGCAAAAGCTACTCGCCACCTCAACCCCATTTCAACTCCATGAATAAGTTCTCTAAATCTGAACTTGCAATGAGTTTACAATTGCACTAGTGGTTTTTACCATGTAAAGATATCTTGAGGTAGGAATTTCAACCAAAAAAATTAAATAAATTTGGTCTTTTGTCTTTTCAAAATCAAAACACCCGTCTTAGGGACTCATAATGGGAGGTCTGGGGGCGGAGTATTGTTCAACTGCGGGAGAACACAAACGGGGGCCTGGGGGCGGAGCCCCCAGCGAGGGAAGCGAGTCTATATATATATACAGCCGCATGTGTAACTCACCCATCGGGATACAAATTCAAACCATACTTCCCGATGAGCTAGAAACTTGAAATTTGGCACGAATATTCCTTTGGTTACTAAACCACAGGAAAAATTGTCAAAACAAAACATTTCCACCCCCAACCCCCCCAAACGGGGGAAAACTTGAATTTTTTAAAAAGGACTGAAAACTTGAATTTCGTTTTAGGGCTGTAGCGGCTAAACTAGAGGTCCTATCAAGAAGCGGACTGCACCATGTGCCACGCATTTTTCATGATCTACAACTTTGGTCCTATGACTTTTTGTCCTATCTCGTCTCCTTCACCCTTAGATTGAACTAGATTTTTCAATTTTCATAGATCTTACCTGGGTTTTCCGGCAAGAGTTGACTTGGTATACTACGTAGGCCCGTATACATTTTTGGGAATATTTATTGGGTGGTCATACTAAATATACAATCCTCAAAACAAACAATTTAAACCCCCTTCACCCCCTAAAAGGGGATGAAATGAGGGAAAACTTGAATTTCGATAAAAGTACTGTTTGATTTTTGCCTCTGGCGGCTAAAATAAAGGTTCTATTCAAAAACAAAGGTTATTTCCTTAGTTGAAATTAAATTTCCTACAATTTTGGTCATTACGTATTTTTCCTTATATCACCTCCTTCACTCCCAAAATGACCTCTAAAGTTAAAATTCTTATAAATTTTTCAATTTATTTTGGGTTTTGATGATTTTTTTGATATTTGATTTTAGCCTACAGACCTCAAATTTCACAATGAGATCGTAAGTTCGATCCTTTAGGGTTATCAGGGGACATACACAGAATTCACCCCGTTTCAACCCTTAAAATAGCCTTCAAAAGTTAAACTTTTGTTCAATTTTAACATTTCCTCCAGGTTTTCAGCTCCATATGATATAAAACTATACTTAGAGGGCTGAAATTTGGCATAAATCAACTCTACAGCATATATGTCACAAATCAGGAATAATATAACTAGTTTGTAATATGAAATTGCAGATAAACTTAAAAAACTTCAAAATTCGCCAAATGTCAGCGATTTTCTAGAGGTATTTCTTCCCGGTTCAAACCATACTTCCCGATTAGCTAGAAACTTGAAATTCGGCATGAATATTTCTTGGATGGTTAATATATAGGAAACATTATCAAAAACGCCATTTTTTTATTTTAACCTCCTCAAAAAATTACAAAAAATCGCTAACAAGCTATGTTACAAATCAGCAATAATATTAGTTTTCATTTTTTAATTTTAAAAAAATAATGTTTGTTATGTTGCTTGATGTGGTTGATGTTTAGTCGAAGAATGGCCTAAATTTCCCAATTCGTTCATTTCTGTGACATCAAATTTGCATACTCATTTCTCGCTGTAATGATGTGGAAAAAATCTGTAATACGTTGTTTTTTAAGTGTAATTGGATTTAATTTGATTATTAAAATAGCATTCTTATAAATCTTACTAATTCAAAAGGGAGGAACAGGAAATACCCAACACTAGCCTGATGGGAACATCGGATGGTGGGGTTAGGAGGGGATGGATAAACCCCTCAAAATGGGTTTTTGGGATCTTTTACATAGAAAATGTAAATTATCAGATCCTGGGTTGGATCATTGGATTTAAATTGAAAAACCAACAATTTGGTACTGTGAATAATTGTCCTCTGTCCATTGGTTGCCGAGATATGGATTATGGTAAATACAGTACTTTGTCTCAATGTTTACCGTATAGGAAATAAGTAAAATTCTATATATCGCTTATTTCTCAACAAATCTGAAAAACATTGGTAGATATCTTTATTTAGTTGTTACCTACTGGAATACTGAAAAAACTAAAATTTTTACATTTCCATGTCAGCTAACCTGGATACTCATTTCCCATATTATTCTTATGGAGAAAATTGGTTTTGACATTTTACTTTTATCTTATACATGTTTTTAAATGAATAGGTTTTTGTGAAATATCCCTGGGTTTGAAACCTATTTGCTTTTCCAGAAATTAATCTATTTTCTTTTCCAGAAATTTGATGACTCATTACAGTAATAATTACCCCCCCCCCTTCTATAAATCCCATAACTAAGAATAATTAATTTTTCTGAGCTTTGTAAACAGTTTATTCGTTTTGTTACTTTCAATACAAACTCTCCGCTTTGGGGCGAAACCCTTTAAGGGGGCCTGGGGGCGGAGCCCCCAGCGAGCCGTAAGGCGAGTCTTCTAATATATATACAGCCGGATGTGTAACTCAACCATAGATACAAATTCTAAACTACTTCTAGATTAGCTAGAGACTTGAAATTTGGCACGAATATTCCTTTGGTGGTGAAACCCCAGGAAAAATTGTCAAAACTATACATTTCCACCCCCGACCCCCCCAAAGGGGGGAAAAAGGGGGCAAAAATTGAAGTTCGAAAAAAGTACTTTTCGTTTTTGGGCTATAGCGGCTTAACCAGAAGTCCTATTGAAAAACGGACTGCACCACGTGTCACGGATTTTTCATGATCTATAACTTTGGTCCTGTGACTTTTTGCTCCATCTCGTCTCCTTCACCCTCATATTGAACTAGATTTTTCAATTTACATAGATCTTCCCTAGGTTTTCCGGCAAGAGTTGACTTGGTATACTACCTGGGCCCCTATAAATTTGCAGGAATATTTATTGGGTGGTCATACTAAATATACAATTCCCAAAACAAACAATTTCAACCCCCCTTACCTCCTAAAAGGGGTTGAAATGGGGGAAAACCTGAATTTCAATAAAAGTACTGTTTGATTTTTGCCTCTGGTGGCTAAAATAAAGGTTCTGTTCAAAAACAAAGGTTATTTCCTTAGTTGAAATTAATTTTACTACAACTTTGGTCATTACGTATTTTGCCTTATCTTAATTCCTTTACCCCCAAAATGACCTCTAAAGTTAAAATTCATATACATTTTTCAGTTTATTTTGGGTTTTGATGATTCTTCAATATTTATTTTTAGCTTATAGACCTCAAATTTCACAATGAGATAGTGTTTGATCCTTTAGGGTTATCAGGGGACATGCGCAGAATTCACCCTGTTTCAACCCCTAAAATAGCCCTCAAAAGTTAAAATTTCGTTGAATTTTAACGTTTCCTCCAGGTTTTCAGCTCCAGATGATTTAATGTTATACGTAGAGGGCTGAAATTTGGCATACATGATCTCTAAAGCATATATGTTACAAATCAGGAATAATATAACTAGTTTGTAATATAAAATTGCATATAAAGTTAAAAAAACTTCAAAATTCGTTAAATGTCAGCGATTTTCTCAAAGTATTTCATCCCGGTTCCAACCAAACTTCCCGATTAGCTAGAAATTTTAAATTTGGCATGAATATTTCTTGGATGGTCAATATATAGGAAAAAATATCAAAAAGCGCCATTTTTTATTTTAACCTCCTCAAAAAAATACGAAAATCACTTACAAGCTATGTTATAAATCAGCAATAATAAAATTTTTTCTTTTTTAAAAATTTTCAAAATAAAGTTTGTTATATGGCTTAATTTAGTTGTTGTTTAGTCGAATAAGGGCGTAAATTTCCCAATTCGTTAATTTCTATGACATCAAACATGCATGCTCATTTCTCACGTTAATGATGTGGAAAAAATGTAATATGTTGATTTTAAGTTTAATTGGATTTAATTTGTTTATTAAAATAGCACTCTTATAGATCTTACTAATTCAAAAGGGAGGAACAGGAACTACCCAACACTAGCCTGATCGGACCATCGGATGGTGGGGTTAGATGGGGGTTGATGGGATCTTTTACATAGAAAATTAAAATTATCACATCCTGGGTTGAACCATTAGATTTAAATTGAAAAAACAACAATTTGGTACTGTGAATAATTGTTCTGTCCAGTAATTTGTCTCCATGTTTACATTATGGGAAATAAATAAAATTCTATGTATCGCTTATTTCTTAACAAATCTGAATACAATTTGTAGATATCTTTATTCAGTTGTTACCTGCTGGAATACTGAAAAAAACTTGAATTTTTACATTTCTATGTCAGCGAAAATCCATACTCATTTTTAATATCATTCTTATGGAGAAAATTGGTTTTGACATTTTACTTTTATCTTATTTATCTTTTTATAAATAGGTTTTTGGAACTTGAATTTGTACATTTCTATGTCAGCGAACCTGCATACTCATTTCCCATATTATTCTTTTGGCAAAAAATGGTTTTGACATTTTACTTTAGTCTTTTTATAAATAGGTTTTCGTAAAATATCTCAGAAATTGAAACCTATCTGATTTTCCAGAAATTTAATGAATAATTTCAGTAATAATTACACCCCCTCCTACCATAAACCCCACCCCAAAAACTAGTAATAATTAATTTTGCTGAGCATTTGTTAACAGTTTATTCGTTTTGATACTTTTAATACAAATTCTCCGCTTTGGGGCGAAACTCTTTAAGGGGGCCTGGGGCGAGCCGTAAGGCGAGTCTAATATATATACAGCCGGATGTGTAACTCACGTATACAAATTCAAACTATACTTCCCGATGAGCTAGAGACTTGAAATTTTGCACGGATATTCCTTGGAGGGTCAAACCACAGGGAAAATGATTTAAATTCGTCATTTTGTATTTTAACCCCCTCAAAAAAATTATTAAAAAATCGCTAAAAAAGCCTCTTTTAAAGAAATGTTATTTTGAGCTCTAGCGGTCGAACGGATGGTCCTATCGAGAAACGGACTGCACCACGTGCTACGGATTTTTCACGATCTACAACTTTGGTTCAGTGACTTTTTGCCGTATCTGGTCTCCTTCACCCTTAGATAGCTCTAGAAATGTCAATTTTCGAAGGTCTTCACTAGGTTTTATAGGCCCAATTGACTTACAACTATTCGTAGAGCGCTGAAAATTGGCACACATCATCGTTACAGCATATACGTTACAAATCAATAGTTAAATAACCAGTTCCTAATGTTAAAATGCGTAGAAAGTTAAAAAAATCGTCGAAATTTTCCAAATGTCAGCGATTTTCTAGAGGTATGTGATTCCGTGCCACCTTGATGTACTACCGAGAATCCCGAACATTTTCAGATTAGTTTAATTATGACTTACGGTTGAGCTAGGAACCTGAAATGGGGCATGCACTTTCCTCATTGGTTAAAACCGAGGGTAAATTTACCAAAAATCGCAATTTTAAATTTCAATACCCTCAAAAGGTTATAAAGAAGTCTTTAAAATGCTTCTAAAAAAACAGTTATTTTGAGCTCTAGTGGCCGAACGAATGGTTCTATCAAGGAATGGACTGCACCATGTGCTACGGATTTTTCATGATCTACAACTTTGGTCCTATGATATTTTGCCCTATCTCGCTTCCTTCGCCATTAGGTAGCTCTTGAACTCTCAATTTTCTATGATTTCCCCGACGTTTTTCAGCTTTAATAGATTTAATATTATACGTAGAGGGCTATAATTTGGTACACATCATCTCTACAGCACATATGTTAAAAATCACTAATAATATAACTAGTTCTTGGTACTAAAAAGCATTAAAAGGTAATAAATCTTAGAAATTTGCCAAGTAAGTAGATTCCTGAAAATTTACAAACAGTTAATTTATGATTTTCTGTTGAGCTAGGAACCTGACATTTGGCATGCACTTTCCTAATTGCTTAAAACCGAGGGTAAAATTACCATAACTTGCTATTGTAATTTTCAACCCCTTAAAAATTATTATAAAATCGTTAAAAATGTCTTTCTAAAAGCTGTTATTTTGAGCTGAAGAGGCCGAACGGATGGTGTTATCAAAATATGGACTGCATCATGTGCCACGGATTCTTCACGTTCTTCAACTTTGGTAATTTGATCTTTTGCCCTACCCTCCTCATTCACCCTTAGATAGCTCAAACCCCTTTCAACCCCAAAACCGACCAATAAATGAAACTAATTAAGCATTTTTCAATTGTTTGGAGATGTTTTTTTTTTAATAAATACTTTTGCCTCACGCCCTTAGCTTACTAACCCTCCTCCCTTTCAAATAATTAACTATCCATAACCAAAAACCCTTTACCACCAACAACCCCTCCCCCTTGAAGAAACCAAAAAAAAATTATGCTAAGAATTAGTAAATAACTTGTAACTTTTGATGAGGTATGTTTACCTCAACCAGAGCCCCATCAACCCTCTCCAAAAAATAGCCCCACCCCCTCCATCATAAATGCCTTTTAAATAAATACTTTTGCCTCCCGTCCTTAGCTCACCAACCCTCTCCCCTTTCAAATAATTAACTATCTATAACCAAAAACCCCTTACCACCAACAACCCCTCCCTCTTGAAGAAACCCAAAATAACTTGTGCTAAGAATTAATAAATAACTTGTAACTTTTGATGAAATACGTTTACCTCAACCAGAGCCCCATCAACCCTCTCCAAAAAATAGCCCTACCCCCTCCATCATAAATACCTTTTAAATAAATACTTTTGCCTCACGTCCTTAGCTCACCAACCCTCTCCCCTTTCAAATAATCAACTATCTATAACCAAAAACCCCTTCCCACCAACAACCCCTCCCCCTTGAACAAACCCAAAATAACTTGTCCTAAGAATTAGTAAATAACCTGTAACTTTTGATGAAATACGTTTACCTCAAACAGAGCCCCATCAACTCTCTCCAAAAAATAGCCCCACCCGCTCCATCATAAATACCTCCACCGGCTACTTCCCTCACCAACTGACCCCATAAACAATAAATTTTTCTAGGATTTGTAAAAAGTTTTTTCATGCTCAGACTCTTCAATACACACCTCCTTCAATTTTTCCTCACCTCCAAGTCGGCATCGTAAAAGAAGAACAATTTAAAATTAAATTTCCTACAACTTTGGTAGATATGTAATTTACCCTACCTTACCTCCTTCGCCCTCAAAGTGGCCTACTCATTAGAACAGACCTGATCTCTAGAAAACTTACAACCTGGGAGTAAGGAGCTTAGAAAACAAATGGTTTGTCAGCTACCTTAAAGAGAGATCCCAAGTTGTAGATATCCAACACACTAAATTTGGCATCACTACCACATTTAGATCAGATCCTAAACCAATTACAAGGGGAGTCCCCAGTTATCCGTGCTGGGACCTGTTCTGTTCATTTTGTTTTCTAACGACTTCCCGTCTCTAATTCAAAATTACAATATCAGCTGCATAATGTATGAAGACGATACAACTCTCTTTTTAACAAATTTTCCGCTAAGAGAAAACTCACTTCCCACTAACTACACTGCCCTAAAACAAGACCAAAGATACCTTGTACAGAGTTTTTTAACCTAACAATTAGATAAATTATGTTTTTGTGTCTTTGCACAAACCATCACCTCCCAATAAGGGACACATCACTGGAGGCCTGGGGGCGGAGCCCCCAGCGAGCCGTAAGGCAAGTCTATATATATAAAATCCAAAACCCATTGACTGACTGATCACAGTTTCTCAAAAACTATAAGACATAGAGCAATGAAACTTGGCACAGCTATTCTTTACAGGCTTTAGATGCGTACTAAGAAAGGATTTTGCAATATTTTCTCTCAAAAGGCTTTAAGGTGGTATATTATGAAATTCAAAATGGCGGCCAGTTTTAGCTTTCATAGCTTATTTTCTGATAAATTACAACACCTAGGGCCATGAAACTTGACACAAATGCTCTTTATAGGTACTAGATGCGAATAAAGAAAGGTTTGAGTTTATTTAAAATTGAGTTTATTATAAAATTCAAAATGGCGGCAACTTCAGTTTTTAAAACTATGGATGGAAGGCCTATACAATATTTTCAGGGGATAGAAAAGGTACTATATCCAATCTACTAAGAGAATAAAACATACAAATTTATTTCAGCCACCTTCAATATTTTTGTCAAATGCCACTTAAGCTACTTGCGTTGTACCGTTGAAGTACAATATTGTATTCTCTTAAAATTGGTTTACCCGTCTAATAAATAAATAAACAAATAATACCTTTCCCAAACTGAATCATAAAACTCATTAGTTACATTTCATTTCGAGTACATGTATATTCACTGGAAATAGAGTTTCAAAATTAAAATTAATTAGGTGATGAAGATTTCAATTGCAAAAATATAACATTACAACAATAATTTTGCCTTATAATGCCATTTACCGTCTACTTTTTCTTATAGTTTTTGGTCTATTTTCAAAAAAGTGCTGAATTCAGATTGATGTCAAGTCGAAAACCCGCCCTTAGCGTCTATTTTGTTTTATATCCCATGTCATATCTCATTCTCTGTATTGGCAGATGGGACAAAGCTAATTCATACCGGTTGCTAACTGTGGAAAAATGTTTAGAGGAAACGTTATACACCTTCTCATTTCAATCTAAGGTGGAAATACCAGCTGCACCCTAAGAGTGTAAACTGTACGCCAATGGCCCATAACCTAAATCAGTCCATTTGATAACTATTCCTAAAAATTGCACATGGCGCAATATGAGTTAATTAAAATTAGTTATTCTTTCTGCGGGCGAAGCTGCGGGTATATCTGCTAGTATATCATATGATTCGAACGATAATATCTGTTAACAGACATATAAATTCGAACGATTGGTGTTTTTTGCTTCTGGGGACACCAAAACGAAAACTTAAAATGGTCTCGGGCTTAGGTCTTACTATGAGTACTACGGTAACAGCTTCTTCCCTATAGGAGAAATTCGCTAAAATTATAAAAATTTTCCCTAAACCATTGAATTCTGCTTGAAAAAAAAATGATTTAGTACTTCGAATTGTTGCTCCATGTTCTTCATTGGTTACCGAGATACCTTCAGTGGTAAACTCAGTACGTTGTCCCAACGTTAAACTTGTGGGAAATAAATAGAATTTGATATCTCGCATATTTCTCAACATATCCGAATGAACTTGGTATATGGCTTCATCTAGATGACATATCCTGGATTATTGCAAAAATTATCAAAATTTCACACTTCCGTGGCAGCCGGCAGCAAACATGCATGCATACTCATTTCCCATGTTATTCTTACGGAGAATATTGTTGTATGCTCATTTTAGGATTTAAGTTGATTTTACTTGATTTGAGGCTCCGTCTAAATGATTTATTTAAGCATTTGAAACTCTCTGACTACACAGGTCTGCTGCAATTGGGGTATTTTTATTACATAATGAGCAATTACAAAAATAAACTGTATCAATACAACCTAATAGGCCGCTTTGTTGCTTCAAAAATGGCTACCGAATGGCTTATAAAGGCATATCTAGTAGGGCATTGAACTACGAGGATTCATTTATAATTTCTTATCATCGTTTCCAGTCAGTGGAGCAATTAGATAACAAAACTGATTCGTAATCTGGCAATGGCTCCTCCTACTTTATGTTTATGTATATATGTACTTCATAAACTGAGCGAGATGCTGTGATAATTCATTATTTTTTGTATTGAATTATTTTTAATATATTTCTAACTATAAACTTAATAAACAATAATCGGTAATCTAAACAAAGAATGTGTTTTTTCCTAGAATGTAAATATATCCGTCGTTGGCAAGGGTGTGGAGGAAAGTTATTGAAAACTTCAGAACAGTAGATTGTTAATTCATATGACGACTGCCAAAGCGTCTTCTATGATCTCCCCGCTGATGGCAACCCACTTCGCTAAGTGTTAACAACAAATTATGCTTTATATTAAATAGCAGGCAACCTCATGTAATATATAACACACAAATGACGATCCTCTGTAGGACGCCCTACAAGAATTTCTAGCAATTCTTTAGAATATACATTGAATATTTTGTGCTTCTTAGGTGCCTAGGCAATTATAGGAATTTCGTCTATACATATGTATGTATAATATAAAATTGTATCAATACAACATAAATAATTTGAATAGGAAAGTGAATTATTGGCAAGCCTGGGACCATATTAATATTTTGTTTTGAGATCCTTTACGTACCAAAAATGCAAATTATTTTTTGTTTTTCCAGATACGTTATAAATATCATCCTAATAACAAAAAACCTACTGTTCAGAAATCTACAAAAAACTAGGTTTTGTTTCTACTCCTTGCTGCTCTAATCATGTGGCTGAATTTTTTTGCTTTTTGTTGTTACACCGTAATCAACATGGCAACCCATAATGACCATGGTAATTTTTTCATCTCAAATTCATAAATCATCGTTTTTCAAAAACTTAAGTGAATTATGTTTGGATTTTACTACATCTCTAACAGTGTGCTTAGATTTTCCCATGAGCCAGGAAAAAATAGGCTATAACATTAGTAGTGCTTGCCTATAAATGAATGTAAATATGTCGCATTATATATACATTAACTTCCGTCTGAGTTTAAAGAACAGATTTTCTACAGTATCGCGCAGTTATTTAATGGACTTTAAGTAGAATTAATTGGTTTTTCAAATAATCTAAAAATCTAAACACACCTCAAACTGGTACATATTAGCACCCGAAACGAGTCTTATGATAAGAATAATGTGTTAATCCATAATACAAAAAAGTTTGATTTTTCTAGTTGTAGTTACCCTATCACACACACTATTTTTCAATACTAGGTCGATTCTTTCCTTCGTTTCCCATTCGCCTTCTTGACTTAATTTTTTTTATCAAGTGTGATTAAATTGAATTCAGTTCTCTGTGAGTATTTAGTCGTCTCGTACTTCAAACGGACGTGTTGGGAGGGCTATTTGTTAATAAATGGAGAGACCATGACTTGTAAGAAAGTTATGATAAATTATGTAATTTGGAGCTTGAAATCGAAGACGGATTAAAAGTCTTTCAATCGTATAAACTCCAGTCGTAGCTTCGTACCGTCGTAACTTCTACACTCTGCGACTTTCGAACTCTAGAGGATGCAATTCAGATGATTTAACAGTTTCACTAGAGTTATAATATGCGAGTCATGATTCTTTTACATTTAATTAGGAAATAACTTCTTAATGGCTTTTTGTGGTTCAGATGTACTTGACATTGATTTATAGCCACCCAATATTTCATACATATTGTCTTATAGACATGCATACTCAATCCCCATGTTATTTTTATTGCAATATCAAAATCAATATCAATATAGGCCTATATAAAAAAAGAGTTGTGCGTTGGTATATTTTGGGCTACAGCCAAAACTACATATCATAGAGTCTTGAACATTGTGTCAGGTTAAAGGGCTTTAGCCAAGGAACGTCCTAAAGGGACCTATGTCAAGGATTTTAGGAGTGCTTTAAATTGTTGCTATGGTTACCATTATAAATAATTCTTATCAAGTGTAAACCCCATAGCTGCATGGGTTTTCTTAAGTTTTAATCCATCATGTTTTTTTTTGTACGAGAAAAATCATGATGCAAGGTCTCGCTCCTTAGTACCACTCATGTTGAAATAAAACTTTGGTATTGTCTTAAACATACTAATATTATAAATCTGGAATTTGTGAGTTTGCTTGTTTGTGGCTCTTTTACGCCAACACTACTGAACAGATTGACTTGATATTTGTTAGGAATATGTGCAATAGCCTCGTGTAACTTATAGACATATTCCTCTTTTTAAAGTTTCCTCGGACTACGTCCTCTGGATATTTGAAGCTCCTATAGCAATATAATTTAGAGCTTTTTAGCGAATTTCCCCTATAGGGAAGAAGCTATTACCGTAGGTCTCATGGTAAGACCTAAGCCTGAGACCATGATAACTTTTCGTTTTGGGGCCCCCAGAAACAAAAAGCACCATTCGTTCGAATTTATATATATATATATATTTGTGTGTGTGTGTGTGTGTGTGTGTGTGTGTGTGTGTGTGTGTGTGTGTGTGTGTGTGTGTGTGTGTGTGTGTGTGAGAGCACGATAGCGGCCGTAAAAATGGTCCGATCTTTATGAAATTTGGTACAGACATGTAAAGTGGTAATCCCTTGGACGAGTTCGTAAACCAGCCCGATCGACCCACTATAAGGGGGGGAAATGGGGGGTAAACCTCCCCAAAAATAAGTTTTTTGAGTTTTTTACATAGAAAAACAAAAATAATTCAATTTTTTGTATCACCATTGAATTCCGCTCAAAAAAACAAACAATTTAGTACTTTGAATCACTGCTCTATGTCCATTGGTTACCGAGATATTGAAGGTGGTAAACACAGTACGTTGTCCTAATGTTAACTTTATGGGAAATATGTAAAATTCTATATTTCGCTTATTTCTCAACATATCTTGATAAAACTTGGTAAATGGCTTCTTCTAGTTCAGATCTACTAAATATTGAATTCAAACCACCCAGTTTTAATATACCTGTAGCAGCAAACCTGCATACTCATTCCCCGTGTTATTCTTATGGAGCTTACCAAAACATGTCAAATCTCGCTATGTTGGATTGAAATATATTGTTTTGCATTTGAAATTCGCTGAGTGTGCAGGTCTGCTGCAACGGGAGTATTTATTGGTTACCATGTCAACCATTGTTACCTATCCAACCCGTGCAAAGAACGAATATATTAAGCAGTATCATGTAAATATCGCAAAAACAGAATGTTTATAGACACATATAATTGAAACCCTATCGTTTATGTATAATTTTTCTCGATACAGCATTTAACCATATTTAAATTTTCATTCTTATACCCCTTATAAACTTGCACATCATCAAGTATTTAATTATGAACATTTCTTGCTCTAGTCTTGTCACCAGCAATGTTATTTATAGACCGATTTACTTGATATTTGCTAGGAAGATAGGTGAAAGCCTCGAGCAACTTATATCTATATTCCTGTTCTTAAACATCCTCGTGATTTAGCTCCTATTCCTATTTGGAGATTTTTTATTTTATATTGGTTACCATGGCGACATGGCAACCATTGTTGGTTAGGTGCGAAGAACCATATCTACCCGTGTGAAGAACGAATGTATCATGTAATCCTACCCGTGCTGATATCATATAAAATCGTAAAAACTGGTTTCAATATAAAAAAACATATATATAGTCAAACTTAGTCGTTTCTGTACAGTTTGCTCGATACATCTAACTATATTTAACTTTTCATTCGTATACCCTTTAATAAATAGTCCAACTTGCATATGCGCATCAATACATCGTCTAGTATTCAATTATTAATATTTCATGGTCTTGTCATTCACCAAAACTTTTATTTTGTTATAAGATAATACATCCCATTTATCAACTTACACCTATTGATGGTAATATAGCTTGCAGTAGAATAAATTAACTTAACTCAGGATCCAAATTGCAAACTAAATTGGGAAGCGACAACTACCGAGGGTCACTTTATGCAGCAATAAAAGCGGAAATTTATTATGATAATCTTTTGCATCACTAAAATAAACAGTATGAGATTTGGAATGACGTTTTGATATAAAACGTAAACGTTTCCATTGAGGACTTGATAACCGCCCCCATTTAAGGACATTTGCAAGATATATTTAAAACGCTTTGAAGCTATTAATTTCAAACTCATGAGTTTTCAAAAGACGACGTTTGGCCTTTCAGGTTTGTCTCTTACAATTTATTTTCGTTCTTTGTTAAAACCTGTTTAATAAATATGGAAAACCTACTTGGGTTTTCAGTAAAAGAAAGGGTGAGAATTTAATTTTACTTTATAAATTATTAGGTACCCGAGCCTACATGCAAATTATTAAATCAAACTATGCTGATTATAATTTTGGCGTTTATGTTAAATACCAATACATTTTAAGTTCGATTGCATGCACACTAATATTAACATTGCTGTTCATTTCGAAAATAGCTTTTTTTATCGTCCCAAACTGACAAAGAATCAAAAACTAATTTCCTTGTAAGATATAATTGGGGTACCAGTGCGTATGTTTACATATTGTTCAGTGGATTGACAGTACTGCTGAAATGCGGAGTGGTATCATATTACGGTAAATAATTTACCTGTTTATTAAAGTAGCAGATGTCGTTAGAAGAGACGGCAGGGAGCGTCCCGGGACCGGATATTAAATGCAGGGCCGCGGTGCTGGCATTCTGTTGTGTTGGCGACACTGTCGCTGTGTAGTGGGTAAGCATTCTGTTGTGTTGGCGACACTGTCACTGTGTACGGGGTAAAAGCTTTCTGTTGTGTTGGCGGCACTGTCGCTGTGTACGGGTTAGCATTCTGACGTGTTGGCGGCACTGTCGCTGTGTACGGGTTAAGCATTCTGTTGTGTTGGCGACACTGTCGCTGTGTAGTGGGTAAGCATTCTGTTGTGTTGGCGACACTGTCACTGTGTACGGGGTAAAAGCTTTCTGTTGTGTTGGCGGCACTGTCGCTGTGTACGGGTTAGCATTCTGACGTGTTGGCGGCACTGTCGCTGTGTACGGGTTAAGCATTCTGTTGTGTTGGTGACACTGTCGCTGTGTACGGGGTAAGCATTCTGTTGAGTTGGCGGCACTGTTGCTGTGTGCGGGGTAATCATTCTGTTGTTGTGTTTGCGACACTGTCGCTGTCTATGGGGTAGGCATTCTGTTGTGTTGGCGACACTATTGCTGTGTACGACGGGGTAAGCATTCTGATGTGTGTTGATCGCTGTGTATGGGGAAGGCATTCTATAATTGTGGGTACACTGGCGCCAGGTAGGCATTTTGTGATGTTAGCGACATTTTCGCTGTGTACGGTGTAGGCATTCTGTGTTGGTGCCGACACTATCGATCTGTACGGTGTAGGCATTCTGTGTTGGTGCCGACACTATCGATCTGTACGGTGTAGGTATTCTGTGGTCGTGGCGACACTGCCACTGTGAACGGTGGAGGAATTTTGTAGCGGTGGTGACATGACATTGTCGCTGTGTACGGTGTAGGCATTCTGTGTTAATGGTGACACTGTCGCCGTGACGGTGTAGGCATTTTATTATGGTGACGCTGTCGATGTGTATTGTGTACGCATTCTGTGGTGGTGGTGACAATATTGCAGTGTATGGGGTAGGCATTCTGTGGCGGTGGTGACAATGTCGCTCTGTATGAGGCATTTTGTGAGGGTGGTGATTTTGTCACTGTGTTATGGGAAGGCATTCTGTGGCGTAGCGACACTGTCACTGTGTATAGTGTAGGCATTCTGTGACTGTGGTGACACTGTCGCTGTGTATGAGGTAGGCATTTTTATGGGTGGTGATTTTATCACTGTGTTATGGGAAGGCATTCTGTGGTGGGAGCGACACTGTCGCTGTGATCTGGAAAGCGTTCTGTGACGGTGGCGACATTGTCGCTGTATTCTGGGAGGCATTTTGTGGGGGTGACGACACTATTGCTTTGTACATGGGAGCAGGGGTGCCCAGAATAGGGGGGATATGGCGCTCAGGGCGCCATCAAATAAAATTTTGGGGGGGAGTTTTGAACTATGAAAAAATATGGAAATTTGTGATCATGTAGTAGGCTAATTGAAAATTGGAGTATGTTCAGAAGGATGACCATTACTGACCGTTATATCAACAAATGTCGTATGTAATTTAAACTATCATTAACTGTGCAATCACCTGTAGTATCATACTGTATACACACGAATATCTATAGAATACGAAAAGCTGTGGAAATAACTTTGCGAACGCCACGAAGAGCGACATCACGCGTAATATCGAGCGCGATGGTCGGCTGCAAACTGGTTCGGCTGTAAAATGGTTGAGCAATTAATTCCATCAATAAAAATAATCAGAACTGAATGAATAAAGACGCAGAATTATTTTTAATGTTGAAATTAAGACATAGTGTAGGAAAATCGAAAAATTAACTGTTTTTTCACAGTTAACAAATGTTGTAGAACTATTTTTTTTGTGATTTTCTAACAGTAAACTGAAATTTTAAAGATGTAATTCATACCCTTATTAAGGTTCAGAAAAATATATTTCGTGAGGTATTCACTTATATTTAAGGTTATGTATGTAAAACTACTTCAGTGTTTTATTGATTAAAATTTATAATTGACTATATTCATTTTCATTGAAGTACAAGCCGCAAAAACTGTAAATTAAAAACTAAATAACACCATTGCAGCAGACCAGCATACTCAGTTTCAGTTTATTACTGATAACAAAGGGGAGGGGGGTTAGCCAAATTTAGGGGGAGGGCTTGGCCAAATTTGGGGGGGAGGTGTTTACTAAATTTGGGGGGGGAGGGCGCCATGAGGCTTGGGGGGGATGGGCACCCCTGCATGGGAGGTTTTCTGATGTAGAGTCGCCACCGTCGTTGTATATGGGGGAGGCATTCAATGGCGTTAGTGACATTGTACTGTGTTTGGGGGAGGTATTCTGGGGCGATATTATCGCTGCCGCGAACCCACCTTTATTAACGCAATCATTATTTACTACAAGGCTTAGACTGTCCGCAAGCCCAGATATTAAAGTGAAATGTGAATGTAATGCCAAGGTAGGATAGCATACTTAGGAATTTTTATGGGTATGTTAATTATGCCAAAAAATAACAGAGCCATCGATAGAAAAATATCAAGGTTTAATTGATTTAATTAATTGTTTGTTCTGTCCCTATTTTAAATATATAAATTCCTTGTTTATTGATTTTAACGCTTTTTTTGTTGAATTTAGCTTCTCATTATTATAAGATTGAAATGTATTATGTATTTTATAAAAAAAGCGTAATAGAATAGAATTACAATTTTATTGAACGTGCAAGAAGTGTACTGCATAATCATTGGCATGCTAAGTGTTCACTTTGAGCAGGCCTAGAGACATATGTCGTAGCCACATGCTGTAATTGGGCACTTCATGAAGTGTCCAGCGCTAACTGGGCACTTCATGAAGTGCCCGGCTCACCTGGGCACATAGTGTAATTGAACGGTTTCGTTCAAAATTACAGTATGTGACCAAGAAAACTGGGCACTTCATGAAGTGCCCAACGCTCGCTGGGCACTTGCTGTAATTATTTCTATTACACTATGTGTCCTGCTGAGATACTAGGCACTTGATGTAAACACGTAAAACTGCTGCTGTTTACTCTGTTTTTTTTTCTGTAATAGTATTCGATGTATTATATTTACCATACAAAATAACATTTTTAAAGAATGTTGTAAAACATTATGAATAAGATTGTGTAGACCTGAACCATCAGACACTTCTTGCCTGTATGTTTTTTTCTTTTGGTTTCTTCAAAGCTTTCTGAGTAATTTTGGCTACACACTATTATTAATATTACTATTGTCGTTGAAAAAACAAACTGTTTTAAAACTCTTTATTTTTTAAATAATACTAATATTTGAAAACTATATTTTTTGAAACTTTAAACCGTCTATAAGTTTTTATGTTTTATTCTAGATTAAATGGTTTCTATTTTATTGTGAAAATAACTACGTGATTGTTAACTGTATGTTTTAGTCAGAACTTAACTTATAACACAAAAAATTCATTATCAAAATATAATGTAAACTAATATTTTCAAAAAGTGTTTGTAAATAAAATCAATATTAAAAATTTGTAATTTGAAAAAAAAATCAAAAGGTTTAATAGCAAACAATAACATTGGCTACTAGACACAACCAATAATATAAACGTCGCGAGATTTACTTTAACTAAGATTTTAAATCGACTGCCCAACATGCCTCGATAGTTACAGCATGTGTCCAGTTTCGTTGGGCACATTCTGTAATTTTGATTGAAATAATCGAGTTACACTATGTGCCCAGGCGCGCTGGGCACTTCATGAAGTGGCCGGGCTGCGTTGGGCACTTCATGAAGTGCCCAATTACAGCAAGTGGCTACGACATATGTCCTTCTTAAAACATCCTAAGTATTATGGCATGGAACGAGCTACCTAGTCGTTGGCCGTGTGCGTCGATGACGTATGTCTAAATCTTCTTTCACTCATTACTGAATCAAGCTTAAAACAAACGGCATCATGTCATTGGGAACAGTCAATGGGAGTTTGACAATGATGATGAACTGAACACTCTTAATCTTTTAAAACAAATTTTGCATGGCAATCAGTGTAATGGTAATAAAGTGGCTTAAGAGCTAACTTAAGATAACACCAAACATAACAAATTAGTTACTGTAAGTCTGGACAGTCTACAATTAACGTGGTTCTGTAAGGCTTGCTGACTCCAACAAGCACTGTTTGGCTTGGTAGTGTAAGGAGTTTATGATACATAGCTAACTGCATGAGTTTCCTTATTAACACTCTACACCACCTAAACAAATGGTTATCTGACAATGTGAGCATCTTACTACACAATCGTTTCCCATTTTAAAATTGGAGAATACTTCAAAGAAAATGTCTGTGGATGTATGTACAGTCGACAAGATATAGCTTTGCAAGTGCTAACACAACAATGAATCAAGTTTTTTTCTTGGCAGTGTGAGCAGCCTATGATATATATATAGCTCTGCAGTGGGTTTTCTAATCTAAGGTGTAATATTATGATATTATGATACTGTTCCGTATAACAGTATATAACAATAATAACATGTCACATCATAACTAAATAAATAATACATACAGTGAAAAATCAAGAAATTATTCAACTGATTCAACACTTGGAGAAAGCTACATACTAGATGAAGGCCCATGATATTTTAGCATCTTAGCTGTACCAGACCTAGAATTCCATTTTTAATATTTTGTGGCATTTAGTTAAAAAATTTTGAACTGATTGTTATATTGCAATTTTTATCTGAATGTTTTATTGTAGTAGTTAAGTGCCATAGTTTCTTAAGCTTTTAAAACAAAGTGATGTATCACCACCAAGTTTTAGTTTGATCGTATTGAGGAACAATATATCTATCGAAAACAAGCTTGAAAATAAATATTAATTTTAATGTTTAAATATAACTGCACGAACGTCTTGTGCTTGTATTTTTTCAACCTCGACCATTAACATGAATAAGCAAATAACATGTAAATCATACAGGCATTTGAATTCCCGTAATATTAAGATTAATTTAAGTAGTACACTAATATCATTACAACAGTGCGCACACATACACATACACTACATTTCTTACTACATTTTGTGTAGTAGTACATTTCATGCATTCATTTAGAATGCATGAAATGTAATATCTTTTATGATTGTCTTACCTATTTCTTCCTGTGTTATTTTGGCTGTTGAACAAAGTATTATTTGTAGTCCAATGATGAAACTTACATCCGACAGGAAAACCATAGTTTTACCACCAAATGAATGTGCTTTTAAAGCTGAAACACCAATACAAATATTTTATTTGTCAATCTTTTAACACAAACAGTTGAAGAACTGTCAAAAAGTTAAAACAATTTATTCAATCATACAACATCACCAACAAACTAAATATTGTTTAAATACACGACCAACAATTGCACTAAGGCCAAACGTACCGCCCGGCGACGCACATGTTACTGAGGCTATGTTGATTGTACTCTGCCGGCGCGCACGACGTATGCCGATCTTTGCCGGAAACGTCCGAAATCTTTTTTCATTTGCTGGAATTAAGCTCTGTGCAATCGATGTTCCCCTTAGAGAATAAATAAAGTATACGGGAGTAATGAAATCGCAGACCGCGACTGCTGGGGGCCACATGGACTGTCCAGACCTTCCTTGGTCAAGTAATATTTACTGCATTATCCTGTTGTTTAATGTATTTGAACAAAAACATTTTTATTTTATCTTTCAATGTTTTAATGTTATAGCGTATTTTTTTATTTTTTTACAATCACGTTGTATTCTTTATTTCACTTTTTGTCCATCTTTGCATAAGTTTCAAAATAGTGTACAGCTGTTTATACAGCTACTTTTTTTAGTAACCGACACTAAAAAATGTTGTATTTATTTAGTGGAAACTATTTTTATACAGATACTAGAAGAACCCGTGGCTTCGCTTACGATTAAAATTATACATACACTATCACCCATGAATTATATAGTTTTGCTTTCCCATTTATTTTTCTTATTGTAAAATCTAATGTATGTAATGTATCTACTTCTTTGAACATATCAAATGTACTTCTATAAAGCAAAAGTTTTTAGAAATTCGCTCTTAGTACGAAGGTCTGCTACGACGGGGGTATTATATTCCTGCATAAACTGCCTGTACATGAAAAAATGTGACCATATCCAACGCCCCACCGACAAAGCCCCAAATGGTGTTGCTGCCCTGGGTAGGCTCATGCCCAATATCGGTGGTCCTTCCTCTTGCAAGTGCGTTTTGCTTGTGTCGGCTGTCCAGTCGATCGTGCTATCAGGTGAAGAGGATTGCGCTCACACACTCAAGAGGCCAATTTACAGAGACGAACGCCGAGAAGCATTTAATGGTCGTTTCCACGGTACCTGAGCTTGCCCTGATGATGATCATGGGGCACAATATAAGGAACGGCACCCTTGGCTTTTTCAACGGCACTTTGAATCTGCTCGCATATGTTACCCTTAATTAAAACTTTATTATGCACCCCCCTCGCAGCAGACCTGCGTATTAGAAATCCTATTTATTTCCTTCATGAAGGCATACGTGTTAGAGGAATCAAAGAAGTTAGCTTGAAATTTTATTCACTGTAAAAGATCATTTTCTTAAGGTTTTAGGGTCTACCTTGAACAAAAAATTACAATGTCACTCCAGCAATTATTAAAAAGTGCTGTCTTACGTTTTTAGACTCTATATTGAGCAAAACGTTTGAATGAGCCGTCCCGGCAATTTTTTAAAAGTGTTGTAGGTAAAATTAATTCTTTACAGTAGCACACTCTTCCTCTTTAAATAGCAGTTAGTTGTCATAAAAAAGTCCCTCAAGTATAAGTGATCAGTGATCACTGGAGTCCTTAAGTAATCAGTTATTTATTTTATGTTATACTACATATTATCAGCATTTTATATAGTGTATTGCACTTTGAAAAAATGCAAAGTCTAATTCATTGACCACCTGGCACCAAGTAACAAATCTTCATTTTAACAAAAATACAGTTAAATAGCAGAAAGAAATACCATTAATTTACATCACCTGTTTTAAATTTTACTTTCATATGTTTTGTTAGTAAACAAATCTAACTCAAATTATTTCAAAATCCCTGACATGGGTACCTTTAAGACGGTCCCAGGGCTAAGCCCTGAAAGTTATCACGAAATTGAAGGTGTATAAACCTACTCCATGAAATTCTACATGTATGTACCAAGTTTCATGGCCATCGGTCCAGCGGTTTCTGTGTTTATCCCTGCCAACTATATATATATATATATATATATATATATATATATATACCAACATCCTCTTTTATACTTATAGACTAGAAGAACCCGTGGCTTCGCTCACGATAAAAATTAAACATACACTATCACCCATCAATTTATATACAGTTTTGCTTTCCCATTTATTTCTCTTGTTGTAAAAACTACTTCTTTAAACATATCAAATGTACTTCCATAAAACAAAAAAAGTTTTTAGAAACGCTTTTTAGCATATGCGCCCGTCGTACGCATATGCTACGACGGGAGTATTCTATTCCTTCCTAAAGTGTCTGTCTATTTAAAAAATGTGACCATATCCAGCGCCCCACCAACAAAGCCCCAAATGGTGTTGCTGCCCTGGGTAGGCTCATGCCCAATAAATATCGGCGGTCCTTCCTCTTGCAAGTGTTGTTTGCTTGTAACGGCTGTCCAGTCGATCTTGCTATCAGGTGAAGAGGATTGCGCTCACACACTCAAGAAGCGAATTTACAGAGACTGGCTCACCCGAGACAAACGTCGAGAAGCATTTATGGTCGTTTCTGCTTAACGCACGGTACCTGAGCTGGCCCTAATGATGATCATGGGGCACGATAGGCACAATATAAGGAATGGCACCCTTGGCTTTTTCAACGGCTTTGAATCTGCTCGCATATGTAGCATAGCAAGGCCACACTGTGGGGCCTTGAGCATAGTTACCCTTAATTAGAACTTTATTATGCACCCCCGTTGAAGCAGAAATGCGTATTAGAATTTTTTTCCTTCATGAAGGCATACACGTGTTAGAGGAACCATAGAACATGGCTTGAAATTTCATTCACTGTAAAAGATCATTTTCTCAAGGTTTTAGGGTCTACCTTGAACAAAAAGTACAATTCCACTCCAGCAATTATTAAAAAGTGCTGTCTTATGTTTTTAGACTCTATATTGAACAAAACGATTTCATGAGCTGTCCCGGCAATTTTTTTAAAGTGCTGTAGATAAAATTAATACTTTACAGTAGCATACTCTTCCTCCTTAAACAGCAGTTTGTTATCATAAAAAAGAAGTCCTTCGAGTATAAGTGATCAGTGATCACAGAAGTCCTTCAGTAATATCAATTATTTATTTTATGTTATACTACATACCAGCATTTTATATGTGTATTGCACTTAAAATATATTCAAAAGTCTTAATTCATTAACCATCTGGCACCAAGTAAGAAATCTTCATGTAAACAAATACAATTAAATAGCAGAAAGAAACACCATTAATTTACATCACCTGTTTTAAATTTTACTTTCACATGTTTTGTTAGTAAACAAATCTAACTCAAATTCTTTCAAAATCCCTGACATGGGTACCTTTAAGACGGTCCCAGGGCTAAGCCCTGAAAGTTATCACGAAATTGATGGTGTATAAACCTACTCCATGAAATTCTACATGTATGTACCAAGTTTCGTGGCCATCGGTCCAGCGGTGTCTGAGTTTATCAGTGCCAAATATATAAATATATAAATATATATATATATACATATATATATATATATATATATATATATACCAACATCCTCTTTTATACTTATAGATTATCAGTAGGTGTCGATGGAGCTAGCCAGGCCAGCTGACATAAGCATAAAATGATAAAATAGTGTCGTAATTGTGACGTATGTGTGACGTGTTTTTTGACGTATTAGGGCAAAAATGATAAAACAGTGTCGTACTTGAGGCGTATGGGTGACGTATTTTTGACGTATTGGGGAGGTATTTGATGACGGATGTGTGACGTAGTGATGACGTCACTGAGGCGATGTCGGGGTGGACGGCGCCGCCGAGAGGTCAGTGCGACAGGGGACGGTCGGAGTTGCAGTGCGGTGCCGGGCGGTTACCGTATCGTCGGTGTCAAAATTATCAGTCGGAGAAGTGAGACTTGGAAAATAATTCGAGGTTTTATCGTAAAGTATGAGATATAGTCGAAATATAAAGGAAAGGGATTTTCCGTTCAAGTAGTTTTACCGTACTGTCGAACTTAGTTACGGTGAGTCGATGTTACGGTGAGTTTTGACGCTAAGCGTATCGTCGTCGTCGGAGCATATTTTACATAATGTCGCCAAAACACAAGCGGTGCTTTCCGATGACACAGAAATGAAATAGTTTTTGGCGTATCGTCGGCGTCGAAATTACCGGAGAACTTGGTCTTGTAAAATAAACGGAATAGTTTTACCGTACCGTTGTAAAATCTGGGTCAAGGACATCAAGGGCTGTTTTTTTTACTAGTTACTTTTTCAAAACTACAATTCCGAATACGTTTGTAATTTACGAATTTGGGAAAACAATGATAAACCTAGTGAGTTGTAAGTTGAATAAATTGTGATGTTTAGACTTGGGATTCATCCGGTTGGTCTTGTTCGGTATTTTGCGAGTGAACGAGATCCGAAGTCCCGTTGTCGTCGGTGCCTGTTGATTTTTCCGGTCGAGCGTTTTCGGTTGTTGACACTTCAATCGTAGGTGACGCTGTGGGATCCGCAGACCATTCGGGGGCGTGTTGGGAACAAGACGACGACGAAGAATCTACCCATCCGCAGAGATTGCTGTCGAACTCCACGGTGACCTTCAGTTGTATCGGTGGATGGTCCGCTATCAAATGTAGAAGTGTCTCATGTAGAATTCCTACATCGACCTCGTCACAAATGACCAGTTGGAACTGCATGGTGCTCGGCGGATCGCTGATGTCGGCCGGTCCGCTGCTGAGGGAGGAATGGCGTCTGGCGACGTACACGCCGCGTATTTAAGCGCGAGGGGGAGCGAAGGGAGGTGAGAGGGGGGGGGCACTGCTTCAAGGTCACCATAGAGGGGTTCTTTGAACCGTACCATTTATCATCGTAAAAATCATAACGGTACATTAAAAAAATTAATACTATGATATGTAATCATGAGTGATAAATTATTAAACTACGTTAATTATTTTCATGACGTTGTTCGTTGACAGGTCGTTCGAGACTTAGTACAATGCAGCTTGTACGAAATATCAAGAAAAGTGATTTTACGATGAAGTTTTTTGACGGTACTGCCTAACAGTAGTGTTATAGTGAACGTAGCGTTTACGGTTCAAATTATATATATATATATATATATATATATATATATATATATATTTACTGCTGCGACAATAGGTTAATTTATTCCCGTAAGACCTAAGCCCCGGACCATCATAACTTTTCGATTTGGGAACTCAGATACCAAAAAAACATCATTCTTTCAAATTGCTGTGTGTGTGTGTGTGTGTGTGTGTGTGTGTGTGTGTGTGTGTGTGTGTGTGTGTGTGTGTGTGTGTGTGTGTGTGGCAGCACGATAGCGCTCGCAGAAATGGTCCGATCGGAATGAAATTTGGCACAGTCGTGTTAAGTAGTGATTATTCGGATGAGTTCGAAAACAAGGCCGATCAGACACGGATATAGTCAAGGACTTAGCCATTCGTGGGCGTCAGTTTAACACATTTCGTATTGAAGTCAAGGGTAAACAGCGTAGATAGTAAATATGAAATCCAGGCACTAATTATTGTTGTATTTTTAACTATAACTAAGGGTCTCGTAGTAACAAAGTGAAAAAAAAACAGCCCTAAACAGATTTATCGAGTTATAAATACAGTGTAAAATTAAATAGGGGGTTTTTGCCATTCACGGTAAAACGATACGATATTTGTTAAACGGTATTTTTAAATACGTAGACCATAAGATGATTTAACTTATTAACATTTATCGTATTGTTATATATCTATCAACGATAAAGTTTGGGTGGCTTGAAATATGTTTAGTCCATTCAAAATGTATTTTTCGCGGAAAAGTTTTGGGTTAAGTTTGATTTTTTGTTGTTCCTTATGTTTTTTGTGGTGCCGAATCCAAATCTGACGTTTGTTAACAAAATTTCGTGACAAAAAATTGTCAAAATGCAAAATAAGGCATAAAATCTGCTTTGTTTACCTATTTTTGCTTATAACTCAAAAACCGTAAATTTTATGTGGTAAACAATTAAGGTGTACGTTGAATTCAGCTTGGAAAACAAATCATTTGTCATTTTGAATTATTTCTCTTTGTCCATCGGTTAAGAGGGGGCTTATGGATTTAATTCAAGCCTCATCGACAAGAACTAAAATTAATCACAGTTATATTTAAGCAAGTTCCCGGTAACATAGACCACTTATGGGCTTTAACCACTCTTCCGGGCTGATAAGAGATATATAGTTATGCAAATCTATCGCTCGTTTGGACATAATATGGTTTACAGTTATTGTTTGTTTTGCGTCTTCACGCAGGGGGGGGGGGGGATCAGCATAAGAACAGAATTTGCAGTTGCATGTACGCCATTTGGGTGATGCTCAATCTTCTAGCAGAGTTTCAAGCAAAGGAATTGTATATCCACAATACTGTTCAGAAGAAGCTAAATTAAAGTCATACCTTCATTCTCCAACAAACAGTGTTATTAGTGATTTCAGAGATGTGTTCGCTGAGGCTGGATTTTTTTACGGCGGGAAGGAAGATAAAACAATTTGCTTCTTTTGTGGAGGAGGCTTACACGAATGGAAGGACATCGACGAGCCATGGGAGGAACATGCAAAGTGGTTTCCTAAATGTCCTTTTATATTAGTGAAAAAAGGTCCGGATTTTGTCAATGAAATGGCAAGTCGAAATAACAAGAATGCTATGGTCAAGAAGAGATTTTCTACGAAGGATATCGCAGTATCATCATCAGCAGGGAACGAATCACATGTGGAATGTTTAGTATGCATGAATGGAAAAAGGAATATATTATTTTTTCCATGTAAACACTGCTGTGTGTGTGCGTCCTGCAGTTCACGAATTGATGTTTGTGTTTATTGTAGAACTCTTATAACTTTCAAATTGAAAATATTTTTAATTTAAAAACAACAAAAGGATTGCTGTAATAAAAGAGGTGTTAAGACAAGGCGACACTGTCGGTGATCTTATGTTAGTCATTAGATTGAAATGGAGGGTTGATAAATTGGAGTTATTATGAAGTTTTTATGACTGAAAGATTGTTTTTTTAAAAACATTAACAAGTGTCCTTGACCTAATAACTTGCTGCACATGAACAAGATTTAGTTCGAGTCATTAATTATTGAAATGGGATGAATTTTAAGCCAACGCTGTGTGGAATAAACAGAGAACCATTTGTTTAATAAAATCATTCGCTTTTGAACGAAAAAGTAGTCAATTCCGTTGTGTAAGCTAATATCCGTATTTTCCATCTTTACCAAGTATTTGACACATACAAGTTGTTTCTTATTACCAAAATTTAATCCCTTAGAGCAGAGCTGAGTCCTCTTAGATACTTATGTTCCTCCTGCCGCGGGATTCAATATTGATTCTTATGAAACTAAAATTCGTGATTCGAAGGAGTCGTCTGATTGGTTGAGATCAGGTGACGTCATACCTCCTTCCCCTCCCCTACTTACATCACTCTCCAGACAGAAGGGAAACTAATTTTATTCTAACAATAGGCGCCGCTTTTATGAGCATGATTTCGGTGGATTGGGGAGGGGGGGGGGTGAAAGGAATCATATTATTATTATTATTATTATTATTATTATTATTATTATTATTATTCTGAGCACAGAGGTCGTCACAAACATGGGATAAGGAAAAAAGAAAGGTGTGTGCACAGTAAGCAGGTGTGACTTAGTTGGGATCATGCAACTAGCACCTACGACGACTACAATGAAAACCAGTTTATACAACTCAATGAACATATTTTATGTGTACGGTCTTAGCTTAGCTTTCATACCGCGTGTTTTGATATAATCCGTCGCATTGCATGTTTGACGATCATGGTTAAATAAATGTTTGAATTGTCCATGCATTAAAATAAAATTAAAAAATACAATCTTAACAGAAGAGAGCGAGTGTTAAACGCTCTCAGTGGCGAATTAGAATGTCTATCTTTATGACAACAAAATTCTTCATACACAATCTAAGTTGGTGATATCGTAATTACCAGAGAGGGAGAGTGTTATTTTATCGATGATAAATTTGAAATCCTGTACTTAGAAAAAGATGTTTAAAATTTACCAGTTTATCGTATTTAGCCTAGTCACTAGTTGTCTGAAGGGCCTCCACTGATTGAGCTAGTCAATAAAATAGGGTGAACGTATTCGACAAATTTTAAACAAAAATGGATATTTCATTAAGATAAAACTGAGTAAAATTATTAATCTCGTTATAAATATAGTATTTAGTTATTAAAACAAACTTCACATTATCATTAGGTCAAAATTACATTACCATTTGAAGTAAAAATTTTATGAATGTATACAATACGCTATCAAAGATGAACTTTGCTTCGTACATACTTTTACAACAACCTAACCAAGAAAACCTATGAGATTTAACTATTTATAATACAATATTATTGCTCCGAAACTTCAGTCAAAACAATATTAATATGATGAGTTGAATGTGACCTATGCATTCCAACAGATCTAGAAGGCGTCTTATCTCTACAACATGTGACACACACACACACACACACACACACACACACACACACACACACACACACACACACACACACACACACACACACACACACACACACGCACACACAGGAAGGAAGGTGTGTGCTGAGGATGGTGGATACGTCTCAGCATTTTTCAGTCTCAGTACTCTCGTCAGTTGGTAGGCTACGGTTGTGAGTGCATACGGTTGTCTGCATAGAAGATGGGATCGGATGCAGAAGACAGCGGATTATATTTAGTTACAGGATGCAGCTAAGTTGAAGCTTTATTTTAACTTACGTAGAGAAAATCACAATAATAGTGTCATATAATGAACAGGGTTTTTGATATATAAATACACAATTTACTGTAACTGTTAACTATGGTTAAAGTTGTTGGTGTTTAAACTTGTTATAGCATTATATTCATTCCCCATTTTATTCTTATGGAGACTACAAAATATGTCATATTTCGCTAACTTGGATTGAAATATGTTTTTATAATTTGAAATCCCCTGAGTATGCGGGTCTGTTGCAACGGGGGTATTGCTTTATATACCAATACTAAGAAAAAACTTTATTGTTTAGGCAAAAAATTAAGGTTTGTAATTAATGACACAATATTGGTTCCATGAAAACCCAATAAATTTATGTACTTGCGTGCCTATAGTCACGTTTAACTGACCGAAAAACTCAGAAAAATAATAGAATACAGAAAGAACTTGCAATAAGCCAAGCACTTCATTTAGGCAAGCTAGCTTATTATAAATAAGTGTTAAACCAGCCTTAGAATATGTTTGAACGTTTTTCTTTATTGGTTTAAAAATAATAGAGTCAAAAATACTTTATAAACATATTTAATATTGAGTGTCCAACTATCTCTGCAAGGCTTAGCTGGATTTACATTCTTTCTGTATTTAACGAATGTTTAGTAAAAATGTACAATAAAATAACAGTTAACGTATAATTATACCATTAAAAACCAATTTTTATTGTTCTACATATTATAATAAATTATTACTGAGGGCGATCATGAATTGGAACGTAACTTGGGCAAAAACCTTCGCGCTCATTCAAAGGAACAAGATCGGTTTATGTGAATTTGAAACATGTTATATTACGAATGTGCAATCAGTAATTTATTCTAATGTTAAACTTTATTTTGGGTAAGTATGTGCGCGAGTATCTGTTGATCAATTGGCTGAAACCTGTGATTGAAAAAATATGATTTTACGAATGTGTAATGGGATTCGCGTTTAACGAAATGCTCGTTAATTAAGCTAAGTTTCATTTGTTGATTCGTGTGACATTCAACTGTCATATACTAATTTGTATCATAATGAAGTTCAACGCCTGATGGAGACAGTTATTATAATTGACTGAAAACGAAAACGCTAACTAATCATAAGGTAAACATGAAATATCGGCATAAAGAAAATTTATTTAATGTGATAGAGTAAAGTACCAATTTCAGTAATTTAAAAATATGTAATATGATATACCTGTTTACATCTTTAGAAGACTGCATTGTGGGTCTCGATGCTATTACCTTTTCTAAAAAAGTCATCAGCTGCTAATTTTCCTTTATATTTTAACTAGCAGTTCCCATGGCTTCGCTCACGATAAACACTATAGTATGACCTTGATTTGACGAATCTGAAGGGACTAAATGAAAAAAAAGGTTATTTTAAGGAATATGTAATGTAGAGGTCTGTTTACGTGATGTGGCGTTATATCGGTTTAAAACACAGTTGAACTTGTATTACAGTCGATAGTGTAGGTTTCTTTTCACAGTCATAACTCTAAAACGGCAAGACAGATTTTAACCTTAAATGTGCCAATTTTAAGGTATTTCTATGCATATTTGCCAATAAGCACAGAATTGTCAAATAGGGTATCAATAAATTAATATAAAGAGCTGAATGTTTGGAACAGTGGAGCTATTCGTTGATGGTGTTTCAAACTCGGTTCACCTCAGATTGCAGCACTTATTTTTCCCGTTTACAGCCAGGACATCCTCGAATTGGATAAAAAAGGAATTCGCCAAACAATTTTGGGGGATGAATACGTTAAGGACGCCCAAAGGGAAAAACTATAACTCCCGCTGCCTAAATAAAGATTGCGCCACATTTTATGATTAAACAGATAAGGTACGGAAACTGGAGATGGATTAAACCATAACTAAATGTAACTTTTGCATAGTGCATATGCCCTAAATAGACAAAACAACCATAAAACCATTATGCAAAGAAGCAAATTATAAACCATCTGAAACAACGTATCCGTTTTTGAACAATTTAGCGTAAACAAAAGATTACCCATTACACTTTGTATGGGCGTATTTTAAAACTTGACTCAGTTAACAGACCCTTAAAACTTAGAGATTTTTATAAAACTTAGAATTATGTAAAATCCTTTCTTAGCGAATGCCTACGCCCTGAAAGAAATGTCCACGCAAAATTTCAAGGTTCTAGGTCGTATAGTTTGGGCTGTGCGATGATAGGTGAGTCGTATTTGACATATATATATATATATTATATTACATATACATATATATATATATACATAGTAGATAGAAGATAAGTCCCTGGTGGACCAATTTTTTTCCTAATTTTACCGTGCGTATAATTTTTAACATTTTCCCCGTTATAAAACACATTTCTGCTTTTTGACGTTCACATCCATGACAAGTGGGATTTATACACTGCGTAGCACCTGACGGCTTATCAGTAAAGGAGATAAAAAACAAGACTGCGTCGAGACCTTGACTGGAACTCCTGTGTTGAGAGAGCAACACCCTCACCATGGCTTATAGGAAAAAAATTGTTGCAATAATTAATTATAGTTAATCAAATACATGATAAATGTACTGTGTTTACCACTTTTATACCTTAATAGCCAATGGACGTAGAGGAGTGATAGAAAATATTAATTTATTTATTTTTTTAGCTGAATTCAATGGTGCCAACAAGATTGGATAATTTTTATTTTTCTATGTGTAAAACTCAAAAAACCCATTTTTGGAGGGTTTATCCCCCTTAAACCCCTTCCGGTAGTCCGAATAATTACTACCTTACACATTCATACCAAATTTCAATAAGTTCGGACCATATACAGGGTGTTCAAAAAATGTGAGGCAATAATTTATTAGTGATTCCTTGGGTCAAAATAAGCAAAAAAGTTTATATAAACATTGGTCCTTAAGTGCTTCGTTTTCCGTCTGTGTGTCTGTTTATGATTTTTACATATTTAATCATATCTCATGAACCACTCAATATATAAAAATAAAACTTGGTATATGGATAACCACTATTAAGCACTATTTTTGTAAGAAGTATCAAATTTCTACTTTGTACCAAAATTTAAAATGGCGACTATTTTTCGTTTTGAAAGCTAAATATCTTAAAACCCGTAAGTTTTATAAAAATTATACAAGAGACAAAAAAGTTGCAAAATTTAATCCAATTAATGCTGATATTAAGATTATGATAATCAGACTACTAGTAACGGAGAAATTTAAACTTTTCTGTATAAAAACATGGTTCCTTAGAACATTCTGTCTGAAAATTGCATGTATTTATTTTTACAATTTCTCCATTATTAGTTGTCCGATTGTTATAATCTTAATATCATCGTTAATAAGATTTAATTTTGCACCTTTTTTGGTCTCCTGTATAATTTTTATAAAACTTACGGTTTTTAAGATATTTAGCTTTCAAAACAAAAAATAGTCGCCATTTTGAAATGGTACAAAGTAGAAATTTGGGACTTCTTACAGAAATAGTTCTTAATAGACGTTATTCATATACCAAGTTTGAAGTTTATACGTTAAGTGGTTCTTGAGATATGAATAAATATGTAAAAATTATAAAAAGACACACAGACGGAAGACTGAGCACTTTAGGACCTATGTTTATATGAACTTTTTTGCTTATTTTCACCTAAGGAATCACTATGTAAATTATTGCCCTACATTTTGTGAACACCCTGTATATGTGAGTTATCGTGCTTAAAGACACATACATACATATTTGAAAATGAACGAATGGTGTTTTGTTTTGCTTCTGGGGGGCCCCAAAATGAAACGTTTATGGTCTCGGGTTTAGGTCTTACTATGAGTACTACGGTAACAACTTCTTCCCTTCAAGGGAAATTGGCTACAACGTGATTGTCGGAGCTACTGTGCAGCAGTAAAAAATGCCCTGTCGCAGCAAACCTGAGTAGTCAGCGAATTTCCGAATAAAAAATATCTGGCAAAAATGTTTGTAAATTCGTTTTATAAAAAAAAACGAAGGTCTCTTTTAAACAAGTAAGCTAGATTGGTTATTTTTAAAATTATATCCATCAAACTATAAAAACAACCAGAACCCTAATAAATATTTAGATAAACTCAAGAATTACTCCTGAAAAAAACCATTTTTTGGGGGGGGAGGGGTAAAATTGAGTCTCTACTCGACTATGTCTATGTGGCTGGTTTACGAACTCGTCTAAGAGAAAAACTGCTCTAGTCGCGAAATGTAGATGTCATTTACAGCTACAGCTGAATAGACCACACGGCTGTTGTTGCATCAGCCTTCTCACTTAGGGATGGTACTTGTAAAGGTTGTTTCTGAGATAGGTGGGAGATGATTACTAAAGACTTACGATTTGAATTAGCATTTTTAGACGGCGACTTTGAAGTAGTTTTTTTTTCGTCCTGTAGACAGGAAAGTTACTTAAACTTAATTAATAATTTTTACCGATTTTCGAGAAGGCGAGTGTGTAGTGGTTATTTATAGCATTCTGCTATCATAACAAATCATTCTGTACTTAGGTGAAAACATTGTGTAGCAGTTTGAACATATTACATTGCATTTTCTCCCCTGGGAATATTTTTTGTTGTGACTAAAATTTACAATGAGTATAAAAGTTGTAGTTCTCATCACAAGGAAGATAAGACAGGCTTATTGTTGCACAAGTGAGACTTCATAATACATCAGGCATTCGTAATAACTCAGCCATCGATCAAAGTCCTAAAGTCGTGTTCCTATTCACCTAGCTCCTTGCTCCCTGTACACGACAACAGGCGTTCGTATTAACTCAGCCATCGACCAAAGTCCTAAAGTCGTGTTCCTATTCACCTAGCTCCTTGCTCCCTGAACACGACAACAGGCATTCCTATTAACTCAGCCATCGACCAAAGTCCTAAAGTCGTGTTCCTATTCACCTAGCTCCTTGCTCCCTGTACACGACAACAGGCATTCGTATTAACTCAGCCATCGACCAAAGTCCTAAAGTCGTGTTCCTATTCACCTAGCTCCTTGCTCCCTGAACACGACAACAGGCATTCGTATTAACCCAGCCATCGTTCAAAGTCCTAAAGTTGTGTTTCTATTCTGCACCTAGCTTCTCGCTCCCTGTACTCGACAACAGGCATTCGTATTAACTCAGCCGGCGATTCTGCTCGTATTGTACTTGGACTATTATTAATTTAATTCAGTAAAATAGTGTGTTTTCGAGGAATTGATAAATTAGATATGCTAAAAGATTCAAAAATATGGGTTTTCTTTTATAGAATTCTCTATGCAACGGTTCCCAAAGTGTGGGTCGCGACTCAGTGGTGGGTCACGACACGGTCTCAACAATAATAATCATAGTAAAAAGAAGAACCTTGTATTTTATAGTTTTTAGAAAACATAGTTTTTAGAAAACTTAGAATCAAAACTGCGATCAGTAGATATCTATAACTCCAGCTATTTGAGAGAAATTTTCGGAAATATACATTCTTTTCATTTAAAGGACACTCTATCCCTTTTGTCGAACTTATGAATAAGGCTAAGCAAAGTAACGAAGTTAATATGAAGGGAGACGTCTTACCGCTTACCGCCAATCGGATCCCCTATTTTTACAATAAAACACTCAAGCCCTGAAGTGTGATTTACAGCCGATACATGCCGTTTATTTGTAATGCTTCTAGTTTAAGTAACGTATCATTGAAAATAATGAATTAAAATCCATAAGAGAAAAACAGTATTTTTCAATCTTTCAGTATACCTAATTTTTCGATTCCTTGAAAACACACTAATTTATTGAACAGTCCGAGTAAAATACGAGAATATTGTTTATTTTAAACATTGGTAAGTAAATGCAGGCCGAGTTTTTTCTTTAATATCATAAAAGTTTATTTTATAAACTCTAATAGCGTTATGAAATCAAGTAATACAATGAACAAAATAATTATAATTTTGAACGTTCCAATTACAAAACTATATAACGTAGCAAAGGGAATTTAATTCTTTTAACTCGACGGTTTTTTTGATTCCTCTAAATCTAAAGCACACTATTCCACCATTTTAATGAATAATTCAAATACAATCAGATCAGATATTGCGATCAGATAGTGTATTTTAAAGAGTGGTAAGTAAAAACGGGCCGAGTTTTTTCTTGATATTATAAGAGCTTATTTTATAAATACTAACTAATACGGTTATGAAATCAAGTAATCCAATGAACAAATTAATTATATTTTTTTAACGTTCTAACTATAAAATTATTATAACGTAGCAAAAAGTATTTTATATTTTTAACCAAACGATACCAGAATTACATTATTCAAATGAGAAATTATACTATTTATTTCCCACCGAAACGAAAAATTTCTTTAAATTTTAATAATTAAAGTTCGAGTTAAAACCGAAAACAGGGGGGAGGGGAGTAGTCGAAGGATATGACCGGAAATCTGCCAAGATCCTCCGGGATCGGTCACCGAGCTGCTTGCGTGCTCTGATCCCGGGAGAATTTGTAAAGTTCCCGGCTAAACTGCAGTCAGCACGCCCGCTGGCAGCAGCGGCCTCCTCATTGGCTGAGCCCGTCAGCCAATCAGAGGCTGCGCTCAGCGGGAGAGTTGACAAAACTGGGTCGCACACTGCGATCCCATCACTCGACGGACCGACTGCACCGGGGCAAGCCAAGCATCTTCAGACCTCCACAGAAGACCTGCAGCGAAACGGCGGAAATCTTCGAGGAAGAAGCGCGGCGAGATCCCACTTCAAGATGCATCCCCGCTGCGTGGTAACCGCCTTGGATGGAACCTCGCGCATACAACAGTCACAGTATGTCACTGCGCTCAACGCGGTTCTGTCCTACGCGGCTTTTCGTCCCGATCGCCGTGGGCCTCTTGAGCTGACTTGCGACATCGTCGGGGTGTTGTTGCCATGCCTGGGAAATACAGCCCCCACCGTTGGACAAGTCTGTTGCGGAGCTGAGGCTGCTTGTCTGATCCCGGTGCAGTTTTGGCCCTGTCGGGTCGATGCCTTGCCTTCTCTCTTTTCTGTCCTTTTCTGCTATTTGGCTTGCGCTTTGCATGGGGTACTCGTATAACAACTATTTACATTGTTTTCTCAAAGTGTAAAATTTAAACTGTGTCCTATTACCTATCTCCCGTCACACCCTAAAAACCCGGGTGGTTATAGCAAAGTGTTTGCTGCCACCCAAAAATCCCTTCTGGGTCGATTAGTCGAGACCGCGAAGGTCTTATAGTCGACCCTACCTAAGCTGACTGGTCGTTGACGTGAAGTTGATACAGTCGGTTCCTTTTTTTTAATACTGTTAACTGACCTTGAACCTGTTTCAACATGTTTCAATGCAAAAAAATAGCATCAGGCATCGAAAGTCACAACCCATAAGTTAAATTTACAGTTAGTATGAGTATAATAATAATAAACTTCTTTATTGCTGTAGGACAATACACGTATTGCACAGCATGCGTCAATTTCTTCATATTAAATAACAAATTTCCATGTAATAAAAAAATACAATAAACAGTAGCCAGCCAAACTGGTTTAATTTTAAGGTGAGCAGAAAAATATCAAACGACTTCCCCATAAAATATTATTCCTTATAAAACTGGAGTGATACCTACATAAAATCCAGGTTTCAGAGGTTAATTATTTTTTCATCATACTGTCTCGAAAACAGCTGTTTTTAGTTCTCTAAATCGTACGCAAAATGATCGTTTTTGGATCATTTCGAATAGGAGTACTGAAAAAACATATGGTAAATTTTGCCGTACTCTAATGTCAAAATTTGTTTATGTTACGTTTGAAAGGTTGAACGATTTCTTAACTTGTGTTTGTAAACAACTAACAGTTGTGTAAATGACGATGACTATTTTGGATAACCTCAAAATTATGTAGTCTAATTTTTTAAGGATTAAATGGTTATTTATACATAATGATGAAAATAGTTGTTCATCACACGGAGCAAAAATGTCTCCTTGGTACTCGATCGCATTTCCAAGCTCGGCTGCGCCTCGCCTGTAAATTACGATCTCGTACCAAAACGAGCCACTTTCGCTCCTAGTAATGAAAACTACTATTATTTTTGAAAAAAAAACTAAGCCTTTTTACAATAGCTATGCAAACAAATATTGGAGTATGCAGCATAAAAGTTATCAGTTAAGAGTATTTTTATTTTACGGTACATATTTTTTCAAATGTTGTTAAAAGGTAGATTGGTAACCCCATTTGACTTTGAGCTGATAAAAATACCAACGTTAGTTATTTTGGCTTAACCTTTACATTATACTATACATTGTTTGAAATGACAACCTACCCAGGAGGTATTTTAAGCCAAGTATGAACGACAGATCAGTGAAGGATAATTGTGGCGCGATCTCGTAGTCTTGTACTGACTAAGGCCGACATGTTCCTTAGGCCTGCCACACACTATTTCAGTCAAGGCGAGGCAAGGCGACGTAAGACAAGTCGCTCGACTTGCCTTGTCGCAAAGCAGATGCACACAGCAGAAGGCGAGTCGAGGCATCTAAAGTTTTGGCGCGGTTTCACGAGTCCAGTCTCAAATGTGCTTTCACAGGTGATTGACATAGGTTACAAGTGTCAATGCTGCGCGCTATCGAGGCACGATCGATATGGAGGAGGAGACTGTTCTCATGTTGTGGGGTTTCATACAGTTGCTGGATCAAAATGTGAAAAACAGAAGAATGTGGGTACATCGGTACATCCTATAAATGAGAAAAGGGATATAAGTGGATTTATAGTTGAGTTGTTGTCAGATCCGGCACTGATAAAGAGAAACAATGCACGACTCAAATAACACCGCGTGAACACTTGACAGTAGTCAAGCTCAGAGTGGGCGAATCAACTCCCGCGCATGCGCAGAACGCTCCGACTGTCAGCGTCTGTCCATGCGACGAAATTTTTGACTGCTTCGCTTTTTGACTAAAGGCGCCTTTTCGCCTCGCCTCGCCTCGTCTCTTGCAGTGTGTGGTGCTCCGTAAGCGCCCATGCGTTCTATGTCGCTTAAGACGTCTTTAGTTAAAATGCCTCGCCTCGACTGATGCAGTGTGTGGCCGGCCTTAAGCTTGGTTTACACGGTGCTAAGTACAAGTCAGTCAGTCGCTGGCGGTAGCACTTGCTACTTTGCACTGTGTAAACGAAACGCGCGAGTTACTGATGTTTCAGCAGCCTCGTGCGAGTAGCTGACTCCCCGTAACTGACAAGTGGCTACTAACGGTCTACTGAACACAGTGTAAACGTCAGTTGTACAGTGATTCACATAGATATTATTCGGACGAATTCGAAAACTAGCCTGATCGGACTATTGGAAGGGGGGGGGGTAAGGGGAGTAAACCCCTCCAAAAATGTTTTTTTTTATCTTAACACAGAAAAAATTAAAATAGTGTAATTTTGGTTTACACCATTGAATTCAGCTTAAAAAACAAATAATTTAGTATTTCGAATTGTTGCTCTACGACCATTGGTTACCGGGATATCGCTAGTGGTAAACACAGTACGTTGTCCCAATGTTATCCTTCTGGGAAATAAGGAAAATTCTATATTTCGCTTATTTCTCAACATATCTCAATAAAACTTGGTTTAAGGCTTCTTCTGGTTTAGATCTACTAAATATTCAATTAAAACCACCCAACTTAAATGTACCTGTTGCAGCAAACCTACATGTAAATTCTCGCTGTGCTGGATTGAAATATGCTCTTTTGCATTTGAAATTCGCTGAGTATGCAGGTCTGCTGCATAGGGGGTGTTTTTCAATCATAACAGTTCTAGTATTTGATCCGCCTAGTATAAACACACATACCAGAGGCTAATCACATGAATCACAACTGCAAGACAAGTGTTGTGCGCAGTTTTAAACATCACTGTTCGCTCCCCCTGAAATTCAATGTTACTCACTCTTCTTAGGGAAGGGGTCACCTAAGACATGTTTCTAAGGAAATCATCAATTAATTATGTACATTTTAATTTTGGTGTCCAAATTTACTATCCTTAATTTAAATTTACAGGAATTGTGAATTTCAAACCATATCCCCTTAAAATATTAATATATTTAAAATTAAGTAAGGGAAATTTTTGCGCAGAAATTGTGGGCGTTTGGCATATCCTAGAATAAAGGTGACTCCTATAAAGAATAAAGATAGGATAGAATATTTTTTCTCTGTACTTAATGTAATTAGCTGTAAATTTATATGATGAATAAAAAATTTGTGATTGATTGATTGATTGATTTAATAAATGTAAATCCTTGATTACAGGGACTCGGGTATTTTGAGTCATTTGTCTATGTCCGTTGGATACTAAAATACTAAAAGTTACACAGTTGTCCGTTGGATACCGAGGTACTAAAAGGGACATAGTACGTTGCCCTTTATTAACCTTATGGGAGATAAGTGAAATTCTACATCTCGCTTATTTCTCAACATGTTATCTTAATAAAACTCGGTTTATAGCTTCATCACGGATGAGATTTAATGTACATTAGTCTAAAACCCCCAATAATTAGTCGCAGCAAACCTGCATACTCATCCCCCATGTTATCCATATGGAAATAAACAAATTCTACATATTCCTTATTTCGTAGCATATATTGATAAAACTTGGGTTTGGCTTCTTCTAATTAAGAACTACCAAATATTGAATTAAAACCACCCAGTTTTAACTTACCTGTTGCAGCAAACCTGCACATTCATTCCCCACATTTTTTGGAGATTACAAAACATGTCATATCTCCATATCTTGGATTGAAATGTGTTTTTTTCAATTTGAAATAGGTAGGTTTTTCACTTGATGTGAAGCTACTATAAAAAAGATATTAGCGAATTTCCCCTATAGGGAAGAAGCTGTTACCGTAGGTCTCATGGTAAGACCTAAGCCTAAAACCATCATAACTTTTCTTTTTGAGGTCCTCAGATGCCAAAAACACCATTCGTTCACTTTCATAAATATATATATATATATATATCTATATATCTATATATATATCTATATATATATATATATATATATATATATATGTGTCTTTAAGCACGATAACTTGCGCAAAAATGGTCCAATCGGAATGAAATTTGGCATAGACGTGTAAAGTAGTAATTATTCGGACGAGTTCGTAAACCAGCCCGATCGGACCACCGGAAGGGGGGGTAAAGGGGGGTAAACCCCCCCAAAAATGGGTTTTTTTGAGACTTTTACATAGAAAAATAAAATTTTTCAAATTTTTATTGGCACCATTGAATTCAGCCCAAAAAAACAAACAATTTAGTATTTTGAATCATGGCTCTATGTCCATTGGTTGCCGAGATATTGAAAGTGGTAAACACAGTACGTTGTCCCAATGTTAACCTTATGGGAAATAAGTAAAATTCTATATCTCGCTTATTTCTCAACACATCTTTATAAAACTTGGTAAATGGCTTCTTCTAGTTCAGATCTACTAAATATTGAATTATTAAAACCACCCAGTTTTAATATACCTGTAGCAGCAAACCTCCATACTCATTCCCCATGTTATTCTTATGGAGCTTACAAAAACATGTCAAATCTCGCTATGTTGGATCGAAATATGTTGTTTTGCACTTGAAATTCGCTGAGTATGCAGGTCTGCTGCAACGGGGGTATTGTGAAAAATATTATGAAAAATACATTATGAAGTATAGGCCTACAGTAATATAATTATTTAATTCATTTCAACATAAAATATCGTATTTTTCAAATTTGTTTGTAGAAAAATCTGAATGATCAATTTATTCCAGTTCAAATCAAATCAAATCAAATCAAAATCAAATTTATTTCCAAGAAAATACTAACAAAAAATACACTTATACATCACAGGAAAAAAATTCTCACATAGGTCACATAAACATAAACAGTTAACAGTTAACAGAAACAAGTACAAAAATCTATTTACGAAAAAGCCAAAGAAAACTTTAAGATTTTTTGAAATTAAAAAAGCATATTTTTGTAAAAATTTCGCCAAAACGGGAAGAATGGTCGACCCGAGAGATTTCTTCGGGTCATCGGGACACTTCGCTAAAAAAAAAAAACGGGACTGACCCATTCAAAAAGTGAAGTGCGGTCAACTTACTGTCCACTAAATAGGTTACCGTGGTTGACAGAAAAGCTCTCTGAAGCTATCTAGGTCAAGACCAGATGGTGTTTGTATACACATGACATCTGGCTTCGAGATAAGATAAGGACTTCTCCAGACTGTAGAACAGATTCTGCGATGCTCACGTTACCTCACGGCGCAGGTGGAAACTAATCCAAAACCGTAACAGCATGTCCATTACATCTTGTTCTCTGTATGATTCTCTCTCTGTCGGGAAAAACTGAATTTCTTTAATTCGACAGAAAACGAGAAATAACGTGAAATATTTCCCAGTTAAATGCATTGGGATTTGAAAACGTCTGCTTTGTTTGCCTTAAAAATAGTGATAATGCTGCCTAATTAAAAACCGTGTGCTAGATATTAACATATGGTAGATTTAAAAGCCAGTTAAGGTATTTTGTACTGTTACAAAAAAAAAAACAGTAATTTTTCTTTTTTTTAACGATTAAAGGCTTTTAGCAACTAGTTCCATATAAGCAATGAGGCCTACAGGTATAGACTATATTAATAGGGCTGTTAATATAATACTGACGTTTATAACATACTGACTATTTGTTAATCATACCATACAGCTACTCTAAGTTTTAAAAGACAAATAAGAGTAGCTTTTTACCATCGACCACATAGTACAAATAGATGGAGCATAGGCCCGCGCGCGATAAAGCAAGAGATAGTCCTCAGTCGATGACAAGATGACGGAACAAATAACGTAAAAGATTAAAAATAGGGTATCTAATTAAAGGTCTGAATCTAAAAATCACTATGCTACCAATTATAAACTGTTTAGAGGCAGTTTACACATCGTAAAACTCGATAACCTAGAAGCTTGTCCTGACATTTTTTAAGAGAAGCTGCCGCCGCGGAATGCACCTGTAACGTTCCTATGATGCGTAAACTGCTTCTAAATCAATGATTTAAAAATATTCCGGCAAGGTGATCTCTTGCACATTCCCGCCATAATGCGGATAGTTTTTTCTGCAATCTAAAACTCGTAAAAAATGTGACTATGACGTAGACCCCCAGAGAATAATATCGTACCTTAATCTTGATTATAACAATGAAAAGTAGAATAACTTCATAGGGCTGGTTTTGACATTTAGAAAATCTGTGATGCAAAAATAATTGAGAAGATAATTTTTGAACACAACGCATTAATGTGTTCAGACCAAGAAAATAGAAAAATTTGTTACTACGAGACCCTTAGTTATGGTTAAAAAACAACAATTATTAAGGGCCTAAATTTCATATTTACTATCAACCTTGTTTCCCTTAACTTCAATACGAAATATGTTAAACCATAGCCATCTCTAGTAATAAGGCCGCGGCCTTCTACCTGGCAACGTCGCTTCTCAAGGGTTTTTTGCATAGTAAAACCAGTGACTTTCCCCTACAGAGCCAGCTGGTTTCAAGTAAACAAAAATTAGTGCCATAAGAGAGTATGGATAACCAAATCAGCTGAACCCTTAGGCGCGATTTTGCCATTTACAAGCGCCGCGGCCTTGTACTAGTGATGTTTATGGTTAAACTGACGGCCACGAAATGGCTAAGTCTTTCACTATATGCGTGAGGACGCAAAACAGACAATAACTGTAAACCATATTATGTCCAAACGAGCGATATATTTGCATAACTATATATCTCTTATCAGCCCGGAAGAGTGGTTAAAGCCCATAAGTGGTCTATGTTACCGGGAACTTGCTTAAATATAACTGTGATTAATTTTAGTTCTTGTCGATGAGGCTTGAATTAAATCCATAAGCCCCCTCTTAACCGATGGACAAAGAGAAATAATTCAAAATGCCAAATGATTTGTTTTCCAAGCTGAATTCAACGTACACCTTAATTGTTTACCACATTGAGTTATAAGCAAAAATAGGTAAACAAAGCAGATTTTATGCCTTATTTTGCATTTTGACAATTTTTTGTCACGAAATTTTGTTAACAAACGTCAGATTTGGATTCGGCACCACAAAAAACATAAGGAACAACAAAAAATCAAACTTAACCCAAAACTTTTCCGCGAAAAATACATTTTGAATGGACTAAACATATTTCAAGCCACCCAAACTTTATCGTTGATAGATATATAACAATACGATAAATGTTAATAAGTTAAATCATCTTATGGTCTACGTATTTAAAAATACCGTTTAACAAATATCGTATCGTTTTACCGTGAATGGCAAAAACCCCCTATTTAATTTTACACTGTATTTATAACTCGATAAATCTGTTTAGGGCTGTTTTTTTTCACTTTGTTACTACGAGACCCTTAGTTATAGTTAAAAATACAACAATAATTAGTGCCTGGATTTCATATTTACTATCTACGCTGTTTACCCTTGACTTCAATACGAAATGTGTTAAACTGACGCCCACGAATGGCTAAGTCCTTGACTATATCCGTGTCTGATCGGCCTTGTTTTCGAACTCATCCGAATAATCACTACTTAACACGACTGTGCCAAATTTCATTCCGATCGGACCATTTCTGCGAGCGCTATCGTGCTGCCACACACACACACACACACACACACACACACACACACACACACACACACACACACACACACACACAGCAATTTGAAAGAATGATGTTTTTTTGGTATCTGAGTTCCCAAATCGAAAAGTTATGATGGTCCGGGGCTTAGGTCTTACGGGAATAAATTAACCTATTGTCGCAGCAGTAAATATATATATATATATATATATATATATATATATAATTTGAACCGTAAACGCTACGTTCACTATAACACTACTGTTAGGCAGTACCGTCAAAAAACTTCATCGTAAAATCACTTTTCTTGATATTTCGTACAAGCTGCATTGTACTAAGTCTCGAACGACCTGTCAACGAACAACGTCATGAAAATAATTAACGTAGTTTAATAATTTATCACTCATGATTACATATCATAGTATTAATTTTTTTAATGTACCGTTATGATTTTTACGATGATAAATGGTACGGTTCAAAGAACCCCTCTATGGTGACCTTGAAGCAGTGCCCCCCCCCTCTCACCTCCCTTCGCTCCCCCTCGCGCTTAAATACGCGGCGTGTACGTCGCCAGACGCCATTCCTCCCTCAGCAGCGGACCGGCCGACATCAGCGATCCGCCGAGCACCATGCAGTTCCAACTGGTCATTTGTGACGAGGTCGATGTAGGAATTCTACATGAGACACTTCTACATTTGATAGCGGACCATCCACCGATACAACTGAAGGTCACCGTGGAGTTCGACAGCAATCTCTGCGGATGGGTAGATTCTTCGTCGTCGTCTTGTTCCCAACACGCCCCCGAATGGTCTGCGGATCCCACAGCGTCACCTACGATTGAAGTGTCAACAACCGAAAACGCTCGACCGGAAAAATCAACAGGCACCGACGACAACGGGACTTCGGATCTCGTTCACTCGCAAAATACCGAACAAGACCAACCGGATGAATCCCAAGCCTAAACATCACAATTTATTCAACTTACAACTCACTAGGTTTATCATTGTTTTCCCAAATTCGTAAATTACAAACGTATTCGGAATTGTAGTTTTGAAAAAGTAACTAGTAAAAAAAACAGCCCTTGATGTCCTTGACCCAGATTTTACAACGGTACGGTAAAACTATTCCGTTTATTTTACAAGACCAAGTTCTCCGGTAATTTCGACGCCGACGATACGCCAAAAACTATTTCATTTCTGTGTCATCGGAAAGCACCGCTTGTGTTTTGGCGACATTATGTAAAATATGCTCCGACGACGACGATACGCTTAGCGTCAAAACTCACCGTAACATCGACTCACCGTAACTAAGTTCGACAGTACGGTAAAACTACTTGAACGGAAAATCCCTTTCCTTTATATTTCGACTATATCTCATACTTTACGATAAAACCTCGAATTATTTTCCAAGTCTCACTTCTCCGACTGATAATTTTGACACCGACGATACGGTAACCGCCCGGCACCGCACTGCAACTCCGACCGTCCCCTGTCGCACTGACCTCTCGGCGGCGCCGTCCACCCCGACATCGCCTCAGTGACGTCATCACTACGTCACACATCCGTCATCAAATACCTCCCCAATACGTCAAAAATACGTCACCCATACGCCTCAAGTACGACACTGTTTTATCATTTTTGCCCTAATACGTCAAAAAACACGTCACACATACGTCACAATTACGACACTATTTTATCATTTTATGCTTATGTCAGCTGGCCTGGCTAGCTCCATCGACACCTACTATTATCGATATATTTGTTTATTTATCTATTGGTCATAAGCTACATAACCAAAAACAGCCATCTTAATTGAACAACTTAAATATTGAACATAAAAACAACTTAAAGTAAAAAAGTAAGCCAAATAATATGCTGACGGATATCTTATAATAAAATTATAAGTCAAGTGATTTCTATTTTAAACTGTTTAGTTTTATGTTACCTTATATTTATTTTATATTAATTCACTATATTCGGTTCCAAGTCCCCCTTACAGGCCTAATGGGAGAGTGCTATTCTATTACCTTTGCTAGATATATTTGTTTACTAATATCTATATCTTGTTGTTAAAAAATCATCAGCTGATTAGAAAATAATTTCGATAGTACAAGTTAAATTGCCATTTGAAATTCATGGCCTATGGAAAATCCATTCTGAAAGTTGAACGTGGAATCGAGTATACGTTTTAAACTTGTATACATATTTTATTTTCATATTTTTCCAACAAAGATTAATTTGAGCATACAATAACTAATATATATATATAATTACGCAAGGAAAATTTTTCACCAAAATCGTGGGCATTTGGCAAGTCACATGATATCGGGAGAGGGCTCAAATTGAAGGTTTTGAAGTAAGCAGGGACTCGGGAAAAATACTCAAATCGCTTGAATTTTATCAGGGAATAAGAAATTACGTGAAATATTTTCCATTTAAAAAGCATTGGGAATGTTGGGATCTAATAACGTGCTTTGTTTACATTAAAACAAGGGGCTAACGCTTGATGAAAAGCCATTTGCTACATGTTGACATGTGGCATTCTCAAAAGCAAGCTAACTATCATGTTGAATGTACTATACAAAAAATAAAGATTTTTAACTTTAGCATTTTCCGATTTTATAATTAGTGGTAAGAGACTATTAATGATTTAAAATTTTAAAGCGTTAAGTACGTTTGGTTCGTTTGCGTTGTAACATCTGCTGTGATGCTGATTTAATACGAACTGATAGGTAGGGACCTAATTTATATATATAATCGAAATTTCTCCGCAGAAATTATGGCCGTTTGGCAAGTCGAGGAATAATGGGAGAGGGCTCAAATTAAAGGTTTTGATGCCAGGGACTCGGAAAAAATACTGTAATTTCTTTAAACTTATTACAAAATGAGAAAAAACATAAAGATATCTGCAATTTAAAAAGAATTCGAATCTCAAAACGTCTGCTTTGTTTACATTTAAACATATGGTGCTGACACTTGATGCAAAGCCATATGCTATGTGTATACATATGGTTTATTTAAAATCCAGCTAAATGTAGGATGTATGTAGTAAAAAAACAGCGAAGTTTTAATTTTAAATTTTCTGATTTTATGATTAAGAGGCTTGAACATATACACAATTTTAAAAAACACGAGGAATTAAATACGTCTATTTTGTTTACTTTAACACATGTAATGCTGATGTAGCTGTAATGTAATGTAATGTAGCTGATGCTGATTTAAAGCAAACTGGTTTTATTTGTTATATGAACACAATCAATAAGCGCAGACTGTAGGTACTGTATAGACAATATTTAGGCATTTTTAAGGCCTATGTAGCTATGTCAGTTTTATGTGTGGTCGGATATGGTCATGCTTTTTACCGAGCGACAACAGAGTGTGACTGAGTGCAAAATCAACTTTACATTTTATCGTACCAAAAAGATTCACCTTTAAGTTCGGCCAATAACAGATAGATTTGATTTTCAATCTACCAAGACAAAGCAGTATTAACCCAGGGGCAACCATAAAACCGTGTGAGACAGGGTAAAATCCTCGATATTAACTATTACCATGCTGATGGTCTCTAAACCTACCTCTCGTATGAAGTGGAGCCAGAGGCTCCAACATGGATCGTGAAAGCTTCAATGAGAGACAATTTCCTGATTTCATCCTTACCTATGTCCCTATTGGGTAAAAAATATAGCTTCAATCGGAGGTTCCCATAACAGGTACCCTTTAACCGTCCAATATATATACTTTTAAACCAGCTGGAGGCTACATACGATGACGATCTCTTGATGACGTTATAATTTGTTTAAATTTTTGTGTTAGATCCCACGACTTTCCTGTGGACACAAATTAAGTGTTGCAATCTGTGGTTAACCTTTAGATCTCATTAAAACCATATGTTTCATTGTAAACTAAGTGAACTGGGTTTGTTTTAAGGTCTACGGATAGCACCATTTTTCCTAAATTGATGAAGATCTCTTGATGACGTTATAATTTGTTTACATTTATGTGTTGGATGCCACGACTTTCCTGTGGACACAAATTAAGTGTTGCAAATGTGGTTAACCTTTAGAACTCATTAAAACCATATGATTAATCGTAAAGGAAGTGAACTGGGTTTGTTTTAAGGTCGATGGATAGCACCACAGTTCCAAAACTTCTGCCCTTTACTATATTAAAGCAATGTCCTTTCTTTAAATTCTGAGATTTGCTAGCAAATATAAAATCACCTCTATAACATTACACCTCACACTTTTAATAAATATCATCGGTTATTAACTATTTTATGTGACATATTCAGCATTTTTATTTTATTTTTAAGGGCTTTTGCCCCTACAAGCCACTTGTAATGAAATAAAGTCAACCCACAAACTGTGCACGTTTATTTCACCAAAATATTGTGGACAAAAATTGTTTGGGTTCTTCGTTGTCTCTTCAGCTGACTATTTTCATGTTTATTAAAACATATTCAAATACCAAAGCAATATTTTACTGCTGACCACAATGTGTGTTTAATACAACAATGCAAAACCCACGCTTCAGTTACTACTTTTCGAGGACATTATTTGTTTTGTCGTGTTTGTAGATTTTGCATCGCGGAGCATTTTTTTTATTCCTTTTTACATGGCTTATATTTGAACACTTTAATAGGGAGATAAAGGGTTACCGGATAGAACGGTAGAGTAACGATAAATGACATTACCTCAGTTTTATAATGAGTCTCTTCCCAGCCAACTTTATGTTGACAAGACGGTAATTGGATTTCAGAGAGAGGGGGAGAGGAAAAGAAAAGCTATGGATAAGGTGGCGCACTGTACACTTTTCATTATAATAAGGTTTTATTCTATCTTTGCTGAGGCGGTTCACTGAGGTGGTTATGCCCAATCTTGGTGAAAAAATGGATCTGTTAAAATTAATGTTTTAAATCACAAACTACTTGCAACCATTATATTTGGCTTGAAAAATAAATTATCCTATATTTTATTATAAGTTTACGTCAACTGGTTGCGGATATCATTGACTGTTTTTTATTTGACGGTAAACGCAGTACGTTATCTTAATGCAATCATTATGTGGCATAGGTAAAATTTTACATCTTGCTTATGTCTTGGTACTGTATTAATAAAACATGTTAGGTGGCTTCGTCTTCTTGAGATCTGTCGAATATCAGACGAAACCCCCTATTCTTCCTTCGCCTATCATAGACAGCAAACCTGCTTACTCGTTCCCTACATGCTATAGCTAAGGGAAATTGACAAAATTAAACACCTTTAAAACTTAGTAAATGGTAATTCAAGTCCTTCTACAAAGAGTTCTGGTGGATAATGAATTGAAAACTTCCAATTTTCACATACCTACACCTGCATGGACATTTTTATGAGAGAATAAAAATGTCATAGACCGCTGTTTGGTTGGGATTTGATTTACAGCGTTTAACATTTTCTGTCCTGGCAAGTCCGCTTCAAATTGTAATAATATAAAACATCAGTCATAAAATTAAAATTAAAATTGCGAATAAAGGGAGAAAGCATTTATCAGATTTCTGGTGCCGTTTATTCTTTCTCTAGTGCAATGCATACTAGAGTTTGGAATCGCATATGAATCATACACGAAACAATTATGCATTCAACAGGAAGACATCTTAAGGTTAAATATTCATTTGAATCGTTCAAACCGCTTTTCAAAATTCTTCCTTTAAAATGAATATACAATTATGAAGTTCTTAAAAATGTTTTAATTAAAAAGTTTAAAAAATTCACCAAATTAATAGTGAGTTTGGGTAAAATGACTGAAATGCCGATTAGTGGGGAGGCGGATGGCCAAAATTACAAAGTTGGCTCACCCCAAAAGCTGACCGGCAACCACCATGCTAGATTTTATTAAATAGTAGTAGAGATGATATTTTGACCGGTGGTCGCTCTGTGTGAGTGGGACTCTCTGTTTTGGACGCCATTTTGGAAAATGGCGGATGTTAATGTTTTATCCTTCGTAGTTTGGTAACCAGTCAAGCTAAAAACTTGATTTTGGTATCAAATTATATGTTTTTGAGGTCAAGGAATTCGAAAAAAATATTAAATTATTCATTTCTCTTTTCTGGACGCCATTTTGGAAAATGGCGGATGCTATTGTTTGATTCTTCGTAGTTAGGAAACCACTCGAGCTAAAAACTTGATCTTGGTATCAAATTATATGTTTTTGAGGTCAAGGAATTCGAAAAAAAATATTAAATTATTCATTTCTCTTTTCTGGACGCCATTTTGGAAAATGGCGGATGCTATTGTTTGATTCTTCGTAGTTAGGAAACCACTCGAGCTAAAAACTTGATCTTGGTATCAAATTATATGTTTTTGAGGTCAAGGAATTCGAAAAAAAATATTAAATTATTCATTTCTCTTTTCTGGACGCCATTTTGGAAAATGGCGGATGCTATTGTTTGATTCTTCGTAGTTAGGAAACCACTCGAGCTAAAAACTTGATCTTGGTATCAAATTATATGTTTTTGAGGTCAAGGAATTCGAAAAAAATATTAAATTATTCATTTCTCTTTTCTGGACGCCATTTTGGAAAATGGCGGATGCTATTGTTTGATTCTTCGTAGTTAGGAAACCACTCGAGCTAAAAACTTGATCTTGGTATCAAATTATATGTTTTGGAGGTCAAGGAATTCGAAAAAATTTTAAATTATTCATTTCTCTTTTCTGGACGCCATTTTAGAAAATGGCGGATGCTATTGTTTGATTCTTCGTAGTTAGGAAACCACTAGAGCTAAAAACTTGATCTTGGTATTAAAATATATGTTTTGGAGGTCAAAGAATTCGAAAAAAATTTCAAAATATTAATATTTCTTTTATGGACGCCATTTTGGAAAATGGCGGATGCTAATGTTTTAGTTTTCGTAGTTAGGTAACCACTCTAGCTAAAAACTTGATCTTGGTATCGAATAATATGGTTTTAAGGTCAGGGAATTTGAAAAAAATAATAAATTATTCACATCTCTTTTCTGGACGCCATTTTGGAAAATGGCGGATATTAACGTTTTAGTCTTTGTAGTTTGGAAACCGTTAAAGCTAAAACCTTGATCTTGGTGTTGAATAATAGGTTATTGAGGTCAAGGAACTAAAAATTGTTAATTTATTCGTATATACGATCCATTTTCTATTTTTCAAAGTGGCTAGATGTATTTATACTCATTTTTCTGAATGCGCCTAACCAATATCTAGCATTCGGAACAACCAATACATTGAGGAAGGTAGTATAAAATTATTAGGTTTCTGGTTACCAGATAGGAATTTGCCAAGCATTGTAGGAATATTTTAAGGCTCAAAATTTGGCCATGCGAGCATATCTTGTGCTATTTTATGTCCATCCGAATACGTATTTTTTTAATTATTAAAATCTCAAAACCGAGTTGAGATATAATCGCGAAACTTGATATTTTTTATATGCTTTTGTTATAGACAAGCTTAAAATTTCTTAAAAATTGTGTTAAAGAACATTTGTATATCCGAAATGGCGGCTGTTGAAAATTCTAAAAAAAATATAACATTTTCTCATAGAAAATGTAGACAGTTCAATTACAAATTTAGAGAGGTATAAGTTTTTATCATGGGATCAAATATTACCAAGAAAAGCAACATGTATTTGCCGAAGGTTATCTAAGTCCTGAAAACCTGAAATACCTTCCGCTAACAAAGCTATATTTTTAGACACATCTCAAGTTCGGCCGACACATTATAAGTATATCACTTAAGTTTTTATTTCAAGTATAATTACACTCACTAACATAACAGCTTCAATTTGAAGATTTAAAACAGCTGATTAGTGGTTTCCAAACTACGAAGACTAAGACATTAACATCCGCCATTTTCCAAAATGGCGTCCAGAAAAGAGAAATGAATAATTTAATATTGTTTTCGAATTCCTTGACCTCAAAAACATATAATTTGATACCAAGATCAAGTTTTTAGCTCGAGTGGTTTCCTAACTACGAAGAACCAAACAATAGCATCCGCCATTTTCCAAAATGGCGTCCTGAACAGAGAAATGAATAATTTAAAATTTTTTTCGAATTCCTTGACCTCCAAAACATATAATTTGATACCAAGATCAAGTTTTTAGCTCGAGTGGTTTCCTAACTACGAAGAATCAAACAATAGCATCCGTCATTTTCCAAAATGGCGTCCAGAAAAGAGAAATGAATAATTTAATATTTTTTTTCGAATTCCTTGACCTCAAAAACATATAATTTGTTACCAAGATCAAGATTTTAGCTCGAGTGGTTTCCTAACTACGAAGAATCAAACAATAGCATCCGCCATTTTCCAAAATGGCGTCCAGAAAAGAGAAATGAATAATTTAATATTTTTTTTCGAATTCCTTGACCTCAAAAACGTGTAATTTGATACTAAGATCAAGTTTTTAGCTTTACTGGTTACCAAACTACGAAGGATAAAACATTAACATCCGCCATTTTCCAAAATGGCATCCAAAACAGAGAGTCCCACTCATACAGAGCGACCACCGGTCAAAATGTCATCTCTACTACTATACAATAAAATCTAGCATGGTGGTTACCGGTCAGCTTTCGGGGTGAGCCAACTTTGTAATTTGACGTATTTTACTATATGCGCCTCCCCACTAGATCAATATTTAAAGATAGCAAATAAATTTTTAACAAAAACTGTTTACTGCATTCCATTAAACATTCAAACAGCTCACCGAAATGTATAAAAAAGTATAGTGTACGTTTTTGTTTAAAAACATATATATACTCAAAAATATTTAGGATTTGTTTACTGAGGCTGGAAAACTTTTTGAGTGATTCGGTGGCGCAGTTGGTAGCGTACTCGGCCCCGGTTCTTTGGCGGCAGCGTCGCAGGATCGAGTCCCGATGATGCCGCATACTTTTAGCAGTACTGTTCATCTTTTTACTGTAACGGCTCACTTCTTTGGGTTTGCTTGATAACTTCCACGCACAGGCCTGAGGCCCATGTGGGTGGGGGGGGGGGCAAATGCAAGGTAAAAAGAGGCCACCCTCTTTTTTTTAATATGGATTGTTCATGCAAATTTAGAAGTATTCTATTTTTTTCATTTCTAACCATTAAGTTAAAAGTGCACACTTTGGGGGCTGTGCTACTCAAGGACTGTGCATTATATGCAATGAGCGGTGACAGTACCTGGGGGACCAACACCGTAGGCTGATCTCCGGAGATGTGCCAGAGCCGCATGGGGGGCTCACGCGCTATGTGCGGTTTGAAGGGTCTAATATTAGGGATAAAATAGGGTATATATCTGAATAATTTTAATTTTAGGCTTTGTCAGTGTACCTATTTTACATAGTTACTTCATTATTACCTAGTTTTTTTTTCAGTTTCTTGTAAATAATATCTATATACTAATTTGGTGTGAATAATGTTTAAATAAGTTTTCCTACGATGAGCAAGTTTCTTGAACCAGTAAAATTAAAAAGTTGGAATGGTTGTCAGCAATTATTATAACGTAAAGCTTCATTAAACGTTTACTCGTGAAACAACTTTTACTTTCTTTAAGATTTTAGAGCACTGTTACGTTATGTAATACTAAAAACTTCCAATATAAAGTACTCTCAAAAGTACGAACTTCAAGTACTCACTTTTCATAAAAAATCTACAAAATGATGATGCTCTTTTATCTTTTACATTACCGTTCTATATTACAGCTTAATGTAATGCACTAAGTTACGACTATTAAATATTACGTATTGATAAGTCAAGTATTGATACTATTTCCCGAAAGGCCAAAATAATCTTTTACACAATTTATTATTATTATTACTACTATTGTTATTATTACTGAGTTCAATTTACAATTAGTGAGGTAGGTAGGTATGAAAATATTAGGTTTCTAGCTACCAGTATGAAACTTTGCATAATCAATAATCATGCATTTTGGAACTAAATTCAGCCCAGACTCCAAAAACTAGATTTAAAAAATAGATTTAAATCAAAGACTGCTTGATGAAAATAAGAGGCTGAGTAATGAGCTCAATGAAAAAGAGGTAAAAATTTTGGAATTGGTTGAAAATGTTAATAGGCTAAGGATTAGGTTAAGTCAGCTAGAAGACGCCACAAAATCAATGGTGAGTGCAGCCGGGACTGAAACAATACCAACAACTGACTGGGTAAAACCGAAAAAAACTTGTAAGCCTGCGCAGGATAGTGTTTCTTACTCAGATGCAGTCATTATGGGGAAGAACAAATTTGCTCCATTAGAGGGACTTCCAACGGAGTTGAATCGCTGCAAAGAAGTGGTCGGGTCTAGCCTTTCTCATGCTGCCAGTCAACTTCAACCTGAGCTGAAAACCAAGCCTATGCCTAGGCCTAAGGTAACGCCTAAGGTTAGTGGGTCGAGCTTGTTGCCGAAAATTCATTTAGTTGGAGATAGCCACGCGAGAGATTGTTTAAGAAGAGTCCCTAATGGCGTCAAGAGTAAATTTGAAGCAAAATCATGGGTGGGACCGGGAGCAACACTGAGCCAAATCTTGGATAGAGGCGTTGGACTCGCGGCGCAGGAGATAGGGGAGGATGACTGTCTGGCCATTGTGGGTGGAGTTAACAATGTCACAGAGAACGGACTAGTTAAGCTGGCGGGTGAAATGGACCATCTAGCAAGCAAACTTAAGGGGAAACTTATTTGGGTCGAGGCACCGTATAGATTTGACAATGCTAAATACAATGAACTGATTGAATCTCAGAATAGGTTAGTCAAAACTCAATGTGAAAACCACATGTGGGGCTTTATTAGTTTGAACAGCATCTTAGTCAGGGACAACTACACCAAGCACGGCCTGCATCTCAACAATCCAGGTAAAGACATTATGTGTGACTTGTTGGTGAATTACATCAATTGCAGTACTTTTAAGTAGGCCTAGGCCTATAAACGGTAGGGTCTCAAAAAACATGGCAAATCAAACAATCAACCAGACAACTTAGATGTTAGGTTAGGGTGTAATGAGGAACAGTTAGATTTTAGTAGTCTAAGTAGCATTAAAGAACCAAAAGCCTTGAATTACAGTTCTAATTTGACTAAAATAATTCATTTAAATGTCAGAGGCCTAACTGGTAAGATCGAAATGCTAGAAATATTTTTAGATGATGAAAATCCAGACTTGCTGATTGTTAGTGAACATGGTTTAGACTCAGATAAATTGAATGAAATTAATTTGCACAATTTCAAGCTTATACATAGTTACTGCAGGCAAAACAACAAGATGGGCGGTGTCGCCATTTATTCTAACATCAACTCCAAAATAAGTGATGTAAAAATTTTATATTTTAGCAATAGTATTAATCAAGATTTTGTTTTTGAATGTGCAGAAATTAGTCTCAACATAAATGGCTCAAATCTGATTATTGCAGGATTGTACAGAACACCAGAAAATCAAAACTTAGAATTATTTTTTGAAAAGTTAAATTCTTTCTTGGGCAATATTTGTAAGACTTCCAATAACGTTTTGATTGCTGGTGACTTTAATATTGATAACTTGAAATCTGATTTGAAGGCCCGAAATTTTAGAAATATTATAAAAAGTTTCGGATTAAACTTGGTACTAAAAACCCCCACAAGGGTTACAGAAACATCGTCGTCACGTATAGATAATTTTATTACAAACTTTGTTAGTTTTAAGGCTGCTGTAACTGTTCCTTTAATATCAGACCATGATGCCATAGTTTTTAGTTTTCCATCCTTAAATAAAAGCAAACAGAAATACATTTTGAAAAGTGAAAGAGAACTTAAAGAACATAACTTGTTAGAATTAAGACATAGGCTTAGGTTAGAGGATTGGCAGGATGTTTTTAATGTTAATGACATAGATAAGATGTATGATAACTTTTTGGAAACCTTTTTATATTATTTTAATGTATCTTGCCCAATTAAAAAGAAAAAAATCAATCTCTCATTAAAGCAGAAATGGGTCTCCCAGGAAGTTATCCTTGCTAAGGATAAAATGTTTGATATGTTCCATAAATTTAAGAACTCCAAATTGGCAGTTGATAAAATTAGTTATAATGACGCAAAACTTAAATACAAACAAGCAATAGTACAAACAAGCCAAAGCAAATTGGATCGAGGAATCTCTTTCCAATGCAAGTAACAAATCCAAACAAACCTGGAAGATCATCGATAAATTCCGTAATAAAGGTCCAAACTTGGTTAAAAACTTAGTTTTAAGTGTTGACAATAAAACAGTTAAAAACCCAAATCTGAACTCAGAAGCCATAAATGATTTTTTTGTTAATTTTGCAAGTAGTATTAAACCACCTGTGACTGTAACAACAAATAATCCATTGCCTGCCGTAGATCCCGGCTTTTTTTCTAAATTCAATCTCATCAATGAGTCCGATCTTTTAAAAATCTTTTCAAAATTTGCTCCAAAAAACTCAACAGGATTTGATGACATTAGTATGAGGACTCTGAAATTCTGTCAAAATGAAATTGTCAAACCCCTGACTCACATCATCAACGCTTCTCTTGAAAAGGGAATCTTCCCTAAGAGTTGTAAAATTGCCAAAGTCAAACCTCTTTTTAAAAAGGGATCTGAGTCGGACATGAGGAACTATCGTCCGATTTCACTCCTACCTGCCATTTCTAAACTTTTTGAGAGAGTGGTGGGTGAGCAGCTGACCCACTATCTCCAACAAATAATAACAACAAATAACCCATTGCCTGCCGTAGATCCCGGCTTTTTTTCTAAATTCAATCTCATCAATGAGTCCGATCTTTTAAAAATCTTTTCAAACTTTGCTCCAAAAAACTCAACAGGATTTGATGACATTAGTATGAGGACTCTGAAATTCTGTCAAAATGAAATTGTCAAACCCCTGACTCACATCATCAACGCTTCTCTTGAAAAGGGAATCTTCCCTAAGAGTTGTAAAATTGCCAAAGTCAAACCTCTTTTTAAAAAGGGATCTGAGTCGGACATGGGGAACTATCGTCCGATTTCACTCCTACCTGCCATTTCTAAACTTTTTGAAAGAGTGGTGGGTGAGCAGCTGACCCACTATCTCGAAGAAAATAAACTCATTTGTACCAAACAATACGGCTTTAGGAAAAACAAATCAACTAAATTGGCTCTCATCGATTTTACTAATCAATGTATCGACGCAATGGAAGCTGGTGAATCCGTAATAAGCTGCTTTGCGGATTTATCCAAAGCATTTGATTGTGTTGAACACAAAATTCTTCTCGATAAACCGGGGGCGCTGGGGGTGGGGGGATGTGTCCACCAATGGATTACATCCTTTCTGCACTGCCGCTCACAGTTTGTTGAGATCCAACACCAGTCGAAATTCAAAATCCAAAATTTTCAGTCGAGCAAAAAATAGGTAACCGACGGAGTTCCGCAAGGATCGATTCTTGGCCCGATACTGTTCCTGATATATATAAATGATATAGCGGGGACTGTGTCGGACCAGAATCTTTTCATTTTTGCAGATGATATCACTATTTTCATCAAAAACAAAGACTTGACAAGTCTTGAAATCGAAACCTTTTTCAAAATTAATTCTCTTGCTCAATTCTTTTCCAGCAACGCTTTAAAATTGAACACAGACATAACTGGGTATCTCTGCATTAGCACGCATCAAAAAAGAAACATTTCTGAAATTGACAAAATCAATGTTTTTATAGGGGATGTTTTGCTGGACCCCACAGATTCAGTCGACTTTCTAGGGGTGAGGTTGGACGATGGTTTGTCATGGTCCGACCAAATCGAGAAAATCGAAAAAAAAAATGGCAACTGGGCTTTTTGTCTTAAGAAGAGTAAGCAAACTTTGTAATTTCAACGTTCTCAGAACAGTTTATTTCAGTCTTTTAGAATCACATATAATCTACTCTATAATATTATGGAGTGGTTACAAAACCCTTATCAATAGAATTTTTACTTGGCAGAAAAAAACTATTAGGACCATTTTTAGTCTCCCACCATGGGAACATTGTACAGAATTTTTCAGGCAATTGGGCGTCATGACAGTTCCTTCTTTGTATTTTTATGAATCAGTTATTTATGTAAGAAATCAACAATTAATCAATCAATGTCAAAAAAATCACACTTATGAGACCCGTTTCAAGTCAAGATTCGCTCTTTCACATAAATTGTCCGTTTTTGAGAAAAAGCCAGCATATGTTGGTTTGAAGTTCTATGAACTAATTCCCAATTTCATCTCTGGAATTGTGGATGGCAAAAAATTTAAAGACACTTTGAAAAAAACACCTAATTTTGCACTGTTTTTATACTGTGGACGACCTGATTGACCATATGAAAACCTGTAATGCCAATTGCTCTCTCCTAAGCCTACCATAACCCGACCTAACTTACTATCATAACCTAACCTAACCTTGTGGCTAACGTTGAGTTGGCATATTGACCAGTCCAACGCCTGTCGGCCTACGGATGGAACTAACAAGAAAGAAGAAGACTAGACATCTAATATTCAAAATGGCGGCTAAAAATTGTTGTAAATGGACAAAATTTAACCATTTAGACCATGGGCCGCCAATATGAAACCCTCCCCAAGTGGGAATTTTCGAAAGATGTATTTTTTGTTGCTACTGACATGTACTTTAAGGTTTTTCGTGTTTGCGACGTTTAAATTACAGCATAACCCAGAGAAACATAAAAATATCATTGGTAAATCATTGAAAAAAATAACATGGGATCTTTTTGAAAAAAGTCACCTGACTGCATTTTTACATGCATTTTTTGAGATATTGACTCGGGATCAACGCATATCATCGTTGGGTGGCTAATCCTTTATTTTGACAGGATAAGAATTTTCAGTCGCCATCTTAGATCCGCCATATTGGATATCAATTTTCTTTTTTAATATAAAGATGGTGTTGTGGCATATCATTATGAACTAGATTTTTACGCTGATTACAATGCTGAAATCCGTTTTGGAAAATATGCATTCGTTAAAAATATATGCACTAATAAAAATTTATCCCTAAACATTTCTTATGGACGTTTCGTATTTTCATTATTTTTTTGGATTATTTTTCTGCTATCTCTCATTAAAATAAAGATATGTAGTTCATTTTAGTCTTAAAATACTCAGTGAAATCCCGGCTTTAATTTGTGGTATTAATCATCAACATCGGTTAAGTGACAGATAAGCTTGTGCCGTGCGCGTCACTTTTTTATATATAGCGCCAAACCAGGTACTGGCCATAATACCTGAGCAGAGGCCAGCCCACTTGAACCTTCTAGAAAGACAGAGGGAAATTTTGGATTTGAAAAACCTGGTCTCTCCCCATTCCAAGACTAATCCGACTGCAGGGCACTTGGCTGTTTAACCGGATAAGTATTAATGCTAAGTTTAAGTATTAGGACTTTTTCCCTAAATTGATATCAATCAATTATTATGTTTTAGTTAGCTTGGTTTTGGGGTGCCGGGGGGAAAAATTCTAGTTGGGTTTTTTCTGAGATGTGGATTTCTATGGGTTTCGCCTCTCAGAGGCGACCCTTCAAAGTAATACAAATGTAGCTTCATTAGGAAATATTGCTTGTCATATTTATCTGCCCAACAATTAATTACTTAGCTCAATAGTTAATTAAACCTTTATTCAGAATCATAGTAATCAGCGATTAGACGGTTATGCTAAATTTCAGATAGTTATTCCCAGTCACATGCCAGGTAGGGCCTTCTGGCATCTGATATAGTTGTACATGGAATTAATTGCTTAATTTTTGTTCATCAAAGCTGGCTTAGGTAACCATATGGCAATGGGCACAATCGGCCTCAGGGTAAACCTTCCACCTAGATAAATTATCCTATTCACCTTCACAGTTATAGTAATTTGCTCTGATCAATCGTTTCCTGACAATACAGGATTACCTTATTGTACCTCAGATCCACCCTGGTCCATATTGTTCCAGCCTGATTCATATTTGGGTATTTCCAACAACCTTTCACATCATTCTTCCGACAACCAACAACCCCAACAGTTACAAGCTATAAGGCTCAATTTAACTTAAAAATCAATTTTATAACTTTTTTAATCAAGTATGTATATCCTTGGTTCTAAATATGGTATTTAGTTCATTTTGGTCATAAAATAAGCAGTGATATGTCGGCTTTTATTAAAAATATTGATACGTAATATCGGTTAAGCTGTTAACGAATTTTAAGGCTCGTGGAGATATAAAGTTTAATTATTTTTAAACTTTACTCTTAATTTGTATTGTAACTCACCCCTAACGTGTTTTAATTAAATTATCACAGTCTCAAATGAAAGCTGATATTTTACTGAGTCTTTTAAAAACATTCAGAACTCCAGACCTTTCCTGGAACTGCATACATCAGTCTTTATATAAACGAAAATGTCTGAAAATTTTAATTTTATGTGGGTTTTAGGGCCACAACTCAGCTGAAACTCAAAATATAATAATAATTTATGACTCAAATGAAAGCCAATAATCTAATAAGTCAATTAAGACCTTAGGATATCTGAGTCTTCTTTGGTACTAGAGAAATCTTTCAAGAAATGTAAAATTATGCAAGTAAAACGAATATATGTTGAGTGAAAGCTCAAAAGTTACATAAACTTCCCTCTGATCTTATTGCAACTTAGCTTACATGAAAGCTGATGATTTACTGAGTAATTTAAGACCAAAATGAATTCAATATCTAATTTAGAACCGGAGATATTAATACTTGACAAAAAATATATTTCTGAAAAATTGATTTTTAAGTTAAATATAGCCGTACAGCTCATCACTTAACCGATGTTGATGATTAATATCACAAATTGAAGCCGGTATTTCACTGAGTATTTTAAGACTAAAAAGAACTACATATCTTTATTATAATGAGAGATAGAAGAAAAATAATCAAAAACAATATTGAAAATACGAAACGTCCATAAGAAATGTTTAGGGATGAATTTTTATTAGTGCAAATCTTTTTAACGAAAGCATATTTTCAAAAACGGATTTCAGCATTGCAATCAGCGTAAAAATCTAGTTCATAATGATGTGCCACAACGCCATCTTAACATTTAAAAAAATTAATTTATATCCAATATGGCGGATGCAAGATGGCGGCCGAAAATTTTTATCCAGTCAAAATAAAGGATTAGCCATCCAACAATGATATGCGTTGGTCCCGAGTCAATATCTCAAAAAATGCACGTAAAAAATGCATTCAGGTGACTTTTTTCAAAAAGATCCCATGTTATTTTTTTCAACGATTTATCAATGATATTTTTTGTTTTTCGGGGTTATGCTGTAGTTTAAACGTCGCAAACAAGCAAAACCTTAAAGTACATGTCAGTAGCAACAAAAAATACATGTGTCGAAAATTCCCACGGGGGAGAGGGTTTCATATTGGCGGCCCATGGTCTAAATAGTAAAGTTTTGTCCTCTTACAACAATTTTTAGCCGCCATTTTGAAAATTAGGTGTCTAATTTTTGGGGTCTGCGCTGAATTTAGTTCCAAAATGCTCATTGATTATGCAAAGTTTTATGGTGGTAGCCAGAAACCTAATATTCTAACAAAAAAAATAGCTATCTTACCTCACTAAATCATTATGTAACATAAGTAAAATTTTACATCTTACTCATTCCAGTATTAATAAAACTTCTTAGGAGGCTTTGTCTTCGTCTTTACTAAATTGCAATTTTTTACAAATTTTGTTTTACAACTTTTTTTGGTTAGGGTAGTGTTTTATAGATACCACGTTAGCCATCAAAAACGGAAGTTTGGACCAAAATTGTGTGCAAATGAAAAACAGGAAAAATATAGAGAGTGGAAAAATATGTAATTGAAGAGAATTTAACGTTGGAAACACCATTAGGATCGAAAAAAGCAAGAAAAAAGTAATTATAAACCATAATTAGAGCTTAGATCAATAGCTACCAAATCTAAGGGTAGATTATTATTCTTGATTTAATTAATTTCAATTACTGACTTTCAAAGAGGGTGATAATGTCCAAGAACAATTTGGCCGATATATATTTTTGTTATTAACTACTAATTAACTAACTAATTCTACATTTATGTGGCTAACAGTTTCTTGGGGAGGTTACTGTATTGCTTGATAATATAATCAGTGTTTTAGCCACATTTCTTTATTTTCATTTTATGGACTTTTTATATTATTACTTCCTACTCATTTGGATATTCCCTCTTAGCAAAGTACCCCACCCTGAGCTAGAGAAGTCATATCAAGCCGGAAAATTCGTAACTACTGTAAATATAGTTAGAAAATAAGTACATCCTTACGGTTGTATTTTTGTACAAATTTTAATTATAAAAAATATGTCCATTAGGTAGGTAGGCAATACTATGTTTTAAACCTGATATATAAGTATCATGAATTAAACTCATGCCGAAAAGAAAACAAAATAACCAACGGATAGCTAAAAAATATTTTTTTTTTTACTAAAATATTTATAAGGAGAAGAGTATAACCTGAAACATTTGCTACCATTTTATAGAACACTAAGCGATTGTAGGCTATTATAATATATTCCTTAATCGTTTTAGCAAGTGTGTCTTTAAACTTAAAATAACGAGAAACCTTTACTTGTTGAAATAAATGATAATAAAGCACAATTTCTTATGAATTATGTAACAACATTTCTTAACGTAATAAAATAAATTTTATTTAAATCGGTTTTTTACTTGCTCCCCTTAATAAGGAGAAAGTACTGTTTTCGTAATTTTCGAATTTCAGTTTTTAGTGGTTATATTCGTTTTAGTGATCCCTGAATAAAAAAAAGTGGTTTTCGGAGTGGTGTCTGTCCGTCCGTCCGTGTGTGTGTATGTGTGTATATAAACAAAGCAAGAGACGACACCAGTAGTCCGATTTTCATGAAATTTGGCATGTAGGAACATAACCCTGATATCGCCAGGCATTTTTCTCATTTTTTAGAATTTTTTATTTTTAAGGTTATTTACCCCATAAAAAACTACAAAAACCCAAATTTCTCAAAAAACGGCTCTAACGATTTTGATTAAAATTTTATAGTTTTTAGTCCTTAGGATGACAAACAAAATGACACCACCCGCATGTCTGTAAAAAGTCAGGCTCAGAGGTTATGGGAGTTTAAGTATTAAAAAATTCATATTTTTTTAATTCACAAAATCTGTAATATCTACAGAAAATATTCTTGCAACCATCAAATTTGGATTAAAAATTACATAATTCCGGTATTTTGAATCATTACTCCACGTCAACTAGTTGCGGTTATAATTGATATTTTCGTTTCGTGGTAAACGTAGTACGTTGACCAGTTATTCTTATGGCAAACATTCAAAACCCATTATCTCCGTTAATTGCTAACCGATTTTGATAAAATTTGGCATGTATTTGTGAGATAATTATTTGCTTATTTTTTATTTTATGACATATAAGTTTTGGGTTTTAAATTACTTTAAGGGAGAATGTATGCAGTTTATGATACCGTTTATTTAGTCGTTTTTTACGCTTCAGTACTCCTCTAAAGAGTGGCAGAAGAATTTCTTCGTTTCACCAGTGTCTAAAATTAGTAAAGGTTTAACTTAGCCTTCCCTCTCGCCCCCTTGCTTGAACCATGAGATTAATCTCCCAGTCCACAGTTACTAACGACTGACGGATGTTTATGTCATTCGCAAAATCTTTAGTTTATTTTTTATTTTATTTATTTTTTAGATTAATAGAGCAGTTGTTACGTAGAAAATACCCTGAAAGTAATTAAAAAAAACTACAATAATCTACAATATTTTTAATAACAATTTCTAGACTACAGTCAACGTTTACCCATAAATAACTGAATACACAAACAACAACAATTCAACAACAACAATAATTCAATTCATATAACAAATATTTTAGAGGGAAATACTTATGACATCTTAGTATATCACATATTGAATATTACTGAATAATAGTTCACTCAACAAAATATATTAATGCATAAATGTAACGACTGAGGAAATAACGAGTATAGTTGCGCTTTTCACAAAGCATTACATCAGAACTTTGTTTTATAAGAGGAACGCGAGATTGGCAGACTTATTGTCGGAACGTCCTTTGTTCTCAAGACTCGTTGACTAATGTTCTGTCCTCAGTTGAGTTTTCGCACAAGTATTGCAGCTTTAACTTCTTTGCAACACGATTTAAAAAAAAAATTAATAACCTAGTAATTTTATGCATTAATTTTTTTAGGTTAATTTTTTTGAGGTTTTGTTTTTAATTACAGCCACTAAATACCTTGCAAATCCATACTGGACGGATTTTTAGTGAGTTATAATTATCTTAGAAATTTAATTAACACTACAAATACAAACTTTCAGCCTTCAGGCTTCCTTATGTAATCCTTCATTTTTCACTTTCGTTGCAGCAAAACTGTATCCACACCTCTCATGTTGCTACTCTCATTCACCTAAATTACAATCATTTATTTCAGAATTTCGGATTCAATGGGTGTGCAGGTTTACTGTAACAAGGGTACATTTTTATTTTCTACATAGGAGTACAAAATTAAGTTAAATATAGCCAAATTATAAAATTTTAAGTATTGATTAAGTCCAATGGTAAGTAATACACTTTTTACAACAATAATCGAACATAATTATATACTCGTATTTGGAATTATTTAATCTAGAGAGTGGCGATTAATCATTCCAGCGCCGCGGCGGACAGAAGGGTTATTAAGTGCGGATAATCTCACTACGCAAGATGTGAGATAAAGCTGACTCCTCAGTGTTTATAGTATCACGCTTCTCTAGAGTTAATGTGTTTTAGGCTTTTGTGTCATTTAACGATTTGCATTTTAAGCAGGGTTTGTTTTATAAAAGTCGAACTGAATATTATTATAAACATGAGGCACTTTGTAGAATAGTAAAAATTGCAGTACTTTTAAAGTGTGTTTCGAAAAACGTTTCCATAATTTAAAATGTTATTTAATTTATGAAAATAAAAAATAATTATAATATAACCATATTTTTGAAGCCTATAGTTTTGTCTGTAAAGAAGTTTAAATTTAACATAACTTTGGAACCATTTGAGTTAAAATTTGGAGTATAAATAATGACCAGGTAGCCACATTTCTGTAAGAAGTACAATAAATCTAACTTTAACAGTTTTAAGGCTGTTATATTTATTTTTCAAAGTTAATAATCTCTGATTCAATAAACTTTACAGGACGTTTTTTTAGAAAAAAGTATTAGGAATTTAATTGGATTTACAATAATTGTAATTTTGTAAGTGTAACAACAAAAATGAGAGAGACATATTTAATCCACTGAAGATACCAGTGAAAATGGGGTATTTTCATTTGTGCGTGTAGTAATTTAAAAAAATTCAAACTCCTTTCTTGTTAATGTCGCAACCCTAATGTATACAGCACATGTGCACAGCTATACCATTGGCTTTAAATACATGAGGAGACTTACCATCCTTATGGGCCACGTGTGCCTGTTTTTGTGTGATCCAGGATTTGAACTGGGTGTAGCTCGACTAAATCAGCGACAGGTAGTGTTGATGTAAATGATTTATTTCAGCTATTTATTTCAGTTTTCAATTTTTAATATGCTATAAAATACTCCTGTTGCAGCAGACCTGCATACTCAGCGAATTTAAAATGCAAAACAACATATTTCAATCCAACATAGCCAGATTTGGCAGGTTTCTGTAAGCTCCATAAGAATAACATGGGGGATGAGTATGCAGGTTTGCTGCTACGGGTATATTAAAACTGAGTGGTTTTAATTCAATATTTAGTAGATCTGAACTTGAAGAAGCCATTTACTAAGTTTTATCAATATATGTTGAGAAATAAGCGAGATATAGAATTTTAATTATTTCCCATAAGGTTAACATGGGGGCAACCTACTGTGTTTACTATCTTCAATATCTCAGTAACCAATCGACATAGAGCAGTGATACAATATAATAAATTGTTTGTTTTTATGAGCTAAATTCAATGGGTGCTGACAAAAATTTGATAATTTATATTTTTATATGTAAAAAACTCAAAAACCCCATTTTTGGGGGGTTTACCCCCCTTTACCCTCCTTTCCAGTAGTCCAATTGAGTTAGTTTACGAACTCGTCCGAATAATTACGACTTTACTCATCCATGCCAAATTTCATTAAGATCGGGCCATTTTTACGCGAGTTATCGTGCTTAAAGACACACACACACACACACACACACACACACACACACACACACACACACACACACACACACACACACACAAACACACACACACACACACACACACACACACACACACACACACATACACACACACACACACATACACACACACACACACACACACACACACGCACGCACGCACGCACGCACGCACGCACGCACGCACGCGCGCGCACACACACACACACACACACACACACACACACACACACACACACACACACACACACACACACACACACACACACACACATATATATATATATATATATATATATATATATATATATATGAAAATGAACGAATAGGTGTTTTTTGCTTCTGGGGACCCAAAAACGAAAAGTTATCATGGTCTTGGGCTTAGGTCATACCATGAGTACTACGGTAACAGCTTCTTCCCTATAGGAGAAATTCACTAATGAGAGTTCTTAATCTTATGATTGCTCTCTGAACACCCTATTGTCAAATATTCCCTGTTGATAGCGTAATTTATAGTTATCTGTATTATACTCTATTGGAGAATGCTGTAACTAAGTCGTCTTTCAATCCTGGCTCACATAAGTTGGTACACTTTTTATAATGCCAATGGAAAGTCTCCTCCTACTGACACACTGTGCTATACATGTGCATTGTTAATAGAGTCCTAAATCTCTTCGGTATTACGAATTTTTCAAAAATTGTAGTTTTCTTAGGTATCTGGCTTTAAAATAAACATGGCCGCCATTTTGAAAGGGTTGATCAATAGAAACTCGATACTTCACTCAGAAATTGATTTAATTATGATTTTAGGACATATGTTCATGAGACGTTTTGCTTGCTTTTTGTGTACAAAAAGAACCTGAATTTATGAAACTTTTTTTACCGATCACCCTATCAGTATTATTATTTCAAAATGTCTGTGATAAGAAAATTTTCAATACTAAATTTTGAGAACTTTTTTTAATATTGTTTAAAATTGCTCAGTGTTCTGAACAATGAGTAGCAATAACCTTAAACAGTCTAGGGTGGCCCTAAGATTATCACAACTCACGAAATGACAACTAACTACAACTTTTTATCTGAACATCTAAATCAGAGACATTCCTTTAGGTTAAGAATTTTTGCAACTTTAAAAAATGGCCATTTAATCGCTAATTTCTGGATACGTTTGGTTAACTAATTAAAGTTCTCGATAAAGTTTTATTCGAAGCCAGTTTATTAAGCTTGATAAGCCCTGTTATTGTTTTATAAACCACCTAACGCTTTCATTGGGTTTTACAATTCAGAAATGCAAACATTACTGACCAACCCAACAACAGCCCCCTGGGAATGGGTCTCGCTTTCTCGTTTTTCGTTTCATACGTTCATTTTTCTGTCGATGATTTATTATAAATTACGAATAGGCGATTATTTATTATAAATAACGGTTTCTGAAAACACACACGTATATATTTATAAGCTATCCTAATGTTTCCTTAATTATTTGTAACTGGCTATTACTTTCAAACCTGTATTTAAAAAAGGAACGATTTATATGAAGTTTACGATATTAGTTTTGTATTACATAGACTGTAGAATGTGTCAAACTTTTATTAAAAACTTCTTTTATTAAGTTTAATTAAAAACTAAGACTATAAACCTACTTCTTCTTCAAATTCTTATTCATTAATTGATGATTATGAATGGAAATATACAACTGAATCTGCAATTACGGTAAATAGCATATAAGTTTATATTTAAATAAAACGCCCCCGTTACAGCAAACCTGCATACTCAATGAATTCTAATGCTTAAATAGATAATTTTAGATGAACCCTGAAATAATATAAAACCAACTTACATCTTAAAATGATCATGCAAAAATATTCTACATAAGAATAACATAGGCCTATGCAAGTTTACTGCAAAGGAAATTTGAAACTGTGAGATTTTAGGTCTTAATTCAATAGATCACATCTAGAAGAAGCTGCATACAAAGTTTCGAGATAAAAATGTTTCTAAGGTAAACCTTGAGGAAAGAGTGTGTAGGTTTGATGCCACTTAAATACATGAATTGGGTATTTTAGGCCATTATTCATTATATTTCAACTATAGATACTTAATAATAATTACGTAATAGGTAGTTAGTCTGCTTATTGGATTAATTTTTTGTTATACCTAACATAACTTAACATTACCTAACTTAAACTAACCTAGCCAAACCTAACCCAACCTAAACTGACATAACCGTTCTTAATCTAACTATTCAAACCGAATCTACAGTTGTGCGCAGATGAAGGAATTTTACCTACTAAGATAAACTAGAGATCGCCATTGGTAGAAAATTCGACCAATTTTCAAATTGAGGAATAGCGATAGCAAGTTTTTAAAATGGTCTTTGCATACACGCGTTTATAAATACATTTCACATAGTACCCATTTTCAATTAAAACTAATATAACTAAGTGGGAACCAAAAGCAAAAGAGAAAGACTAACTTTGATCGGTTATTTTACCCCACCTCTGGCGCATATTTATGGCATGGTTTATAGTATTTACATTTTTACATTTTTTTAACTTAGCTGATTATTATTGATTCAGAGAACAGTAAAATTTCAGTCATCAAATAAGTTTATCCCATACACCCCTTACCACAGTTCCCTCCCTCCCTCCATTCTTTCCTTCCCTCACTCTCTTTTCCTCCCTTACTTCCCTTCCTTCCGACCTTCTTTCAACTTTTTCCTCCTTTTCTCCTACATTCTCCCCTCCCTCCTTTCCTATCCTTCGGAACTTTTTTCTCTCTTCCCTACCCTTCGAACCTTTTTCCCTCCCTCCCTCTCTTCCTATCATTATCACTAAAATTTATACATATTGACCCATTCTCCACCGATAAAAACACAATTTGAATGTAATGTCCATTTGTACTCCAATTGCACGTCAGTTATTACACTGGATGGTAGAGACTCGACTTCATGTACTTTTTATTCCCTTTTTACCAGCAAATTTTTATCTCTTAATCTTATTTCAGCGACTAAACTTATTTTATAGCGAGTAAACTGTTGTTATAGTAGTAGTATATGTTAAAAGAAGAAAAACCAATATACTTAAGATTAAGTAATAAGCTGGTGGTAACTCTAGGTTCTAGCCACAAGATTGGAATTTAAATGATAAGGTCATTCGCCACAGGAGCCACCCGGTATCAGAGATAATTAAGGGACTGCGACTGATATCTATGTTGTTGTATAAAATGTAACTGCCATCAGTACCTGATAAGATGGCATGTTTTTCCAAACAAGGCTTGTGAGCTGATCTATGTAATGCATGGTTGGAAATAAACATTTCATTTTATTTTCTCCCTAAATCTCAAATGAAACACATTTGAATATGATACCTTCAATCTTCTCTAAATATTTCTGATTTCACCAAATACTATATTTATTTTCATTCCATGCCCCAATAATACATATGGCTTGAAATTATTTGAAGATAATAATTTGTTCTTAGCTCTAGTAGATCTTTTACTAGACGAATACTAACTCGTGTCATTAATGAATTTCTTATATTTGTTTATTGCTTGATAAAAATTTGTTTTCACCACACTACGACGAAATCGCCTGTTTCACAAACGTCAAACGCGGACCGAGACACACTGTTTGCCGCCAAAGGACCGAAAACGTTTGGGGCCCTGGGACCGAAAGTCAGCTGATCGTTTATTTGCTTGAAACAACGTCAGAACATCACATAATTATACGGCATTCCAAAGACAGGGTAGTTGCGGTCATATATGTTTCTCATAACTGTCATAGAGTAATAATGAACTTCGTAAAGAGATGGCACTCCCATGTTAACTCGGTGGTAAGGGAACAGCAGCGCTATCTGAATAAAGTGCAACGAACTAAAAAGATCGATGCGATATATCGATGGTCGTCGATGCGAAATATCGATGGTCGTCGATGCGACATATCGATCGTCGTCGTCTGCTTTGTTTATACAGGGAGTTTTTTTTTAACGCAACCCATTTTTAAGATTGAATAATGCACATATGATTGTGTAATGAGTATTGTTTTATTGATATTTACATTTTATACAACCTATTATTTAAGTTTGATAAAATTTAGTTTACATTATGTGCTCAAACAGGCCGCCATTGGCATTTGTATAAAGTTATGCACTCTCCATCAAATTCCCGAATACGTGTTGCGACGTACCTCTTTAAATTTCTGGCATTAAATTTGTTATGATGTTTTAAGTTGCTGGATATCTTGTGAATTGTTTTCGTAGGATAGTTACTACTTTACATGTCTGTGGCAAATTCCATTCAGATCGGACCACTTTCACGCGAGTTATCGTGTTTAAAAACACACACATTAAAAACTCAACCCAAAACTTGATTTTATCGGTGAAGGAATATTTCCCCCCAAGATCCCCGGATTTGATCCCACTATATAATTTAATTTGGGGATACATAAAAAGTAAGGCCTACGAAAACAATTCACAGGATATTCAGCACATCAAAACAAACATAACAAATTTAACGCAAGAAATGCAATGAGGCACCTTGCAACACGTGTTCGGGAATTTGATGGAGAGAGCATAACTTTATACAAATGCCAATGGCGGACTGTTTGAGCACATAATGTAAACTAAATGTGATCAAACTTAAATAATAGGTTGTATAAAATGTAAAGATCAATAAAACAGCATGCACTCATTTAATATTTGTATGTGCGTTATTCAATCTTAAAAATGGGTTGCGTTTTAAAAAAAACACCCTGTATTTTAGTTTTCTTGTTTTGTTTGCTAGACTTTCAATTTTAGTGACTTTACCGGTTTGTTTAGATTAAGTGCGTTTGCCGCTAGTGCAAGTTGTTTCGCGAAATACTGTACTGAGTGATTCTTATTGAGTGCTTAAAGCGATTGATAGAAAATAAATAGTTGTCCGCCATATTGGAAAATGGCAGCCATATTTTTAAATTCCAAGAAGCAGCGTTAAAAATTAAGGGAAGTGCCCGGAAGAAGTTCTTTGTCAGATTTATAATAAACAAGTTAGCTATTGGTTCACTTTAGGTGAGACACCCGGTATATATCTATGTGTCTTTAAGCACGATAACTCACGTAAAAATGGTCCGATCTTGATGAAATTTGGCATGGATGTGTAAAGTTGTAATTATTCGGACGAGTTCGTAAACCAGCCCGATCGGAGTTCCGGAAGGGGGGGTAAAGCGATACCATGAGCTATACTAACCCCCCCCCCCAAAAAATGGGTTTTTTGAGTTTTTTTACATAGGAAAGTAAAGTTTATCGAATTTTTGTTGGCACCATTGAATTCAGCACAATTAAAAAAACAAACAAACAATTTAGTACTCTAAATCACTGCTCTATGTCCATTGGGTACCGAGATAGTGAAAGTGGGAAACACAGTACGTTGTCCCAATGTTAACCTTATGGGAAATAAGTAAAATTCTATATCTCTCTTATTTCTCAAATATCTTGATAAAACTTGGTAAATGGCTTCTTCTGGTTCAGATCTACTATATATTGAATTAAAACCACCCAGTTTTAATATATCCGTAGCAGCAAACCTGCATACTCAGTACCCATGTTATTCTTATGGAGCTTACAAAAATATGTCAAATCTCGCTATGTTGGATTGAAATATGTTGTTTTGCATTTGAAATTCGCTGAGTATGCAGGTCTGCTGCAACGGGGGTATTTTGTTTTAAAGCTTATTTCTGTATTTTTTATTTTTCAAATGTTTTTCTGATCGCTTTATTAGTGCTGGTAAGGAACATTAATGTATTTCTCAGGCTCTGGATTTTTGTTCTGGCTTTGTTTTGATCTTCTTTTCTTTTTCAATGGACAGAAATGAAAATATAAAAAATGGACAACAAAGAAGTGTTACATATATGGGCCGAAAATGAGGTTTTTCAGGTACGAGATCGTGTTTGTTGAGCAGCAAAACCCTTTCGGCCGAAGTGCGAACGCTATTTTTCACCACACTACCCAATGTAATATACCCTAAATAATAAAAAAAACGGATTAATGTTTGACTCGCTTGAAAACAAAACTTGAATGTTATGAGTGACGATACATCTTCTTTATTATGACTCAAACAAACACAGTTACACCGGTCTGACACTTAAATGAAGAAAGAAATGAACAATGTATATCATAGAATAAAAATATTTGTTTCCTGAATGTTTTTGTTTTCTTTAAAATCCCTCTATAAAAATAACTAAAAATATACTATAAACTTTTTACAAAGGTAATTTAAATTTGACCAACTATTTTGAGTATAAGTAGATTGGATACAGTTATTTAATTCCAGCAACAAAAACTATGTCCCAGATTAGTTGTAATATTCTGATACAAAAACTGACAATTAATTGTTTCATAACTATATGGATTAAACTGATACAGAATAAAACAGAAACATTTTAATGTGGATTGCTGCAAAATAGTGCAAAATAAAGCTTTAACATTATTTATGTAAGGACGGGTAGAGCTGTAAAAAATAAAAGTTTCTCCATACAAAACAATACAAATTTAATTGTAAATAACACGCCAAAACAAAGCATCTCGACTGGTAGGAAGGCGGCGGTCGGCCCCGCGCTCCGGCGTTTGTGTTTCCTGTGTTTATTGGTTTCACGTTCATCATTGACCCACGTATGTTTGATTTTTTATGTTCACTCCATTATAATAAAATTATTTACTCTCTTAATTGTTATTGCTGATTGTTTGTTGTGTAGGGAATATTTAAAGTACTTCGTCATTGGAAAACTTAATTGTTTAATTTATTGCACTCGAAAGTCCATTTAATTTTAGTGTTATAAAACGTGTTTTCAGTAGTTAGGCTAACTTCACCAAAGCAATCCAAAAAAAAAACATACATACATACATACAAACATAGAAAAATTACATGTCTAATCGTATTATTGAGTCATATATAATGTGGTCTTGAATCGTATTATTCCTATACAAATAATATACCCTGACAATCACAATACCCTAAACAATAATAACTTTGTAAGTGAAACATTTTCGATAGCACACAATTTCAATTTGAAAGATGAGAGAATGATATAGTTATCGAATAAAGCCCGTTCGGATATATCAGTTTTATCAATAGAGATTTATTACCTTCATTTGGCCTCTTTTTGATATATCTGCTTCCTAAATTATGTTATGGGAATATATTAAAATAATTCCTACTACACCAGTCAATTACGATGTATTCTATTGAATTAATCAGTTCAATGTTTTATGTTTCAATGTTCAATGTTTAGCAATAATATCCTATAATAAGCAAACACTTGATTCAATGTTTTGAAATCAATTCGAAACCGCTTAACAATGTGTTTTACAGAATTGGTTTTCCTGTTTGTCAGTGTAAGAGTAAATCCCTAGATTACCATATTACTTTGGGACATTAATAATACCAACGGTTATTCATAATTGTTATTGCCGATTGTTTATTGTATTAATACTAGTACTGCGTAATTGGCACACATTATTGCAAGCTGGTCAAACTTATTTTACACCAAATTTACATAAGTTTACACAGTAACATGTTCTTCTCTCGATTTTCATTTCCGGATCCCCTTTACCAATTACGTTTAAGCGAATTTTTTAAAAGGAATAAGCTATTACCGTAGGTCTCATGGTAAGACCTAAGCCCGAGACCATGTTAACTTTTCATATTGGGGCCCCCAGAAGCAAAAACCAATATTCGTTCAAATTTTTATATACATATATATATATCTATATATCTATAGATCTATATATCTATATATATATATATGTCTGTTAACACGATAGCGGCCGTAAATATTGTCCGATCTAAATGAAATTTAGTACAGACATGTAAAGTGGTAATCACTCGGACGAGTTCGTAAACCAGCACACAGAGAAAAATGCATTGGTTCCCATAACCAATGCATGATTTGTTAACGATATTGGTAGGGTAGTAGAGGTTGTTGTAAACAATTAAAAGGGTTAAGGTAACATATCGTGTCAGTTGTTTCAAGAATCCATAAATTGTTATTTTCAATGAGTTGTTGTTACTAGTTAAAAGTGTTTGTCGTAACTCATTATAACTGTAATGTTTGCCAACATGTAACGGTAACCAACTGAAGTGGTTGTTTAAACCACTTGCTATTTTCCATGAGTATTTGTTACTAGTTAGAAGTGTTTGTCGTAACTCATTAGAAAAGTAATGTTTGCCAACACGTAACGGTAATCAACTGAAGTGGTTGTTTAAACCATGACCCAGCGACTCCTTCCCCGACCCAGATAAGTTGACGCCATGGACAATTTTGTCATCTTCATATTATGTTGTAGGGCCTTGAGAAATTATTACCAAGATTAAAAGGTAAGGTGTTTGAGTATTCAGTTTATGCTGAAGATATAATTACTTGGCGTTACTTCAGATCTACCAAAATAGTACCTCCAGCTGATACGCTGTAGTTTACATTAAATGTATTACTGTACAGGGTGTTGATATAAAAACCCCTTCAGGACTTCAGGATATGGTTACTTACACCAAAACTGTGAAAAAAGTTGCTATAAACATGGGTCCTAAAATGCTTGGTTATCCATCTGTCGGTCTGTATGTGTTTTTAACATGATTTTGTATAACTTTGGAACTACTAAAGATAACAACTTCAAACTTGGCACATTTCTGCTCACTAATAGGACCTATTTTGGTGCGGAGTATCAAGTTTCTACTTTGTACCATTTCAAAATGGCAGCCATTTTTATATTTTAAAACTTAACACCTCAAAACCCGTAAATTTTACAAAAAATGTACAAGACACAAAAAAGTTGCGCAATTTTATCTCCTAAAACGATATAAAGATTATTAAGATCGAACAACAATTAGAGTTATTGTAATTTTTCTAACGTAATTCAAGCAAATTTGCTATAACTGCCATAAAACAACCTTGCATTTTTTACATTTTATTTACGAATTCCGAAGTAGGCTACTTTTCTGCCTCGGCATCCCTGCCCTAGCCCCGTACGCATGTTACTCTGTGAACCCTGCCAGAAATTTGAAATTGAATTCCCCTTTCTTTCTTCTCTGAAACAGCAGGTAAATACTCTCTCTTGGTTTTTGTCACATTGATTGCAATGAAAGATAAAACTTTAATATACATAACATTGGCCATGAGAGTAAGCAGCGGTAGCTCAGAGGTAAAGTACACGCCTACCACGCGGGCGGCCCGGGTTCGCGTCCCGTCCTCTGCGCTAACATTTTTGGAAAAATAACTTCTAATAGTGGTTAATTCAACCAGTTTGTTAATGTTCCCAACAACCTTTTTATGGTTAGTTTAATCACTGTAGTAGTGGTTAAAATAACTACTAAAGAAATAATTTAACCACTTAGGTAGTGGTTAAAGTAACTAATTAAGTTTTGTTTTAACTTTGTTGGTGAATGTTGTCATAAACAATTGTTGTTAGGCCAACCACTTCAAAATGAAATGGGTTATTTTAACCCATATAAAAATTAGTACACTTAACCCATAAAATTGATTGTCCCAATATATTTCGTTTAACTCACTAGGCTTAGATTACTTTAACACATACCGGTGGTTGTCCCCATAGTAACCCTTGACATTGGTTGAACCAACTTATAAAAAAAGTTAGGCGAACCAATCATTTTTCTCTGTGCATGATCGGACCACCGGAAGGGGGGGTAAAGGGGGGTAAACCCCCCAAAAATGGGGTTTTTGAGTTTTTTACATAGAAAAATAAAAATAATCCAATTTTTGTTACTACCATTGAATTCAGCTCAAAAAACAAATAATTTAGTATTTTGAATCACTGCTCTATGTCCATTGGTAACCGAGATATTGAAAGTGGTAAACACAGTACGTTGTCCCTATGTTAACCTTATGGGAAATAAGTAAAATTCTATATCTCGCTTATTTTTCAACATATCCTGATAAAACTTGGTAAATGGCTTCTCCTAGTTCAGACCTACTAAATATTGAATTAAAACCACCCAGTTTTAATATACCCGTAGCAGCAAACCTGCATACTCATTCCCTATGTTATTCTTAAGGAGCTTACACAAACATGTCAAATCTCGCTATGTTGGCTTGAACTATACTTTCTTTTGCATTTGAAATTCGCTGAGTGTGCAGGTCTGCTGCAACGGGGGTATTTTTTTCATCTATTCTCCTCGTTGTAAAAACATATTTCTTTATACATGTTCTTTCATGAAAAAGAAAAATGTTTTTAAAAATTCGCTTAGTACTCAGGTCTGCTGCAACGGGAGTATCCTTTCCCTGTTTAAAGGGCCTAACTAAAAATACGACCATATCCAGCCCCCCACCGACAAAGGCCCCAAGGGTGTCGCTGCCCTCGGTAGGCTCATGCCCAGTATCGGCGTCCTCCCTCTTGCAAGTGCTGTTTGTGTCGGCTACCCAGTTGGTCTTGCTATGAAGTGGAGAGGATTGCACTCACACACTTGAGAAGTATTTATGGTCATTTCTGCTTACCGCACGACCTGTGCTTGCCCTGGTGATGATCATGGGGCACCATTGCCTTTTTCGGCGTGGCGTTGAAACCGCTCCATAGTATAGAGTGGCCCTTAGGAAGGACTAATATTATTTATCCCCATCCTAGCAGACCTGCGCACTCTACCTGCGAATTCTAAGAAAGTTTTTCTGCTTCATGAAGGTATATGTGTGGGTAAAACCATAGTACATGCCTAGAAATTATATTCATTGTGAAAATATAATTTTCTTAAGTTTTAAGGGTTTACCTTTGATAAATAACAATTACAAATGCCGTCCCAGCAATTTTTGAAAATGCTGACTAAATCTGTTAGGGTCTATATTGAACAAAAAAGAGAAAATCCGTCCCGACAATTTTTGAAAATTGCACACACAGTTGCACATTCCACCTCTTTCAACAACAGCTGTTATAAAGAAGACAGGCCAGTTCCCTAAGTTATTTTTAGTCAGTGATTTATTTTACGTTACATTGAAACATAAAATAAAATGTATAATTATACTGCAGCATTTTATATAGTGTATTGTATTTAAAATATATAATATGCAAAAGTCTAATTCATTAACCATCTGGCACCAAGAAACAAATGCACCAATATAAACAAATATAATTAAATAGTAGAACAAAACATACCATTAATTTACATCACCTGTTTTAAATTTTACTTTCGTATGTTTTGTCAGTGAACAAATCTAACTCAAATTCTTTCAAAATCCCTGACATGGGTACCTTTAAGACCGTCCCAGAGCTAAGCCCTGAAAGTCATCCTGGAATTGATGGTGTATATAAACCTACTCCATAAAAATTCTACATGTATGTACCAAGTTTTATGGCCATCGGTCCAGCGGTGTCTGAGTTTATCAATGCAAACAATATATATATATATATATATATATATATATATATATATATATATATATATATATATATTAAATATATATAACAACATCCTTTTTTATACATATGTATATATATACATATATACATATGTATATATATATATATGTATATATCTCTGTGTGTGTGCGTGCATGCGTGCGTGCGTACGTGCGTGCGTGCGTGTGTGTGTGTCAGCACGATAGCGGCCCTGAATATGGTCCGATCTTTATGAAATTTGGTACAGACGTGGTACAGAAAAGTGGTAATCAATTGGACGAGTTCGTCAACAAGCCCGATCGGATCGCCGGAAGGGTGGATAAAGAGGGATAATCCCCCCAAAAAAGGTTTTTTAAGTTTTAGAAAAATAAAATGTATCCAATTTTTATTGGCACTATTGAATTCAGCTAAAAAAACAAACAATTTAGTATTTTGAATCACTGCTCTATTGATTACCGAGATATTGAAAGTCGTAAACACAGTACGTTGTCCAAATGTTAACCTTATGGGGAATAAGTCAAATTGTATATCTGGCTTATTTCTCAACATATCACAATAAAACTTGTGTGTTTGTAAAAAACTTCATCTAGATGAGGTCTAATGTATTTTAGTCTAAAATCTCCGAAATTTCCATTTTCGTGGCAGTAAACTTGCATACTCATTCCCCATGTTATCCTTAAGGGAAATAAAAAATGCTCTATCTTCCTTCTTTTTTGACGTATCTTGGTAAAGCCTGGTACATGGCTTCTTCAAGTTTAGATCTACTAAGTATTGAATTAAAACCACCCAATTTTAACGGACCTGTTGCAGCAAAACTGCATACTCATTCTCCATGTTATTCTTATGGATTTTACAAAAACATGCCAAATCTCACTATGTTGGATTGAAATATGTTCTTTTGTATTTGAAATTCAAAAAAGTATGCAGGCCTGCTGCAACGGGGGTATTTTTAAACTAAATTCAATAGTTTTAGCGAATTTCCCCTATAGGGAAGAAGCTATTACCGTAGGTCTCATGGTAAGACCTAAGCCCGAGACCATGATAACTTTTCGTTTTGGGGCCACCAGAAGCAAAAAACACCATTCGTTCGAATTTATATATATCTAACTATCTATCTATCTATCTATCTATCTATCTATCTATCTATCTATCTATCTATCTATCTATATATATATATATATATATATATATATATGCGTCTGTGAGCACGATAGCGGCCGTAAATATGGTCCGATCTTAATGAAATTTGGTACAGACATGTAAAGTGGTAAACGATTGGACAAGTTCGTAAACCAGCCCGATCGGACCATCGGAAGGGGGGGTAAAGGGGGATAAACCCCCCAAAAATGGGTTTTTTTGGGTTTTTACATAGAAAAATCAAATTAATCAAATTTTTGTTGGCACCATTGGATTCGCCTCAAAAAAACAAACAATTTACTATTTTGAATCATTGCTCTATGTCCATTGGTTACCGAGATATTGAAAGTGGTAAACACAGTACGTTGTCCCAATGTTAACCTTATGGGGAATAAGTAAAATTCTATATCTCGCTCATTTCTCAACATATCTTAATTAAACTTGGTTTGTGGCTTCATCTAGATGAGATCTAATGTATTTAAGTCTAAAATCCCCAATATTTCAATTTTTATGGCAGCAAACCTGCATACTCATTTCCCATGTTATCCTTATGGGAAATAAAAAAATCCTATATCTTCCTTATTTCTTAACGCATCTTGATAAAACTTTGTATGTGGCTTCATCTAGTTGAAATATACTGGATTATGGCCTAAAATACCCTATTTTTACATTTTCATGGCAGCAAACCTACATACTCATTCTCCATGTTAACCTTATGGGTAGTAAAAAAAGTTGTGTAGTTTGCTCATTTCTCAAAATATCCTGATAAGAACTGGCACGGCGCTTCATACAGTTAATATCTACTTGATTATGGCTTAAAATACCCAAATCATCAAATTCCTGAGGCAGCAAACCTGTGTACTCTCTTTCCCAATGTTAACCTTATGAGAGGTAAATAAAATTGGATAGCTTTCTTATTCCTCAACATATCTTGATAAATCATGTTATGTGGCTTCATATAGTTTAGATGTATTGGATTGTAGCCTATGATACCTCATTTTCAAATTTCTGTAGCAGCGAACCTGCACTTTTCCATACTAATCTTATGGAGAATAATTTATTTTTGAATAGCAATTGTGGGCATTTGGCAAGTCACATGATGAGGGAAAAGGGCTCAAATTAAATGTTTTAATGTCAGGGACTCAGGAAAAGTTCTGTAATTTCTTAAAGTTTGCTAGAAAACAAAAAATAACATAAAATAACTACCATTTAAGCAGCATTGGGATCTAAAACGTCTGCTTTGTTTATATTAAATCATATGAGCTATAGTTTGATTTTAAGCCATATGGTGGATACAGACATATGGCTTATTTAAAGGCCAGATAACTAAATATGTCAAATAAATGTACTATAGTGAATACAGACTTTTACTGATGATGTTTATGAAATTTTTACTTAAACTTAAACAGCTGGTCATTTTCCCATTTGATTAAATTGTAAAAGCCAGCTGCAATTATATTAGCGAATTTCCCCTATAGGGAAGAAGCTATTACCGTAGGTCTCATGGTAAGACCTAAGCCCAAGACCATGATAACTTTTCGTTTTGGGGCCCCCAGAAGCAAAAAACGCCATTCGTTCAAATTTCTATATATATATATATATATATATATATATATATATATATATAGATCTATATATATATATATATATGTGTGTCTGTAAGCACGATAGCGCTCGCAAAAATGGCCCGATCGAAATGAAACTTGGCACAGGGGTATAAAGTAGTAATTATTCGGATGAGTTCGAAAACCAGCCCGTTCGGACCACTGGAAGGGGGGTTAAGGGGGGTAAACCCCCCCAAAAATTGGTTTTTTGGGTTTTGCACATAGAAAAATAAAAATTATCAAATTTTGGTTAGCACCATTGAATTCAGCTTGAAAAAACAAACAATTTAGTAATTTGAATCATTGCTCTATGTCCATTAGTTACAGAGATATTGTAAGTGGTAAACACAGTACGCTGTCCCCAATTTTAACCTTATGGGAAATAAGTAAAACTCTATATCTCGCTTATTTCTCAACATATCTTAATAAAAATTGGTTTGTGTCTTCATCTAGATGAGATGTAATGTATTTTAGTCTAAAATCCCTGATATTTCCATTTTTGTGGCAGCAAACCTGCATACTCATTCCCCATGTTATCCTTATGGGCAATTAAAAAAATTCCATATCTTCATTATTTCTAAATATATCTTGATAAAACTTGGTGTATGGCTTCGTCTTGATAATATCTACTAAATATTTAAATTAAACCACCTAGTTTGAACGTGCCTGTAGCAGCAAGCCTGCAAACTCATTCCCCATGTTATTCTTATGGAGCTTACAAAAACATGTCAAATCTCGCTATGTTGGATTGAAATATGTTGTGTTTTATTTGAAATTCGCTGAGTGTGCAGGTCTGCTGCAACGGGGGTATTAACCATAAATTTAATTAATTTATTTAAAACATTTAATTCCAAATACCGGTACCCATTGTTGAGGAATTATCCCCTCTTACATCCAAACAATGTTCCCGATCGGGCTGATTTTTCGAACTCGTACGAATAATCTCTATTTTACACGGTTGTGCGAAAGTTAATTAAGATCAGACCATTTTTACGTGAGTTATTGTGCTTACACCCCCGTCACAGCAAACCTGCGTATCCAGCTACCCAGCGTCTGTATCTGAAAGTAGACCACAGTGACATCTAAAATATGTACCATTTAAAATATACCATTTTGTCTCTAATAACAAGTGGTTTATTTCCACACAAACTTTAAAACTTCTTTCAGACACCCTTTAACAACACAGTTTCAGTGACATATTTATTTATTACATTTCAAAATATAGTTCTATATTTTAGGCCTACCTAAATATATTAATCACCTACCGATCTCTTGAGGCTGGATCAGGAATAATGGACACAAAGTGCCATTACCACATCCAAATTGCTTTAGGCAGGTTCAAAGCTGAGCGGATCCTCTATATTTATTCCAGTTAATCCTATCGGTATTTCTACTGCGTGGAAACCCTATGTTAACACAGCTTTAGAACAAACTCAAATTAATTTCGTTTTTTTTTCTAAATAGTTACAGAGAATCCTATCTAACTCTAAATATGAATTCGTTTTATCATAAAATCAACTCAGTTCAGCGTATGCGTTGATTTAATTTTGAAATAACTACAAGACTGCGTTTTGCATTAAAATTTTTAAGAACCTACTTTGCTCGTTTTTGGTACATGCTAAACTACTGAAAACGAAGTATATAAAAACCTTTTCTTTTGAGAATAGGACCCTGATAATCCAATTTATAGTCGTGGCTATATTAATTTCTCTTTTATTGTAGCTACAAATTAATCTAACCAAAGTAAGTTGCTATAGGTTGTCCAAGAGACCCACTTTTACATTCAAGCAAATATGCAGTACAAACATTGCTCTCCTTTAAATTCAAGAGTGCAATTTAATTTATTTACAAATATGGCTTACATTAAATCGAGAAAAACAAGTTATATGTTCATTAGCGGGAGACAAGTGCTGTTAAAATTTATACGTTTTGGGTTAAGGGTTATAATGGTTTTAAATTATTTACTGGTTTCTTTCTATCAATGTGTCTGTTTATTGTTAATAGAAAGTGAACAAAATACTATAAGCTCATTCATATCAACAGACATAGTAACATAGTAGTTCCTGTAATTTGTAAAATAGTTTCTTTCATAACTCTTCACAATGTACACGTCTTTGTCCTGAGGCGTGAAACGTATTGATGCATATACCCTAACTTCAATAGAAGGAATCTGGAGGAATGTTGCGAAAGTTTTATATGTGTTCAGCCGGAAGGAAAGCATTACCTCCTGTCCGTGCGCCACCCACCTCCGCCGTAAATACTGCAACATTATGAAATTTACGAACCAGGAACGTGAAAATAAATGTTTATACAAATTCCACGCAGCAAATCTGCCTGTCCAGCGAATTTCTAAAGGTTTTTTTATTTTTACAAGCATATTCAACAAACGTTCATGTATTAAATATGCTATGTAAATAATAAACTATAAAAGCGTATTTCCTATTCATTAGGTTTCAACATCGACAGGAAATGGATACGTACTGGTTTTCAATACAGTCGTGAAAATTTGTATTTATTAATAACTTTTAGTTCAAAAACAATTGTAATTATTATTTTTATTGTTTATAATATATAATTGATCAGCAAATATTTACTCCATTAACTCAACTCAATCAAGTCAAAAGCAAATTAAATAATAACATTGAAAATTTGAATTCAACCATCTCATTTGTGGTGCGTTAAAAACAAGTTTTTGGATAATTTTTCATTGTTTCTGGGCAATTTAAATGACAAATTAAGGTGTAACTCTACACTGTCGACAATATTTTTAAGGATAATAATATCAGACAATGTACTGTATTTAGCACTTCCAATGTCAGATACCGATTGACTTAATGTTACAAAATACTAAAATGATGAACTGTTTTACCTGAAGCTAATTCCGAATACCAAACTTACATATAATAAAAAGTTTGCATCACCTTAACAGTCAAATTGAAATTGCTAAGGAACATTCTTAGTGTAAGTTTATCTTGATAGTTTTGAGCGTGAAGACATGAATGTCGTTTAACACGTCAAATTAAATCATGAGTACTCTTATTTTATTATACTTATAAGAACATTAATAATATAGTAGGCTTAGACCTAATCAGCGAACAAAATTATTCAATGTGTCTATATTTAAATCTTTAATATATGTATATCCTATACTGTTATATGAGCAATGTTATCGTCCGTAAGTGTTTGTGTGCTTGCTTGCTTGTTTGCACAATTACCTCTAAAACGACTCCGAGGATTTCCTTAAAAGTCTTGAAATAAGTAATTTTTGACTCAAAAACGATTTCTATGTAGACTACTTGGCCAGAGAAAACCTAATAAAGTAATACAATTGGTTTTAAAGTTGTAAAATTTTAACATTGGCCTTATGAGTTGTCATGATAGCAACGAAATAAACAAGGAAAGCGTAAACAAATTAAATAATCATAACAGCTGTTTGGAAACTTCAGAAATCTAGGAAAAATACAGCGTGTAGGATAAAAATTGCATGGAGTAATAAAAAGGTTTTTATTTATCAATTTTATGACACTGAAATATTTGATAGTAATTGAATGAACTGGTAATCATTAAAAAATACCGAGCTAGGCTCGGTCCACCAGGATATAATATATGTGTGTGTGTGGACACCATCAAGGAAAGGACTCCGGCAAACAACGCTGCCGGTTGGCCGGTAGGACAAATTGTTCAACGTGCGAAATGTGAGTTAAGATGGCGTTTAAGCCCTCTTGAAATGCAAAGCGTGTTCTTTGGAGCCTTTTAGAATTGTGAACAGATTTGGTGTGGTGCGATTTTCTGACAAGTGACATATAACATCATTCTATATAGGAAGTTTTTACGTACTACCATCCTCCAAACCTAAGTAAGGAAAAAATATTGGCCTTGGAGTGCCCAAATGTTAAATCTGGCCCTGGGTTTCACCATGCCACCTATGGTATTAGCTACTTTCCTATAGCTGAAAATCGCTATTAATAAGTTAAAAATGCAACAAAGTTTAGAAACAATATGATGATATGATGATTATACAATATATATATATATATATATATATATATATATATATATATATATATATATATACTGTATAATATATATATATATATATATATATATATATATGTCTGTTAACACGATAGCGGCCGTAAATATGGTCCAATCTTAATGAAATTTGGTACAGACGTGTAAAGTGGTAATCACTCGGACGAGTTCGTGAACCAGCCCTATCGGACCATCGGAAGGGGGGGTAAAGGGGGTAAAACCCCCCAAAAATGGGTTTTTTTGAGTTTTTTTACGTACAAAATTAAAAATTATCCAATTTTTGCTAGCATTATTTAATTCAGCTCAAAAAACAAACAAATTAGTATTTTGAATCACTGCTCTATGTCCATTGGTTTCCGAGATATTGAAAGTGGTAAACACAGTACGTTGTCCCAATGTTAACCTTATGGGAAATAAATAAAATTCTATATCTCGCTTATTTCTCAACATATCTTGATAAAACTTGGTAAACGGCTTCTTCTAGTTCAGATCAACTAGATATTGAATTAAAACCACCCAGTTTTGATATACCCGTAGCAGCAAACCTGCATACTCATTCCCCATGTTATTCTTATGGAGCTTACAAAATCATGTTGAATCTCGCTATGTTGGATTGAAATATGTTGTTTTGCATCTGAAATTCGCTGAGTATGCAGGTCTGCTGCAACGGGGGTATTTGCTTAGTCATAGTTCATATAGGTTGAGAGATATGTCCGAACTCAGTATATGTTTTTTGTCTCACTCCCTTAACTAGCACGTTTAGCGGTTCTTGAGGCGTAATCAATTTTCACACTAAAATTCCACAGTAGACCCTTTCTTAAATTTACATCCTTTTCAGCCAAGAAAGTCTCGACTAAAATTATAACATCAAACTCATCTATACCTATAAAAGGCAAAGCCCTCACTGACTCACTGACTCACTCATCACTAATTCCCTAACTTCCCAATAACCCAGAAGGCTGAAATTTGGTAGACTGTTTCTTTAGGCATTAAATAGGAAAACTAAGTAGTTTACATTCTGATCTGACCCTCGGACTCCGCCATGGACCCTCTCAAAGATCCCATAGTATCCTTATGGCAGAATACAAATTGGTGAAATGCTTATATTCAAACAGATGTAAAATGCAAGAAATTTAGTGGAATGTCAAACCAGCTGTCAGGAATAGAACATAAAATAAATCACTGACTAGAGATACTTATAAGACCTTTCTTCCCCGTAACAGCTGGATCTACATCATTAGAAAAAAATACTTTGCCTTTGTCTTTTAGAAAATTTCATTGATGGAATTATTACCATAGGTCTGTCTGCTGCGACCGAGATTTTATATTCCTGCCTAATCCTGCTTAAGGGCCACTATACAGTATACCATGCGTGCGAGCAGATTCAACGATATTGGGCATAAGCCTTCCCAGGGCAGTTGCACCCTTGAGGCCTTTATCGGTGGGGCGCTGAATCTGCTCATATGTATTGTACAGGAAGGCCAAATAGAAATACCTCCTGCGGGGGGCAGCAATAGAATAACTCCAGTCGCAGCAGACCTGCGGACTTTGAGAATTCCTGAAAACATCTTTCTGGTTAATGCAAGTCCATCTTCTTTATATTTGTCCAATACCACTTACCTATCATTGCTCAGCCCAAACTGCAAGACTTAGAACCTTGGACCTTTGCATGGACGATCTTAAGGGCGTAAGCATCCCCTAAGAACGGGTTTTTTAATTCAAAGTTTTAAGGGTTTTGGCATAGTTGAGGTTTATAAATTTTCCTACGCAAGTGGAATGGATGATCTTTTGTTTAATTTTCAATGTTCATTTAACAAGCAGGTGGTTCAGCTTCACATATGGATACGGTTTTACAGCTGATTTATAATTTGGTTACTTTCATAATGGTTTTATAGTTGTTTTGTTGATTTTTTAGGTGATATGTACTATGTTAAATATATAAAAGTTAAATTAAATTTAGTTTAGTTAGTTAACTTAAAGTCGTCATTCGTTTTTGTACCTCATCTGTTTAATCATAAACTCAGTATGTGGCCCTATCTTCATGTAGGCAGCGGGAGTTGCAGTTTTTATCGTGAGCAAAGCCACGGGAAACTGCTAGTTTAAAATATTTGAAACATCTGAATCATTTAGTTTGCTTTTTAGACCACATACGTTGTAAAATAAAACCTTTAATAGTCCAGTTGTACCAAATCTCTCGTCCGAAGTCGTCGCCAGTCGGTCCTCATCTTCAGCCGTCGAAGGACTGGCGTTGGCTCCTCAGTGTCCGTCGCCCTGCCCCAGCTGCTGCGACGGTCTGGCCGGTGGTCCATTGCCTGGGATAGTCTCCGTGGTCCCAGCTGCCCCTGACGCCGCTGCCTTCGTCGCTCCTCCCATTCGTTCAGGCGCTTGTTCACGATTTCCGCCACCTCGATTTACGTTTCTTAGAAAGTCTGCGAAAGGTAGAAAGGTTAGGTAGAAATTCAGGGGGTGCAATTTTTGGGATCAATAAAAATAGTAAGTGGGCTCACAATCTATTGTTTATCGAATATGAGTTTCATACCTTGATAGAACTTACAATTCAAGGTTTGAGAGATCCTTTCGTTTTGCTGACTCTTTACATGCATTATAATGACTGGGATAGTGATTTTAGAAATTTAAGTTCGTTTTTACTTGACAACAGCTTTAATATATTTGATTATAATGGGTGACATAAACGGTGGAACGGGGTCGGAACAATGTATTAGCGATGGCGTCTTAGAAACAATTAAGATAGCTGGTAATAGGTATTCCAAAGATGCTGTAACGAATGCAAGGGGTCGTAAAATGTTGGATATGTTTGACAATTTGGGGTTAATAATTTTAAATGGGAGGTGTGAAGGGAATCTGTGCGGCGAGTTTACATTTATCGGTCCAATGGGATGCTCAGTCATTGACCTGGCAGCTGTAAACATTAATTCATTAGAATTTGTAAATGATTTCAAAGTGAAAAGTTATCCTGGGTCAGATCATCTCCCTACAGAATTGACACTTAATTTCAATCGAGTAGGAAGTGAAGGTATGCGGGGTCAGGAACGTGATACGGGGGATAAGCCGATACCGTTGCTGCCAAAATTGAAATGGAGTGATAAGACCGCGGCAGATTATAAAAGGCGAGTCAGGGCATTACTGCTGCCATGCGCGGAGGTAGCCGATAGCCAGGTGTGATGTAATGTTCGGGGGTCCTACGTGATCCGCGTGATCTCCTACCCCGAGAAATCCGTCACCGTGAGAGGGAATCGCTCAGAAGGAGCTAATTCCAGGGTCCGTTATAATTTTCGGAAAAATAACCGTGGGGAAACTCTCGCAACTACTTTACGCAGGGCTCAGAGCAACCGGACGCAACAAAACTATTCAAAGAACGAGTTGCCTCATCCTCGCCCTCGTAAAATGTGAATAATTTTGCCTAGAACAACGGAACGACTAAGCCGCGCGAAGAAATCGCTCTAACGTTAGCCCCTGCTCACACCCTCGCTTGCCAAAGGGTTACTATGAACAAGAGGCTCACCCAACACGTTTGGGTTACCACGGGCTAAGCTTGAAGCCGTAGCGTGGCCCGTGACTCTACACGGAAATCGTGAAAAATCTAAATAAAACTCTTCAGGGTTTTATTCGCAGGCGTAGGCCTAACTAAACGTGGTTCGTAACCGCTCAGTGCGTCACCCAATTAACAGTTTATTAATTGGGTTGCCGTGGCGTAGCACGTGCTCTGTAACTTGTCACGACGTGAGTGCAAGTGCGGAGTAGACGAAAAATTACGTTACTGCACTGAGAAAATTTGACCAAAACGTCTAGTAATTAATGGTACGATATTATCATAAAGGTGAGAAAGGCTAGGCCTGACAAGACCGTGAGTAAAGCTATTCGACTATTCTGGAAAGATCGCCCACGACACTCTCGGACAGGTTCGTGAGGACGTAATTCGACTGAAAGTCCGTAATTTCGTCTCTATCGGAAATTCCCGTGAGTCGGGTCCGATAAACGTGTTAGTAACGTTAAACGTTGAACAACGGAACGTAAATGGTGAGGGAACCGTACCTCCGTATCGTATTCGACCGTCGTCGAGTCGAGCGTCGCGTCTCGAGTCGTGTACGTCTCGGCGGCTGGTCAACGAATAATCGCCAGAGGGGAAAACGAGCCCAGTCCTTCCCCTCCCAGGGGTTTCCCGACGGAGGGGTAATCAGCTGTTCACCCCGTGACGTAAGAAACAGCTGATCTGGGTAGCCATTTGGAGAGAGGAAGCCTCATAGCCTCAACATGGCTGCCCTCAATAGTTGTCGGGCAACCTCAGGCGCCGGCTGAGGTTAGGTTTGTGTTGTCGTTCTCGTAAGCAGTAATTACTGGTTCATTGTAATTCGTAGCCGTCATTGTCAGTGTAATTAAAGTGCTGTTGTGGTGTACAGTGAATTGGTAAATGTGTCATTACCTAGGATATTTCGTAAAGTGGTAATTCAGTGATGTGCATATTGGGGTCGTCCTAGGCCAAGGCTCATATCCTAGGCTAACCTCAACCCCGGTGAGCCCTAGCGTTTGTTTACCAATGTAGTCGTTTACTTTTACCCCCCTCCAGAAAAAGCACCTTACACAGTTTTAAGTGGAGGAGTTGGCTAATTGTATTAAACTTTCGGTCAGCCATAGTCCGAATAAATCAAAGAATTTTTTTGTAAGTAAACAGCCATGGTTTGACAGAGAATGTTTGAAAGCAAGGGGAAAAATGTTCAAATTGCTAAAAATTTTTTAGGAAGACTAATTCGTCCGAAATAAAAAAAACAATTACTGTACATCGAGGCCCAAACAAATTAGAAAAATGTATGTAAAATTAAAAGGAAGCTTTTTTATAATCAGAGAATATCTGATATGAACAATATTTCCGATTCCAAAAAATTGTGGAAGGCTATTAATTCATTTAAAAATAAAAATATTCAGCGAGACGGGGACATTTCAACTGAGGACTGGGTCACGCATTTTAGGAAACTTTTAAATCCGCCTTTTACCGCAGCTCACACTTGTTACGCCAAACTATTAGTAGAAGTCGATTAATTAGATAATGAATTCACAATTATCGAATTGAATTATGTTTTGGGAACATTAAAAGACAATAAAGCGCCGGGATTTGATCGGATCCCTTATGAATTTTACAAGCACGCCCCTGTAGAGTTTTTAAATTTGTTGGTTTGCCTGTTTAATAACATAATGGCGACGGGAGTGGTACCTGAAAACTTCAAGAGATCAATTGTCTTCCCGTTGCATAAAAAAGGTGACAGTAATAATGTTCAGAATTATAGGGGTCTCTCTTTCATCGATAGCATAAGTAAAATCTTTTGCTCTTTGGTTAACTTTCGTTTAAGCAATTGGACGGAGGAAAATATAATCATTTTGGAATTTCAGGCGGGCTTCAGGAAAGGATATTCCACAGTAGACAATATTTTCAATTTAGCTAATATCATAAATTTAAGGCTAGCGATGGAAAAAGGTAGACTTTTTTGTTTTTTTGTAGATTTTTCAGCGGCGTTCGATACTGTAGATAGGAAAGCACTAATTTTTAAATTATCTTGTATGGGGGTCTCTACAAACATGTTGAACGTCTTAAAGAATTTGTATGACGGGACAGCCGCGGGGGTGTGGACAAGAGAATGTGTTACGGGACTTTTTGACACTACAATTGGCTTGCGCCAAGGCTGCGCCCTCTCTCCCCTCGCCCCTTGCCTCCACACTTTTCATCAATGACCTGCCGGAGGTGCTAGAGGGTGGTTGCAAGGTTGGGGAAGCCCGATTAAATATACTGATGTACGCTGATGATGTGGTCCTCTTGTCTCCAACAGCAACGGGGCTCCAACTTATGATAAATAAACTCGAATCCTATTGCGACACTTGGAATTTAAAAGTTAATTTAGATAAGTCAAAAATAATGGTGTTTAGAAAAGGTGGGAAACTGAAAAATAATAAGAATTGGCGATATAAGGGGGGTAGAAATTAATTGTTAATTAGTATAAATACTTAGGAATGACTTTCACGTCAACATTAAATTGGAAAGCTCATTTTTCAGAGAAAGCAAGAATTGCAAAATTGGCTTTGAATTCTGTTTGGAATAATTTAATTGATAGTAAAAATGTTCCGTTGGATGCCAAGTTTGCCTGCTTTTTTGCTGTAATTAGATCAATTGTTTCTTACGGGGAACAAGTTTGGGGATACACAGAGAGTGATAACGTGGAATTGGTGCAAAGACTATTTTTGAAGCGAGTTTTTCGTCTGCCGTTTAATACTCCTAATTATGTATTGCACATAGAAACAAGGCTAGTAAAACTTAATTTTTTTGCTAAATTGTTGAATTTAAATTATATTATTAAAGTTTTGAATTTGCCCCCAAACAGATTGCCAAGGATTATAGCTAAGGAAATTATAAATAAGAGAGCTAGTTGGTGTAGAAGTTGGGAAACAGAGGCTAGGAAACATGATGTGGTGTTGGACTGTGGGGAGGGGGAGGCGGGCGCGGCAGGCCTGGGCGATCAGCTGATGGCGATATTGGAGGCAGAGCGGGCGGCGTGGTGGAGTGAGTGCGTAGGTCGTGCACTGACATCGCCACATCCCACGCAATATCTAATGCTGGAATTTAACCTTGGCGATAAGAGCGTGTTTGCATCTAAAAATGATATTTCGACGATATCTTGGGCAATAAAGGCCAGGGCAGAATTGGTCAAATCTAAATTATAAACCTTGGTTTGCTGACAATAATTACCTCTGTCTTTATGCAATTTACATCAACCTGAAACTGTTTTTCATTTTGTCGCGGTTTGCCCGTTGCCTAAAAGTATAAGAAAATTCTATTTTGGCCGTGATATTTTAAATGAAAATGATTTCTTTGAATATCTTAATGGGAAGGATTGGCGATAATTCGGGAAATTTATGTCAGACGCTTGGAAATATCGTTGGGAATTAGTTAAGGAATTTAATTTTTAAAACATCTCAAACAAAAAATAGAAACAATGTTAGGTTTGTTTAGGTGTTTTTCCATTGCTAGCCGAAGACTTTATATCAGAAATTTGATATTGTTTTTAGGATATTTCAGATTTGGTTGTTGTTTTACCTTATGTTAGGCGCGGTTCTGTAATCGAATTGCATTTAAAAATTTTGTATTTTTTTATATTAGTAAATTAATTATTTTTTCAGTGACCAAAAGAGAAGAACAATGTGGTGCCAGCCAGGCAGACGGTCCAAGAGACCATTGCTTTCGTGCTGTTGAGACAGATGTTAACTGGCACGTCGCGTCGTTGCGTTGGTCTTGGCGTGAAATTAGTATGCCAGTGTAATTAGCTGTATATTCTGTCACAAGTATATCGTCTTAATGAATACCCCTTAAAGATATAATTTACTTTGAGTTGCATGATTTTACATGTTACATAAGTTTGCTTAATTTGTATACAAATTTAACAACAAGAAATAAAAATAACTGTATTGGTTTTGGCATTCATTACTTTAACAAAATACAATTATAAACGACCATGGACTCGAAAAATCTAAATGAAACAAAGAAGATAGTTTACTAGTCTTAAAGATAATTTAGATGATTATGAATTTATTAACAAATAATGTTAATTATTTGCACGTTTTGCTTTGTCGCCACAATTCATGACTGATTTAAACTGCCTTATTAACGTCTAAATTTGATGGGGTCGGTCTTTTCTTCATCATAAAATACATACTTCATCAATAACATTATGTTCAGAAAACATTTTATTTGCCGTCAGATTCATGACCTACAAATTGTCATAAATTCGTTCACAACACCTTGAAATAGTAAAATATCTCAACCAAACACATAATAACGATTTCAGAAGTAACTAATTTGTTAAATACTTTTCGTTATACCGCCACGAAACGGCAGTTTTTATCACATGTGTTGCGGGACTAAAGAAAGCTATTTTCTTCCTAAGGACTAAAAGATCAGCTGAAGTCGAGGACCTCAGCTGTTCGTTTTTGAAAGTAGTAAACCCAAGGTCTGTAGATAAGAAGAGAACAATATATGTTCCAGGCCTAACTTCCATAAGGCTTTTGGAACCAAAGCTTGTGACGTCAATGCCGGACATCAGTGCCGGACATCAATGCTTATGGGACAAAAATATAGCCTCAATCGAGGTGTCAGTAATATGTTACCTCTGATTGGTCAAGATGAAAATCGATATCGCAAAACTCGCTCAATTAATCAATCGACGATTCAATGCGTCCGATGTAGCAATTAATTGTTTGTTACTGTCAGTCAGTCTAACCTTAACACAAATAAAACAGATAATCAGCTGATTGTTTTACGTAAATGGCAAGAACAAGATGAAAGCCTCGTTGAGAGAAATTTATAAAAGGTAAACTGGCTGTAAGTTTTATGTTGTTTAAGTAGTTATCGGAATATATTGAGCACTATAACGAAAAATTTAGTTGCATTTCATTACATGGTCATTTTTTTTAAAGTTGACCTCGGACGAAAAGCGTCACTTTAGCTCGCATAACTAGAAAAAAACATGAAAAATTGGATTGTCTTTACAAACATTTATTGTGGGTTTATAGCACAAAAACCTGATGAATTGTAAATTTTCTGTAGTATACACAAAGAAATTACAAAATAAAGGAAACTACTTTTTTTTACACATATTTTGTTACGTGTTCATCACTTGTTATCATAACAGTGTTGTTTATCAACCAGTGTTATTATAACTGCTACATTTCGTTCTTTCCTTAGTCTAAAAACGATATTCTTTTCTTTCGGGTGCAAAATATCTTCACCCTCAGTTTTGAAACATATATAAGAAAGGTGTAATAGCCTTACATTAAACCATGAAGGCCATCACATATTTACTCATCGAGGCATTTCTCAACGCCTTCGACGGTATTCCACTACACCGGCACCGCCTTATTTGAAGTGACTGCGCCCGCTGAGGCTAGGATGCATTCAGGCTCTCATTACTGTATACCCTACCTTTTTATTCCTCAGTCTAAAATATAAATCATCTTTTTTAACTACCTCGGAAATTGATATAGATTAGATCGAAACAAAATTAAAGATAGCCCTTCTCCAGAATTTTACTACCCACGTTAAAGATTTATATTCTATCTAATTCTTTTTTAATTTAGACTAGACTTCCTATACTAGCCGTACAAGTTATGCCATTTATTTCATTGTCAAAAACAATTAAAATGTATTAAAGTAAAAAAATAAATCAACAATGTATATTTTAGTATTTAATATTTATATTCTGAATTTTTCCGTGGTCTATGAAATCTTTCAATACAGAATAAATTAAAATATACTAGCCTATATTATGAAACTTAATACGAAGAAAATATTTTGAAAAACTAATTGGAGCATTGACTAGAGATTTTTTTGTAATAATTTAATTCACGTATTGTTAATTGCTACATACGAAATTAAAACTGTTATAAATTTAACCCAAATAATTTAAACTTGGTTTGCTGGTTGAGTGAAGTGAAATATTTGTGCTTTTGCAGAGTGATATTAATTTAAAAGTTACTTTTTAGGTTGTTTTGTTTGTATTTAAAAGGTGCAAACGTATCAGTAAACACCAAAACAGAATATGACAACTGTATCTATATTAGAAGGGCAGAACTGTAAACAATAACAATTTCTCCATACAAAACAATACAAATTGAATCGTAAATAACACGCCAAAACAAAGTATCTCAACTGGCAGGGAGGCAGCGTCGTCGGCCGCCCGCGCTCCGGCGCTTGTGTTTCCTGTGTTATTGGTTTCACATTCATTGTTCTACTTATGTTTGTTTGGTTTTTATGGCATCATTATAATAAAATTAATTTACTTTCATTATGTTACTGCTGATTATGTGTACATAGTCATTGGAACACTTAATTATAAACTTGTTTAATTTATTGTAGTACTCGAAAGCTCATGCTATTTTACTTCTATAAAACGAGATTTCACTAGAATCCTTCTCCAAAGCAATCTAAGGAAAGTAGAAAAAAGTCAACAATTATATCTCAAAATTTATTATTAAGTGAGTCATATTCAAATTGGTTTAGGATAGTATTACTAAGTGATCAAATAATTTTCCCTGACGTCCTAGCCCAATCATTTTATATTCAAAACTTGCCTGAAGAGGGGAAACATCTTATAGTTCTGTAAATTACTTTTAAATGTCCTTCTAGGTGTATATTTTAACCCATCAAAAAGCCTCAATGGTAAGTAGTTGGCGCTTGGACGCCATCTTGGATTTTAGGTACCATTATTAGGGTTTTCCTAAATATCTTGAAAACAACCTGCTTTTAGTATACCATGTTAATTTGAAAAATGAAAGGATATTAAATTTGCTGCATAAATTACAAAATAATCATAATTTTTACTAAAATTCGCTCAAACATACCGTTCAGAAGAAATACTGTACATGTAAATATGTGTGTAAAATAAATGCCTATCGGGGTAACGCCTATTCACCTAATAGGAAAATAAACTACGTCCATAAAATATTGATGTTATTCTCAGCAAATTGACACCTCAGTCATAAAAATTGGTCCAATATAACAGCCTTGCTTACGGTGAGCTTGTAGAAAAGAAAATTTTTAAGGGATTATACAAATAATCCAATATAAAAGGTAGGTAACCCGTAGGTGAACCCGTGCGAATTCGCACGATTATTAAATTATAAATGATCGTATATACGCACATGATTATAAATTATCGTATATACGCACATGATATGTCGACAATCTATTGTAAAAATAGGTTTTTGGAACGATGTACCGTGCTGAAAGTGTCTCTGATAGCCAATCGATAGGATGCGTATTGCAAAATTGTAAGCGATGTTCGTTGCGCACTTGCGTATTCATTAAAAACAATTGTTTAGATCTGTATGTCAACCTTCATCTCCTTATGGAAAAAGCAACGGGTCAGCCATTCGGTCGAGGCAAAATTAGTAATATAAACTACTATATTGTAATTGGAGAATATGTACTCTTCTAAGTGGCTAAGTGGCTGATCTTTTGGGTGAATCATCAAGTCACGCATGCACTTGGTGGTTCGCTATCGTTTGTTCTAAAAATAATAGCAACATCATTAAGTCATTGTATCGACGCCAATATTCTTTTCGATCTCAGACAATGTGTATTCTGAGTTGTGTATGCTGCTCATATGGAGTATTTTTCAAAACGCAAATCATCACGTTGAAATCTTGCGCATAGGGATTAACTGTAACCAAGTGTTCAGTCAAGCTGTTCATTGGTTCTTTGCTGCAATAGCCGTTGGCTTTGTTTAGCATTCTTTCTTGATCACCAGTTTCGACGTCCGTCATATATACAAATTTGAGCATATAACGAATGCTTTCCTCACGATTGTAAGGTGCTATAATTGAGTGATAAATTGTTGCGTACACTTTATACATGAAAAACCCTCCGCCATTGTTTTCTTCAATTTAATAGTTCTTTTGCTTGCCGTTGCGAGCACAGAGTTGTTGGAACTAATGTTTTCTTTGTAGTTTCTGTTCAGACTATCGGTACCAGTAATAAGGCTTTGAATGTAATTCCTTTGTCGGAATGTAAGTAGATTCACTTTCCCTTAAGGCAGCATATGAAAATCCTTAGCCTCTTCCTTTTTTGTCTCATCGAAAATGTAGCGCGCCACATTTCTGACATGGTAATACCCATCGATGTAAATAAGTACACTGGATTGGTAACTCAGGCCGCGCTACGCGAGCCGCCGGCAGCGGTTGTGTTTAAGATTTTGCAGGGGCGATGGGGGAACTGATCTTCTGCCGGCCAACTTGTACTGACCGTCTAGTTAAATATTAATTGTAATTACTTAATAGTTATAGCAATACATTTATTATAGCAAGCTTTACCCATAAAACTGATTCCAAATCCGTGGGGTTTCAATACGGTTGCTTTTTCCCCCAACGCCCCTTCAATTCGGCCTGGCTGCAACCCCAACACACAGCTGTGTTGGCTCGGAAATCACAACACAAGCATTACGGGGAGCGCGCTATCCAGTTGTATTTATTTACATCGATGGTAATACCATCCCGCCAAGTGAATTCTGCAGAATCCTTGGATTTGTTAGTGATATTTTTGTCAGTGCAATTTTCCACTAATTGATCCAGCTCCGCGTACGAAGCCTCTGTTTGCACACGCACACCTTGCCGTACATTGCCCAGCCGTGTTCGACCGCTATAAACACTTCTTTGTTGCCTCGTTCTTAGCATGTTTGAAAGAGTATAAAGTGTCCGATCACAAAAACTTTCGTCGTCTTGTTCCTTTAAAAATAAAAAAATTAAATTAAATAAAAACAGCTGGGCTGAGTTTGAAACTAATTTGATATCTATACTCAATCCACCTTTGATTAGATCCCACACAGCTGATCAGATGTTTATTTGTTTACATTTTCGCCTCTGTCAAAACAAATTTTATTTTCAAATAGTTTTTTCGCACTTTTCTCGAGTTATATTGCCTAAATTAAAAACCTAAAGACGTTACATGAATCTGCGCATAGAGACGCGTGTTTTGATGTGGGAGTAAGTCTTAAAATAAAAAAGCCTTATCGTTGAAAAGTTTCCATGTAGCTGATTAATAATATATATATATATATATATATATATATATATATATATATACATTCTTAAGTTATATTATTATATTATAATAATATGACATATTATTATTATTATTATTATTATTATTATTATTATTATTATTATTTTCCCGTGTTGGGCCGGGACAGAATGTCCAACAGTATCCCCTGCTTGTCGTAAGAGCCGACTAAAAGGGGAGGGGGGCGCACTGGTCCTTTTTCGCGTCTCCTTTTCACAACTCCATTTTCCGTTTCATTTCAATAGCCTGGTTGTTTTTTCTGAATCATTCCGGCCTATTCGCCGGGGTGACTCTGTGTTCTTCAGCCTCCATTGCGCTGGAGGTCTGGGACGAGCAGAGGGTACAGCTTAAAAACTGGGTTCTGCACCTCCCAGGCTGCCGGATAGTACAGGGGCCCGGGTCAGCTCAGCCAACTGACCTGGCTGCCCTATCAGCCGGCGAAAATCCCCTTGGCCGTGGCGGTGCCGGTTGGCGACCAGGTAGGGCCCTGCTGCGGTCACGGGGGGGCTCTGCCGAGGCCACTGCTCGTCTAGGACCGCCGGTGTTTTGGGGGCGGTCGAGCGCGGATATAGTTGCTCTGGTGACGGGTCGGTTTTGACAATCACATTGGGGTACTGTTTTGGGGGGTAACAAACGCTCAGTCTTGGGGGCTAATCCAGACATCATGAGCGGTTCAAAAGGAAAAACAATTCAAAAGGTGCAGGAATCTTCCCGGGGTACCCTAACCCCACAAAGCAACCAACAACGCTCTTCTCTGAGCGGGCTCGACGACGGGGTGGCAAGCCCCTTCGAAAGAAGGTCGCGGGTCGAAAGATCGCCGCCGAGCCGTGTCGTGACACCTGCCTCATCGGTTGCCAGAACATCAGCGGCCACCGATGAGACACCCACTCTAAACGAGCGGATGGACGATGGAACGTCTCCTTTCGAGGCGGTCATCGCGCTCGCCAAGCAGCAGGAGGACGAGCACATCAAAAAGTGCTTTGACATCCTCGCTGTGATGAAGGCCGCGACCAACCGGCAGAAGAATATCAGCCAGGATGTGAAGGATGGCATCGTCCAATTGGAGGTCAGCCTTCACCACATCATCCAGTTGAGGAGGTCGTGGCAGTCATGTGAGTCGGTGACTGCTTCGACGCAGACGACCCCGTCACTGCGGGTAAAGGCTCAGCCGGCCGGTGGGAAGCGGGCCGCTTCTAGCCCCGCCCAACCGGAGGCTGAGAAGAAACCTCGGGGAAACGGTCCAGGGGAGACATCGGACCCCGAAAAGTGGACCGACGTCGTCAGGAAGAGGGGGAAGAAGAGAGACCCTTCCCAGCAGCCTGGAAGCCAGCCTGGCACCCAGGACAAGAAGAAGGCGCCGAGGAAGAAGTCCCGCAAGCAGCGGCCGGACGCTCTTCTCATCAAGCCGTCGGAGGGGAAATCCTTCGCCGACGTGCTGGGCGAAATTCGCAGCAAAGCGAAGCCCGATGAGAAGGGCGCCATCATCAAGGGCATGAGGAAGACCCGAGCCGGCGATCTTTTGGTCGAGCTCGGTGACGCCTCCAAAAGTAAAGCCGCCTTCAGCGAGGACCTGCAGACTATCTTGGGGGCGAACGCGACCGTCCGCGTTCTCGAACCCAAGTCGACGCTGGAGGTGAGGGACCTTGACGAGCTGACGACCGAGGCGGAGGTGACTGCTGCCGTCAAATTCGCCATCGGCGACAACGTCGAGGTGAAAACCTTCCTCTCAAAGGCGAACGCTCGGGGTCAGAAGGTGGCGATCCTCACGCTGGGAGCCAGAGCAGCTGAGAAGCTCCTGGAGAAGGGTCACCTGAAATTCTGGTATGTGAGCTGTCGGGTGCGCGAGAAGCTCGTGGCCTCCAGATGTTTTAAATGACTGGGGTTCGGTCACGTAGCTAATCGCTGCCCTGGACCCGATAGAAGCAAGCTCTGCTTCAAGTGCGGCGGCCAGGATCACAGGGCCAGCGCATGCAATGCAGCGTTGTCATGTGTCCTGTGTACAGAAGCCGGCTTGAAGGGCGACCAGGTCAAGCATTCCGCTGGGTCTGGTCGTTGCGGGCAGACCAGAGCATTGTGAATTTCACAGGTGCCGAAGATCTGGCAGCATCGACGATCCGTCTCATCGCGACCGCGTGTGAGCAGTCGATGCCTTGAGTTTCCCGCCGCCACAGGAAGAAGCCGGTTTACTGGTGGACGCCAGAAATCGCGAAACTCCGGAGGAGATGCCTTGGTCTCCGACGAGCTGCGCAGCGACCCAGGAACCGCCCTGATGCAAATGCCAGATCGGCTGAGCACAGAGCGGCCTGCCGAGAGCTCCGCGGTGCCATCAACCGGAGTAAAGTCAGGTGCTGGAAGCAGCTGTGTCAGGATATCGACAACGACCCCTGGGGGATGGGCTACAAACTTGTAACCCAGAAGCTAGGGGCTCGCTCACCACCTGCGGCCATGGAACCACAAGCCATGGCCGCCGTCGTCGATACACTGTTTCCCAGCCACCCAGTTCGGCCAGTCAGGGGATTCGGAGAGGTAGGCGCCTTCCCAGTTTTCCGGGAAGAGGAACTCACCGCCGCCGTCCAATCCCTACGACCCAGAAGAGCGCCCGGTCCCGATGGCATTCCGGCGGAGGTGCTCAAGCTCGCTGCGGAGGTGAATCCAAGGCTTCTGCTCGATATGTTCAACGCGTGTCTGGCGGAAGGCGTTTTCTTTTCTTCGTGGAAGGTTGCTCGCCTTGTTCTTATCTCGAAGGCGAAGAGCACACCGGGGACCCCTTCTTCTTTCCGACCCCTGTGTATGCTCGACACGGCCGGGAAAGTGCTTGAGAAGCTCCTGCGCGTCAGGCTGACCGAGGCCATCGTCTCTGCGGGGGACTTGTCCCCGCAGCAGTACGGCTTCAGATCCGGTCGCTCTACCATCGACGCTATTCAGGAGGTAGTTGAGGCAGTGCGGAGGGCGGAGAACCACAACCACTGGTCGCGCCGCGTGGTCCTTCTCGTCACGCTCGACGTGAAGAACGCTTTTAACTCCGCCAGGTGGAGCGATATGCTGTGGGCGCTTGAGCATACGTTCCAAGTTCCCTTCTACCTCCTGCATATGATAGAAGCGTATTTGTCAGACCGCGTTCTGTTGTACGACACGACCGAAGGTCAGCGGCGCATTCCCATCACTTCCGGGGCTGCGCAGGGGTCCATTCTCGGACCAGATCTCTGGAACGTGTCCTACGACAGCTTGCTGAGGCTAGACATGCCCGATGAGACCCGCCTCGTTGGCTATGCTGACGACGTCGCTGCCTTGATCGCTGCGAGTAACGTCGAGCAGGCAAAACTGAGGCTCAGCGTAGTAATGGCCAAGGTCAACGGGTGGATGCGAGACCACGGCTTGTCCCTGGCTATCAGTAAGACGGAGATCGTCGTCCTCACCAAAAAGAGGATAAACACCGTGTTCCCGGTGCAGATAGGTGAAGTCACACTCGAGACTAAGCCTGCTGCAAAGTACCTGGGAGTCATGGTCGACAGCAGACTGTCTTTCGGCGAGCAGATCCAGCGCGCCACCGACAAATCCGCTAAGGGTGTCGCTGCCCTTGGTAGGCTTATGCCCAATGTCGGCGGTCCTCGTTTCTGCAAGCGCCGTCTGCTCATGACTGCCGTCCAGTCAGTCTTGCTGTACGGGGCGGAGGTATGGGCTCACGCACTCGAGAAGCGAGTCTTCCGAGACCGGCTTGCCCGAGTCCAGCGTCGAGGAGCTCTGCGGGTCGCTTCGGCCTACCGCACAGTCTCCGAGCCTGCTGTGATGGTGATTGTTCAATAATTACACTGATTAAATTAAGATAAAGATAGTTTTATTTAAGTTTTTAAGAACAAATCAAAAACAAAACATATGTTTAAGCAGTGACATTAAAATATAATCATAGCTGATTAGAAACAGTAATAAAGCATTATACTACATCTCCTTTTCTCCTCAGGTCTTCTTTTCTCCTTCTCTCCTTAGCTGTCAGTAATTAAATCTTCTGGTACATTTGATGGGCCGCCCAAACTAGGAAGTAAAGTTCCTTGTTTTCATTCTAGTTTTAGGTTGTTGAAGAGGTAGTGGTCTCAACATTGCTCGATTCCGACATATTATCCCATCACTCGCTGTTGTTACTGTATACGATCTTGGAGCTACACGTTCAACAATTATTCCTTCTGTTCTTCGATCTGGGATATACACGCTTGATCCAGCTGACAGAGATTTCTCAGGCTTAGATCGATGCCTTTGATTATAATATTCTGCTTGTTGGCTGTGATATTTGATGTCCCATTGCCTGAATGTTTCATGATCAATGTTTCGTGGTATTAGATCTTTTTTTAGAGCAGGCAGTCTTGTCCTTAACCTCCTTCCCATCAGAAGCTCTGAAGGACTATACCCCGACGGTCCCGGTGTTGTTCGGTATTCTAACAAGGCTAGAGTTGGATCTTTATTTTTAGTCATCATGTTTTTAAGTGTCTGAACTGCTCTTTCAGCTTCACCATTTGATTTATGATATAGGGGACCACTAGTAGTTATTTTGAATCCAAAATTAGCCGCATAATTACGCCATTCTTCACTTGTAAACTGGGATCCTGAATCTGAAACAACGACTTCGGGTATCCCATGTCGAGCGAAACAAGCTTTCATTTTTGTTATTAGCTCATTGACTGTCATTGTAGAAACATTTATCATTTCTAAATAGCGAGAATAATATTCCACTACAGTTATGTACTTTCCTTTTAAAAAATCAAAGTAATCTATAGCTATTTTTTGCCATGGGTAATCAGGCGTCTCTGACTGGATCATTCTCTCCGTTTTTTGATTTAGATATTTTGCACAAGTTGTACAATTCTCAAGAAAATTGCTAATATCGGATGTAATTCCTGGCCAAGAAACTGATTGTTTTGCTTTAAGTATTGTGCGAGTGATTCCAAAATGACCATCGTGAAGTTTATTTAAAATATCAATTCTCAGTTCTGGTGGTATGATAATTCTTTCTCTGCAACAAATTAGGTCTTCAATGACTGATATATCATTTTTGAAAGTGTACCATTTTTTCATAGAATCGGGAACGTCCTTCTTGTAATCGGGCCAACCATTTTCAATGTACTTTAGTAAGAATTGGCACTCTTTGCATTTCAGCTGACTTTTCCTTATTTGCTCTAATCTGGATTGAGTAGCAGGAAAGGTGATAACTTTGATGTGAGCTTCTACTTCTTTTGTAAACTCATCTGTAGTTTCAGAAATAGGAGCACGGCTCAAGGTGTCCACTGTATACATTTCTTTTCCGGGAATGTGCTCAATGGTGAAGTCAAACTTCATCAGTCGCATCTTGAATCTTTGAACTCTAGTGGGTATTGTGTCTAAATCTTTACTCCCTAGTCTCGGAACAAGTGGTTTGTGATCTGTTAGGATCTTGAACTTCTTACCCAACAGAAATTTTGAAAATTTCTCAGTTGCCCAGGCACAAGCGAGTGCCTCCTTTTCAATCTGTGCATACCGTCGTTCACAGTCTTGTAAGGTTCTTGAGGCAAACATGACTATCTTGGTTGTACCTTCTTCAATTTGAAGTAACATTCCACCCAAGCCGTACGCTGAAGAATCGGCTACTACAATGTTATCTGCTTTTAAGTTATACTTGGTTAGTGTTATTGAATCTTTTACAAGTTTCTTTACGTCTAAAAAAGGTTGTTGATGATGTTCAGTCCAACAAAATTGTTTATTTTTCTTTGTAAGTTCTCGGAAAGCCTCTGTTTTATCTGCCAAATTCGGTATGAACTTATTGAGTTGATTTAGCATGCCATTAAGGCGCAGAATACCTGCAATGTCTTGGGGAGGTGGGAGTTCTTCAAGAGCTCTGATCCGATCAGGGTCAAGTTTTATACCATTAGAGTCAATTAGGTTCCCCAAAAACGTTACTGAAGTCTGAGAAAAAGAACACTTATCTTTATTAAGTACTACATTAGCCTCCTTTAGTCGCTTCAATACCTGTGTTAACCTTTTATCATGCTCCTCTTGGGTTTGGCCATGAATGAGAATATCATCCATGTGACACAAAACCCCTTCAATTCCTGTTAAAAGCTTTGTCATTTGTTACGAGAAAAATTCAGGTGCACTGGTAATACCAAAAGGCAATCTCTTAAAATAAAACCTTCCAAAAGGAGTTATGAAAGTTGTTAGTTTAGCTGTGTCTGGTGATAACTTTATTTGCCAAAATCCTGACTGGGCATCAAGTTTAGAAAAAATCTTAGAACTTCCTATTTGACCCAAAGTTTCTTATACATCAGGAAGAATACACTTGGGACGTTTAACATTTCTATTTAGTTCTGTGTAATCAACACATAGTCGTAAATTCCCATTTGGCTTAATTACTGGTACTATTGGAGCACACCAATCAGTTGGGGATTCAATCCTTTCAATTACTTCAAGTTCTAACATTCTGCTTAGCTCAGCCTCTACTTTTGGCCGTAATGGAATGGATATATTCCTTGGAGCACGAACGGAATATGGCTGTGCATCTTCCATCAATTCAATTTTGTATTCCCCGGGTATGTTACCTAGTCCTTGGAAAAGCTGAGGATAGTCACACAAAACTTTTTCCATTGTGATTAAATTAATCCCAACTGTTTGGTATGGCTCTCTTATACTAATTAAATCCAATGCTTTAATCGCGGGAAGCCCTAACAGGGGTTCATTTAAATCTGATATTACATAAACCTTTTCTTTAATTTGTGTCTTACCATATATAATGTCTGCAATAAACATACCAAGTACATTCATTTCTCCCTGATTTGCATTTTCTAATTTACGATCTGACTTAATTAAGGTTGTGTCTATGATATTTGGGGGAATGGCAGTAACTTCTGCGCCAGAATCTATTTTGGTTCTAAGTGATATTTTGTTCAAAAGTATATTAACATACCATGACTTGAAGTTGTTATTGTTACTACTTACTTGTCCCAGATGTGCAACAATAGCTTCACTAGACGGTGATTCGTGATACTCACCTTGAGTTGTATGTGATATACCATTTACATTCTTTGTGTGTCCTGGAGAATTTTGATAGGGTTTGCTCTTGCAAAACTTTGCAAAATGTCCTATTTTTTTACAATTATTACATGAAATATCTTTTGCTGGACATGAGGCACGGGGATGTCTGGGCCCTCCACAGTTCCAGCACTCCGTTCCACTGATATTTTTGGTTGATGTTACTTTAACTCTTGAACTATTTTGTTTCTGATATGAATTTATCTTACTAATAGAAGAATTGTCATGTTTTACAATCATCTCTAACTCTGCTGACTGTTTACTTATAGTCTCTTTTAGTTTGCATTTTTGAATGGCTTTATCCAAAGCTAGGTTGGAGTCTTCTTGTAACTGAGCTGATAGTTTTTTGTCTGATATGCCAACAACAATACGATCCCTAATAAGCTCATCCTTTAGATCTTTAAACGAACAGTGCTCGGCCATTGAGCTTATATCTGCTAAAAATGTATCAAAACTTTCGTCATGTTCTTGGTTCCTTAAGTTGAATTTTGCCCTCTCATAAATGGTGTTACGTTTGCCAATAAATATGTTGTCGAAGGCCTTTTGACCTGTTCATAGGAGTTTTTATTTTCAGGCGAAAGATGAGCAGATAAAAGGATTTCTTCGGCATCAGGTCCCATACAGTAAATGAGAGAGCTGATTTGTTTTATTTCAGACTCTTGGTTCAGTCCAGATGCCAGTCTGTATCTCTCAAACCTTTTCACCCACTTCTCCCAAAGCTCTGGTTGTTTACAGTCAAACGTTTCTGGAGGATTAAAAATAAATCCTGCATTGAAAGTTTTTTGTATTTGTATTCGTTCTTCATAAATGAATGAATCAGATGATTGATTATGATTTCCTCTCAACCTTCTTCTTGACATTTTATAACGCTGCCACCATGTTCAATAATTACACTGATTAAATTAAGATAAAGATAGTTTTGTTTTATTTAAGTTTTTAAGATCAAATCAAAAACAAAACATGTTTTTAAGCAGTGACATTAAAATATAATCACAGCTGATTAGAAACAGTAATAAAGCATTATACTACAGTGATCGCCGGAGTCATCCCCGTCCTCTTCCTCGCGAGGGAGAGGCAGGCGATTTACCGGAGGAGGCCTGAAGTGGGCCGGGAAACAGCTGCCAGGGAAGAGCGCGATCGCAGCTTCGACTCCTGGCAGCGCGACTGGGAAGCCGAGCCGAGGGGACGTTGGACCTTCCAGCTCATACCTTCCGTCCGACCATGGGTGGAGCGGCAGCAAGGCGAGGTCGATTACGTGACCCAGTTTCTTTCTGGACACGGGTACTTCCGAGCCTATCTGCACCGGATGGGCAAAGTCGCCAGCCCGGACTGTCTGTATTACCCCGGCATCCCAGATACGTCCGAGCACACCTTCTTTCAGTGCGACCGTTGGCACGTCCGCCGAGCCTCGCTTTCATCTGAGATCGGCGTGATCGTCAGCCCAAACAACATCGTCGGAGCTATGCTCCAGGGAGAGGGCAACTGGAACTGTGTCCAGCACTACGTCCAGGCCATTCTTCGGGTGAAAAAGGTCGACCTCGATCGGCCTTAATCCTCAGAATTTCCCCACGGAGGTTGCCCTAGCGGCATAACATCAAAGGCCTAGCCCGAAGTAATGTGCGAAACAGTTCCAGGCTAGTGTCCTCGGTGCCGAGGAAGGTGGTTTAGTCGGTAGTTCACGGGACATCGAGCTCGTGGGAGTCCGACACTACTGAGGGGACAACGAGCCCCTCAGTGTGCGTAAACGCATTCCACCTCCTACCCAAAAAAAATCTATATATTTAATACGCTAGGTATTCCCCCAGGGGCGGCCGGCTTTCGGCTGTTCGGGTGTCTGGCGACCCCGGGTTCCCGAGCCAAGCTGCGAGACTCTCCTTCTCGCAGTTCTTCTTGAGCCAAGACCTTTCTTCCTTTCTCGGGTCTTGGCTCGCCGTCTTTTTTCTTTACTGAGCTAATCTTGCTCACCCTCTTCTTTCTTCGACCCCAGACCCTGGGTGTCTTTTCACGCCTTCTTCTCTTTCCGTGTTGGCCGGAGTAGAATGTTCCAACAGTATCCCCTGCTTGCCGTAAAAGCCGGCTACAAGGGGGCCATAAAGCATGATGTCTGCGAAAACGGTAACGTACCCCAGGTGGGTCAGGACTCCGGTCCGAAATCCCACCCCGATCATTCGGGCTGCCCTACGGATTCTGGGGAGGGCAACCAGACATTCTTGACTGTGCCACAGTCGCGCCGAAACAGCTTGGCAAGCACAACCAGCATGGGCAGTGACTTCAGTCATGCCACTGCGCAAGACTTGGAGTACTGCGAGAGTCGATGGGGAAATGTCCTCAAAGCCCGCGAAGAAGAGAACGAGATTTTTGGCCAAGTGGAGACTCTACTGGGCAACATGACTGGAGCCTGCAGGATCCAAAAAAACGTAAACAACACGGTGAAGGAGGGAATCCTCTCCCTATCCGCGTTGTTTGAGAAGTTGAAGCTCCTGCGCAGATCGGCGGAAGAAGTCCAGAACAGATACCACCACAACGTCAATGACATTGAGGTGGCGAGAGACGCCCGGAAGAGGACAAGGTCGCGGATCCAAGGGCGGCTCCTCAAGGATGCCGTCCTCGCGGCCAGTTCCTCGGCTCCAGCCAAGCGGGTGCACAGCCCTAGTGAGAGCTCTGACGAGCACGAGCCTAGGGTTGTGCCAACGAAGAAAAAGAAGAAGGCAAAGAAGAAACCAAGAAAGGCGGAGGCGGAGGATCTGCCGGCTATCACGGTTACCAAACCCGATCAGGGCGTGGTGGCCGTGAGGCCGAAAGCCAAGCCGGGGGCGAGCGCTGGTCCATCTTCTGTGCTCGTCAGAGTGGCTGGCGGCCAGTCCTATGCGGGTGTTCTCGGGAAGATCCGAAAGGACCTCAACCCCGACACCTGCGCCGCCAAGATTGTCTGCGCGAGGCCGACTCTGAAGGGGGATGTTATCCTCCGGCTGGGGAAGGGCTCAGACAGGCAGAAGTTCGCTGCAGCCCTCGGAGCTGCTGTCGGCAACGCGGGCAACGTCATTGCCCCAGAAAAGCGTGTTTCCGTCGAAGTGAGGGACCTTGACGCCCTCACGGAGAGACAGGAGGTTGTCGACGCACTCGACAAGGCCCTTGGCGGACCCGGTGACAATCGCAGGGTGTCACTGGGACCGGCAACCAAGCGGCAACTAAAGATGGCAGTCCTCGACCTTTCTGAGGTAGAGGCTGCCAAAGTGCTGAAGACCGGCCACCTTCGGGTGGGTTTTCTGAGCTGCGCGGTGCGCCTGCGAACCGTGGTCGTCAGGTGCTTCAAGTGCCTGGGCTAAGGGCACCGTCGCAGTGAATGCACGGGGACGGATCGGTCCGCTCTTTGCTTCAAGTGCGGAGAGTCGGGCCATCACCACAAGGATTGCGGCAACGCAGTTCACTGCTTCCTCTGCAGTGTGCTGCAGCCGAAACCGCAGTGCGACCACATCGCTGGTTCCGGGGCATGCCCCGGCTTGCCCTGGAAAACGCCAAACAGGCAGAACAGCAACGCAAGTTTGGACTTGCGTTGCTGTTCTGCCTGTTTGGCCTGTTTGAAGCCGGCTTGGGCCGGCTAGAAGAAGAGGAAAGTAGTTTCCTCTTCTGACAGACCGCGGTCTCCAGTATGTGGTTTTCCAGCACGGGGCCTCCCCCTGAAGTAATGTGCGAAACAGTCCCGGGGGGAGATTCGCCCGGAACGAGGAGGTGGTTTAGTGGGTAAGGCTTCGGCGAGTCCCACACGTCGTCCGTAAATGGATTCCACCTGCCTTTCTCAAAAAAAAAAAAAAAAACGCTAGGCATATTTTTGTGATAATTGTTTTGGAGCGGTGGTGCTACCGATCACCATGTCCAAGGTATCGTTAGAAAGGTCTTAGCATGTAGTTTTGCCATCAATTAAAAAAATTTTGAAAAGTCACCGTGGTCATGGGAAAACATGGGGTCAAAGTCGCGGTTTTCCCCATAAGAATAACATGGGCTTGATTAATGTTTACATTCTCAGATGATTTGAATTAATCAGAAAACCCTTATGTTAGTATATCAAACCGAACGAAATTAAACCAAGAACACAATATGACATATGTACTATATAAAATACAAAAGTTTAAAATGATGTGGCCGAGTGGAAGGATGCTTAAGGGGGCCGAGGGATCAGTTGCTGAAGGTGGGCGAAAGGGCTAAGGCTGGAGGTGGGCGATCAGGTGGGCGATGGAACAGTTGCTGGGGGTATGCTGGAGGTGGCAGTCATAGAGGTGACCGAGGGGGTAATTGCTGGATGTGCACAAGTGAACGGTTGCTGAAGAGAGCCGAAGAGACAGTTTATAAAGTTGACCAGAGAAAGGGAGGGATGGTAGGTGCTGAATGTAGTTGAGGGGTCGTGGCCCAGGGGGTGGTTGCTAAAGGTGGCTGAGGGGGCAGTTTATAAATTTGGCCGGGGAAGAGGGGTGGGGGTGTGCTGATGGTATCTGAGGAGGCCGTGACCGAGTGGGTGGTTGCTGGAGGTGTGCGATGTGGCGAATGATGGAGGCGGACGAGACATAATTGTTTTGGAGCGGTGGTGCTACCGATCACCATGTCCAAGGTGTCGTTAGAAAGGTCTTAGCATGTAGTTTTGCCATCAATTAAAAAAATTTTGAAAAGTCACCGTGGACATGGGAAAATATGGGGTCAAAGTCACGATTTTCCCCATAGACATAATATGCAGTTACAAACCAACGATCGAGAAATCAGCTGTTTATTTAAGGAAGTGGTTAAACAAATAAAATCTGACTTTGAAAAATGGTTATTGATCGTACAGCTGGCAACAAAACACCAGTTTTTATTTGTACAAAATCAAAACATAACCAAGGGTTGCTTGAAATACAACACCATAAGTACGTTTTCCAATAGTATGTCGCAGTAAGTAGAGCCCGATCATTTGATGGACTTAAAGTCTACATGAAAGATGGAGAACACCAAGGCCGCCTTCGTCGAGACAACCGTGTTTACACTCGCAATATTGTTTATAGAGAAATTGTATAAGGTTTATTAATAAAATAATTTTTTATCATTAGTAAATTAAGTTGATTTTTTTAAAATAGCAACACTTTGCTATTAACTACCTACCAATTGGTGGACAGATTTTCTCCTTGACAGCGCACGATTTCGTGCGCCAGGTACACTAGTTATTATTATGCCAGGCTGCTGGATAGTACAGGGGCCCGGGTCAGCCTAGCCAGCTAAACTGGCTGCCCTATCAGCCGGCGAAAATCCCCTTGGCCGTGGCGGTGCCGGTTGGCGACCGGATAGGGCACGCGCTGCGGTCACGGGGGGGCCCTGCTGCGGTCACGGGGGGGGCTCTGCCGAGGCCACTGCTCGTCTGGGACCGCCGGTGTTTTGGAGGCGGTCGAACACGGATATAGTTGCTCTGGTGATGGGTCGGTCTGACATTCTCATTGGGGCACATTTTGGGGGGTCAAATGCCTAGTCTTGGGGGCCAAACCAGACATGATGGCAGCAAACAACAAAACTATGTCTGAAAAGGTGCCAGACACTTTCCGGGGTACCCTAACCCCAACAACAAAACCAACCGCTTCTCCGAGCGGGCTCACGGGTGAGGTGGCTAGCCCCTTCGAGCGAAGGTCCCGCGTTGCGAGATCGCCGTCAGGCCGCAACGTGACACCTGCCTCATCGGTGGCCAGAACATCTGTGGCCGGCAAGAAGCAACCCGCAGGAAACAACGAGCCGATGGACGCCGACCCGTCCCCCTTCGAGGCGGTCATCGCCCTCGCCAGGTAGCAGGAGGAGGAGCACCTGCAAAAGTGCTTCTCCACCCTCGCTGTCATGAAGGCCGCGACCGGCAGGCAGAAGAACATCAGCAGGGATGTGCAGGAAGGCATGGTCCAATTGGAGACTAGCCTTAACCACATCCTTCAGCTGAGGAAGTCTTGGCAGTCGTGCGAGTCGGTGACTGCTTCGACGCAGACGACCCCATCACTGCGCGTTAAGGCTCAGCCGGCCGGTGGGAAACGGGCTGCTTCCAGCCCCGCCCAACCGGAGGCTGAGAAGAAACCCAGAGGTGACGGTCCAGGGGAGACATCGGACCCCGAGAAATGGACCGACGTCGTCAAGAGGAAGGGGAAGAAGAAAAAAGTCCCACCACAGCAGCCTGGAAGCCAGCCCGGCCCTCAGGACAACAAGAAGGCGCCGAAGAAGAGGTCACGCAGGACGCGGCCAGACGCTCTTCTCATCAAGCCGTCGGAGGGGAAATCCTACGCCGACGTGCTGGGCGAGATTCGCAGCAAAGCGAAGCCCGATGAGAAGGGCGCCGTTATCAAGGCCATGAGGAAGACCCGAGCCGGCGATCTTCTGGTCGAACTCGGGGACGCCTCCGAAAGCAAGTCCGCCTTCAGCGAAGACATGAAGAACATCTTGGGGGCGAACGCGACTGTCAGCGTTCTCGAGCCCAAGTCGACGCTGGAGGTGAGAGACCTCGACGAGCTAACGACCGAGGCGGTGACTGCTGCTGTCAAATCCGCCATCGGCGAAAACGTCGAGGTGAAGACTTTCGTCTCGAAGGCGAATGCTCGAGGCCAGAAGGTGGCGATCCTTACGCTGGGAGCCAGGGCAGCTGCGAAGCTCCTGGAGATGGGCCACCTGAAGATCTGGTACGTGAGCTGTCGGGTACGCGAGAAGCTCGTGGCCTCCAGATGTTTTAAATGTCTGGGGTTCGGTCACGTCGCTAATCGCTGCTCTGGACCCGATAGAAGCAAGCTCTGCTTCAAGTGCGGCGGCCAGGACCACAGGGCCAGCGCGTGCAATGCAGCGTTGTCCTGTGTCCTGTGTACAGAAGCCGGCTTGAAGGGCGACCAGGTCAAGCATTCCGCTGGGTCTGGTCGTTGCGGACAGTACAGGCGGGCCATCCAGGAGCTTCGCCAGAAACAACAGAAATGATCAGTGTTCTGCAACTTAATATGCAGAGGAGCAGGACAGCAAACGACTTGCTGTTCCAATTCGCTACGGAGCAGGGTGCTGACCTAATGCTTCTCAGTGAGCAGTACCAGAACCAACGCTCCGCGCAGTGGTTCTCGGATCCCTCCGGCACTGTGGCGATATGGATTTTGGACCTCGGGAAGGTGCCTGTTCTCGATTCCGGATCGGGCAACGGTTTCATTTGGGTGAGGAGCAGGGGTTTCACCATCTTCTCCTGTTACCCCACGCCAAACCAACCGATCGGAGACTACCGCCACATGGTCGATTCCATTGAGGATGAGATCATGAAAATCTCTGGCGGGGTCATAGTCGGTGGCAATTTTAACGCCAAAGCCGTGGAATGGGGTTCCCCGCGGACCGACACTCGAGGTCGTTACGTCCTCGAGTCGGCTGCCAGGTCGGGCCTCTGTATCCTTAACACGGGCGGCATTTTCACCTTTCGCCGTCCGGGGTGCAGAGAGACGATCCCTGACATATCCCTTGCCTCTGAAGGGATTGTCCAGCGGATCTCCGACTGGCGTGTCTGCGAGGAGTATTCCTCTAGCGACCACCAGGGGATCCTCTTCAAGGTCCTTCCCGAGGGTGCGCGCTTGCGCGCTGAACCTGCTCCTCTGGCTCGACGCTGGAACACCAGTCGTCTGAGCAAAGACACTTTTAAAAAATTAATCAAAGACCAGAGCATTGTGAATTTCACAGGTGCCGAAGATCTGGCAGCATCGACGATGCGTCTCATCGCGACCGCGTATGAGCAGTCGATGCCCGGAGTTTCCCACCGCCACAGGAACAAGCCGGTTTACTGGTGGACGCCTGAAATCGCGGAACTCCGGAGGAGATGCCTTGGTCTCCGACGAGCTGCGCAGCGAGCCAGGAACCGCCCTGATGCAAATGCCTGATCGGCTGAGCACAGAGCGGCCCGCCGAGAGCTCCGCGGTGCCATCAATCGGAGTAAAGTCAGGTGCTGGAAGCAGCTGTGTCAGGATATCGACAAAGACCCCTGGGGGACGGGCTACAAACTTGTAACCCAGAAGCTAGGGGCTCGCTCACCACCTGCGGTCATGGAACCACAAGCCATGGCCGCCGTCGTCGATACACTGTTTCCCAGCCACCCAGTTCGGCCAGTCAGGGAATTCGGAGAGGTAGGCGCCTTCCCAGTTTTCCGGGAAGAGGAACTCACCGCCGCCGTCCGATCCCTACGATCCAGAAGAGCACCCGGTCCCGAAGGCATTCCGGCGGAGGTGCTCAAGCTCGCTGCGGAGGTGAACCCAAGGCTTCTTCTCGATATGTTCAACGCGTGTCTGGTGGAAGGCGTTTTCTTTTCTTCGTGGAAGGTTGCCCGCCTTGTTCTTATCCCCAAGGCGAAGAGTACACCGGGGACCCCTTCTTCTTTCCGACCCCTGTGTATGCTCGACACGGCCGGGAAAGTGCTTGAAAAGCTCTTGCGCGTCAGGCTGACCGAGGCCATCGTCTCTGCGGAGGACTTGTCCCCGCAGCAGTACGGCTTCAGATCTGGTCGCTCTACCATCGACGCTATTCAGGAGGTAGTTGAGGCAGTGCGGAGGGCGGAGGACCACAACCACTGGTCGCGCCGCGTGGTCCTTCTCGTCACGCTCGACGTGAAGAACGCTTTCAACTCCGCGATATGCTGTGGGCGCTTGAGCATACGTTCCAAGTTCCCTCCTACCTCCTGCGTATGATAGAAACGTATTTGTCAGACCGCGTTCTGTTGTACGACACGACCGAAGGTCAGCGGCGCATTCCCATCACTTCCGGGGCTGCGCAGGGGTCCATTCTCGAACCAGACCTCTGGAACGTGTCCTACGACAGCTTGCTGAGGCTAGACATGCCCGATGAGACCCGCCTTGTTGGCTATGCTGACGATGTCGCTGCCTTTATCGCTGCAAGGAACGTCGAGCAGGCAAAACTGAGGCTCAGCGTAGTAATGGCCAAGGTCAACGGGTGGATGCGAGACCACGGCTTGTCCCTGGCTATCAGTAAGACGGAGATCGTCGTCCTCACCAAAAAGAGGATAAACACCGTGTTCCCGGTGCAGATAGGTGACGTCACACTCGAGACTAAGCCTGCTGCAAAGTACCTGGGAGTCATGGTCGACAGCAGACTGTCTTTCGGCGAGCAGATCCGGCGCGCCGCCGACAAAGCCGCTAAGGGTGTCGCTGCCCTTGGGTAGGCTTATGCCCAATGTCGGCGGTCCTCGCTCCTGCAAGCGCCGTCTGCTCATGACTGCCGTCCAGTCAGTCTTGCTGTACGGGGCGGAGGTATGGGCTCACGCACTCGAGAAGCGAGTCTTCCGAGACCGGCTTGCCCGAGTCCAGCGTCGAGGAGCTCTGCGGGTCGCTTCGGCCTACCGCACAGTCTCCGAGCCTGCTGTGATGGTGATCGCCGGAGACATCCCCGTCCTCTTCCTCGCGAGGGAGAGGCAGGCGATTTATCGGAGGAGGCCCGAAGTGGGCCGGGAAGCAGCTGCCAGGGAAGAGCGCGATCGCAGCTTCGACTCCTGGCAGCGTGACTGGGAAGACGAGCCGTGGGGACGTTGGACCTTCCAGCTCATACCTTCCGTCCGACCATGGGTGGAACGGCAGCACGGCGAGGTCGATTACTACGTGTCCCAGTTTCTTTCTGGGCACGGGTACTTCCGAGCCTATCTGCACCGGATGGACAAAGTCGCAAGCCCGGACTGTCTGTATTGCCCCGGCATCCCAGATACGTCCAAGCACACCCTCTTTCAGTGCGACCGTTGGCACGTCCGCCGAGCCTCGCTTTCATCTGAGATCGGCGTGATCGTCAGCCCAAACAACATCGTCGGAGCTATGCTCCAGGGAGAGGGCAACTGGAACTGTGTCCAGCACTACGTCCAGGCCATTCTTCGGGCGAAAAAGGTCGACCTCGATCGGCCTTATTCCTCAGCTTTTCCCCAACGAGGTTGCCCTAGTGGCGTAATATCAAAGGCCTAGCCCGAAGTAATGTGTGAAACAGTTGCAGGCTAGTGTCCTCGGTGCCGAGGGAGGTGGTTTAGTCGATAGTTCACGGGACATCGAGCTCGTGGGAGTCCGACACTACTGAGGGGACAAGGAGCCCCTCATTGTCCGTAAACGCATTCCACCTCCTACCAAAAAAAAAAAAAAATATTATTATTATATTATATTATATATGTGGCTACTGCAACTTTTTATGAGAGATCACCCACGCCTTTATTTTGAACCAATTTTCATGACTAGCCTACTCATTAAGATGTTGAGGTAATTGCTGTAATTTTTTTCGAGATTTCATTAATACATGTATTTTCCATCAGGTAAACAGGCGTTGCCCCGTTGGGCATTTATTTTATTCACATATTTACATGTTTTTCTTATGTCAGGGAAATATTAATTGTTAAGATATTAATAAAACTAAAGGTTATCTTGTAATGGTTGGACCAAATTAAACATAATATATACTTTTCTTTCAGACAGTATAATCTACTTTCATTTTCAATTTAATATAGTATACTAAAAGTTGCTAGTTTTCGAGATATTTAAGAAAGACCTAAAAATGGTACATAAAAATCCAAAATGGTAGCCTCTTGCCAACCACCCACCATGGGGTTTTTTTGATATGTTGAAATATACACCTAGGAGGACATTTTGAAGCAATTTCCAGAGCTAAAATATTTCTTCCCGGCTATATAAGACAATGAATGACGGCAACCTTGTACGTGAAACAGACAGCGCACAGTTTCATTTTAAAGACATGAGAGCGATAGATTTTGGGGATGAAGCCCGTTTAGAGCTATCACTTTTATCAACAGAGATTTACTTCCTTTATTTGGCCTATTTTGATATACCTGCTTCCCAATTTGTGTAATGAGAAAATATTTAAATAATTCCTACCAAACTAATCAATTACAGTACGATTTATTTCATTGAATTAATACGTTAAATGTTTAGCTATAATATTGGAAAATTAATAAAACTGTTGCACCTTCATAATTGTTATTGCAGATTGTTGATTTTATCATGACTATTTTAAATAGGCCTTCCGTGTCACTTCAAGTTACACTATTACATGTTAATCTAACTCTTTTAACACCAAATTTACACAAGTTACTAATCTAGCCCGTTTCATTAGTAGCACGTTGAGAGAAAAGCGCGGCAGGTTGATTCCTATATACTCATGGGGAGAATATATGGTAACATTTACCAGCCTCGGTACCCGCTTCGCCGCTTCGGGTTGCCACCCCGTTTTTGCCAACTTGACTCCAAGATTGCCGTATTGGTTCGCTGGGCGATCTAGGAGTCGGATTTCACTCTTATTATATTTACTGTTTAATAACTGATAAAATTGTCATTATTATATAAAACTCTTGCCATGTATCATGTTCTTATCGTCATATTAAAGAAAATGACCCACTTTTAACCTTACAGAGAGAAATTCACTTTATTTATGAAAAATATTATTATTGTGCATTCTAGTGTGAAAAGGAACACTTTTTGATAAGTTTAACGACTTAAGCAGAGCCAGGTGAATGAGCTAGTAGCACTTTTGATTTAAGTTAGAAATATTTTTCGGCATAGAATCACATAGTTTTGGATACAAAATTAACTCCAATTGTAAGGGAATTCAATTGGATAAAACTCCAATTGAATTCCCTAATTTGTAATAAAATAAACCAATCTAAATGTATTCTAGAGACAGTAAATAATCTGCTAGTCAGTAGAAGCGGTTTGTCAAATTAAATATATATATAAAATCTACTGTCACCATAAAGGAAAGTATCTTACCGTTGGAACAAGTTGGTAAGCTTAATATATACAGGGTGTATCCGGAATACACCGAAAAACTTTGGGATATTGTTCCTGAGGTCAAAACGAACAAAAAATGTCATATAAGTATATATCCTATCTCGCTCCGTTTTCCGTCTGTCGGTCTGAACGTGTTTTTTACATGATTATTCATAACTTTTGAACTACGAAAGGTTCACATATGCTGGCTAATATAGGACCTTTATTTGTGCTGAGTGTCAAGTTTCTACCTTGTACCATTTCAAAATGGCGGCCCTTTTAATTTTTCAAAGCTTAATAAATCAGAAACTATGAACTTTTATGAAAACTAATGCAAGACAAAAAAGTGCGAAATTTAATTTCCTTTAAGAAAATGTACAATTTTAATAGGGTCATAACACTAATAACGGCGGAAATTCAATTTTTATAAAGTTACAACTTGCTAAACTATTAAATTTGCCCAAATTTACGGTTAAAACTTCAGAACAAATTATTTTTCTCCGTTATTTGTGTTATAACCCTATTAAAATTGTACATTTTCTGAAAGGAAATTACATTTTGCTCCTTTTTTGCCTCTTGCTATTTTTCATGAAACTTTTTAGTTCCTGAGATATTAAGGTTTGAAAAATTAAAACTGCCGCCATTTTGAAATGGTACAAAGTAGAAACTTGATACTCAGCACAAAGAAAGGTCCTATTAGCCAGCATATATGTACCAAGTTTGAAGTTGGTACCTCTAGTAGTTCAAAGGTTATGATTAATCATGTGAAAAACACTTTCAGACCGACAGACGGAAAACGGAGCGAGATAGGAATATACTTATGTGACATTTTTTGTTTGTTTTGACCTCAGGAACAATATCCCAAAGTTTTTCGGTGTATTTCGGATACACCCTGTATAATTTAAATCGCATTTTTTTTCAAATGTAGGCCTATATTAATTTAAGGATTTATGATTGAAACAAAAATGACAAGGTCATTTACTCACAAACTGGTTTAAACGAAAATAATTACGTTCATGTATTTTAAAATGTGTCGTAGATTATTTTACATGTACACTGATTAGTTTAATTTTCAAGGCATTTCATTGAGAACGATAAAAGAATACCCATTCTTCCCGTTGGAATATCTATATATATAAAGGAGAAGGGGTTTTCTATCGGACAGCATATCTCCAAAACTATAAGACCTAAAGAGTTTAAATTTGGTACATAAGCTCCCCTCGGGACTTAAATGCACACTAAGAAACGGTTTTACAAAATTCCTAAAGGGTTTCGCCCTATAGTACTTCAACGTTTTAATGTCAAATTATAGGGAAGGATATAAGTTTGTCATGGCAACCTTAAAAAGTATGACAAATTAAATCCTAAAACAAGATAGAGGAAGTTTTTATGTTTTTCCACGGGTGAAACTGTGTTGAGCAGTCATTAATAATTTTCTTTTTTTGTAGCAATAGTCAGGTTTTAGAAGTGATCATGATTATTATCGGTAAAAAAACACTCTGCAAGTATATCCAAACAGTTGTCAATAGCTGCAGTTCACCCAGTTGCCAACTTCTCCTTATAAATACTGCATACCTGTGCACTCTCTTGAGTACACTATTCGTTTTTATCGTGTTTTCCCCTGATTACCTCATCGGTTATTTATGTAAAAGCACAGGATATTTAGACGACTTTTGGTTTTCGGCTGTAGGGACAATCACTAGCTCCAAAATGTGTACTATTATAAAAAAGATGACATATAATTTTACTACACAAGCAGTTTAAGTACATGAAATGAAAGTTCCTTAATAACAGCCTGAATTCTGCGTCAACACACAATGTTTGCGTAACATTTTCTTAGGATAAGCCAATGTTATAATTTCAGACCTAAATATTTCAAAATACTGAATGTTTTCAGTTGCCGTATGATAAATGTGGCAACGATCTATTGAAGGCTGTTTTTTGTAATTTTTTAGAATGATAGTTCAATGTGAATCTATATCGTAAGGTTCCAGGCTCAAATCTATTGCAAAACTAACAAGATCGCTTAAGCCTGATTTACTCGGGTCGAGCCCTTCCAGCGAGTGGGGTAACCAGAACGGCTGTCAGCAAGTGGCAAGTGGGCGAGTAGGTATGCTAAAAATGCTGCCGTCTCGACCCGTGTAAATAAGGCTGGCTAGGCAAGGGCTTATTTTTACCCTTACCTCAGTCTGGCTCTTCATCAATGCCTGGAGGCATCTAGATAGTGTCACGGAAACAATATTATAATTAATTAGAGAATAAAAACAAAACAACTATTGTACACAAAATGTAGGCAACTTACCTAGGATTGCATCCTTGTTTGCGTCTAGAACCTCACTTGAGGAGTATGGCAAAGAAACCAACCAGTTCTTAGTTTTTATTTAGAACGCAGCAAGCTCTGGGTGGGTAAATTACTATATATCTTGAGATTTATCTTCTAAAGCTTAAGATTACATATCTTCTGTTTTTCCTAGGTGCAAGTTAAAAATATGACGCTTTATGGCCTACATCGGAGGAATATTGTCGTCCAGACGAACATATCCAAATTTGTAGACTCCGTAAATTCCCTGTATTTCAAAAATTAGTGAGGAATAACTGTTTTCATGCTTTTCAATGTTTTTATTTTGATTTTTGCTGACATTTGTCATCGCGGATTAGCCCGTCTATTACGGATCAGTAACCCGTGATGGCAAATGTCCGCAAAAATCAGAATCAAAACTTAAAATCACCATCACCTACAATGAATTTCAAACAAAGACTTTTAAATGTATTATGTAATATGTTTGAGCATTAATTTCAATGTTTTGAGCCATAGGTGAAACAACCTGTATATTTTAATGACTAAATAAAAGTATTTACATGTACCACTGAAGAATATCCAAAGATATACTTGCTACAAGCTATGGTGAAATGGAAGTGGGAAATTCAAAATAATAGTTGTCATAAAGATAACAGAGTGTGTGGAATGACGCGTACATTTGGCAATACACGGATACTTGGGGTGGAAGATAACGCGGCTTTACTGTGGGCGGAAACGAGGCGGCGACACACGAAGCGGTAAACCGTCAGCTGCCCTCACTGAATATCACTATTTGCTGTTGTAAAAAGTTATCGTGAACTCTTAACTATACCTGATGTCTTAGCGATGAGCAGAGTTTTCACTAGAATAAAATATTTGTATAAATTTATTTCAGGGATAAAGTTTTTATGTGGTCAAAATGTTAAAATTCGAAACTGACAGGTAATCAACAAAACCTTTGGTCATCAGGAGAATTTTGGCATGACGTTTTTCTTACGTTTATGAAGGGGCAAGCCATGGATTTGTAATTCTTGTGACATCGATCCTAGTTGAAACTAAATGACTATTAGTTCTTGACTCTTACAAAACGTTTGCTTGATTGATCTGAAAATATTCATAAAAGGCTTACAGTACTAAGCGGACACAAATTAGAGGATAACTATGCCTCTGATTGTAGAGTTTGGTACATACCTGCAAGATGTTCTATTCCTAAGTCTCTTGATGTAAATAACCTAATTCAAAAAGATTTTCCTTATCGTTGATGTTTCTGTTTTTCTTGTGACCTCTGAAACACAAAAGACAAATATTAACTTAAAATTCCGTTATTAAAATTCATGTTTCTAGTTAATTGAACCGTTTGACAAATTGGGTACATACCTCCGTATTCAGTTCAAAATTATATTGTAACTTTGGTGTTACATATGTTTCGACACTGCAGTGTCATTGTCAAATACGATACATTAAAACATTAAAATCAAAATTACTTCACACACTTTACAAACATGCCTACAAAAATTCGGAGAACCATGATTACGTTCAAAATTAAAAGCTCCACTTCAAATCGAACTCTATTTTAATGCGCTTTTATTATAAAAGGGAACAGGAACAAGACAATTGCAACGGCAGATAGCGCCACCTGATAAGCAGAGTAACCAGTTCCATCAGTCTATCCCTGCTCTTACCGCGGTCATGACGTGTGCATATACTAAGCCTCGCTACAATACATAAATCGCTTCAATCGGTTTTCATTCGTTTTTATTTCGTTTGTAAAGAGTGTGAAATAATTGTGATTTGACAGCGACACTGCAGTGTCGAAACATTTGTAACACCGAAGTTACAGTATCATTTTGAACTGATGACGGAGGTATGTTCCAATTTGTTAAAATTACACTCAGCATCAACCGATCATAAGATATTATCAATCTCTATTTCATTAATTTCGTCGATTAAAAAATGGAAAAATATCAATCGATTTAAGTATAAGTAAAAGGCTAGACGGCTAGTCGGAGTTAAAAAGTTGATATTGCTCTTTAGAGTGGCAGGCAGACACTCGGGACTGAGGCCTTTCACATTCCTGTGATGCAGATCCGTAAGAGATATAAATGCGCTAGAACTGTGAAGCGTGTAGAAAATATCAAACCCTATTAATCTGCCTCAACTGATGTGCAACGTTGTTGTTAAATTTAGTAAACGCGACTCAATATTTGTTAATTGTTACATTAAACACGTTTCGCTACACAGTTTAATGCGGCTGTACGTAAACAATAGTAGTCGGAGTGGAGTGCTTCATGTTTGTTCGGTGGACAGTCTAGTTGTATGCTTACTTCTGTGCTCTATTGTTTCAGATACTTAAAAACTTGTTGTAATGTTCCCTGATGATTTTTTTGTGTATTTCAACGCCAGTGGCATTTTTTACGATCTTTAAAATCGGGAACGGTCCAATCCCGGGTCTTGTTACTATCTAACGGCGAACTTTTTGTCAGATAGCATCATTATTTCATATCCCAATGACAAATGGCAACTGGACCCAGTTTCGATCTTGTCATGAATCGAACCGGTGACCCTCAGGATAAGAGGTGAACGCTTTATCCACTCGGCTTTGCAGTCAATTATTGTTTCAGTTGTTATTATTATTATTATTATTATATAAATACAAACACAGTTTATATTTATATAATAATAATATAGATATGGTTTATATTTATACCATATAGAAATAATATAAATATAGTTTGTATTTATGTAATAACAATTATTATCAATTATTACGATTCAGGGAATTTCCTTGATTTTGTTTCAGGGAGCCCGGCAGCACCACTAGAGTTCGTCATTAAACATTGTACCAGAGGAGAGAGGAACAATATCTGCTGTTCCACCCCGTCATTAACCGTTCTCGGGGTGAGGAATGAAAAACAGGTTAGTAGAGATAAACTTTTGTGAATTCAGGAAAAAGTATTTTATCAATTCTCAAATAGGCGGCATGTGTTAAATATGTGATAAAGTATCTGTATTTACCAGAAAGGAAATACCCCCGTTGCAGCAGACCTGCATACTCGGCGAATTTCAAATGCAAAACAACTTGTTTCAATCCAACAAGGCGAGATTTAACATGTTTTTGAATGCTCCATAAGAATAACATGGGGAATGAGTATGCAGGTTTGCTGCTACAGGTATTTTAAAACTGGGTGATTTTAGTTCAATATTTAGTAGATCTGAACTAGAAGAAGACATTTACCAAGTTTTATCAAGATATGTTGAGAAATAAGCGAGATATAGAATTTTACTTATTTCCCATAAGGTTAACATAGGGGCAACGTACTGTGTTTACCACTTTCAATATCTCGGTTACCAATGGACATAGAGCAGTGATTCAAAATACTAAATTATTTGTTTTTTGAGCTGAATTCAGTGGTAGTAACAAAAATTGGATTATTTTTATTTTTCTATGTAAAAAACTCAAAAACCCCATTTTTGGGGGGTTTACCCCCCTTTACCCCCCCTTCCGGTGGTCCGATCATGCTGGTTTACGAACTCGTCCGAATGATTACCACTTTACATGTCTGTACCAAATTTCATTAGATCGGACGATATTTACGGCCGCTATCGTGTTAACAGACATATATATATATATATATATATATATATATATATATATAGATCGCACTATCATTGTGACGACTTTTCACAACACCTACAATATGGCAACCGCCACAAAGAGTTATGTATATTTAGGTTTTCATATGGAAATATGCTAACTTGCACTCAAGAAACAACATTGTCAACTCACATTATGAGTTTTTTTGTTATTTGTAAGCAAACCATAGAAACATCATTGTGGCAACCTTACATGCCACAAACAATATGGCATCCAGTAATATACATTACTTTAAACTATCATTGTGAACCCCATTCAAAATATTTACCATCATTATGGCGACATACAGCGTTGCCAATTTTCACTCTTGCATTTATACATGAATAAATTGTTCATTCAGGCAAAGTGACGACCTGCCATACCACTATCACTAAGACAACCTGTTTTTTAAAAAATTAAGTAGAAGGGGATTCTTTTGTTTAGTCTTCACAAATTCCTATTTTCAATATTCTTGAAATGTTTAGTATTAAATTTTATATTTCATCATGCGTCATGAAAGTGACTTATTCGGGACAAAATGATGGAGGTTAACATCGAACCAGTAAATTTCAAGGCTCGAAATGGTACTTTGGTGACGAATCGTGATCAAAAAACCAAACCGTGGGAACAGCTTATGCTTTGCTGACAGTTAAAGGTTTTAAGGTTAGGTTACGTTCACACGAGCGATATTTTACTGCTGCGACAGGTGGCCGCCTTCGCTGTTTACGCCACCAGCTGTAAGTTCTTGAGTTTTCCACTATTTCTGCGGTGTCGCTGGGATCTTAGATTTGATTAGAGGGCTTGTTTGAAATAGTTCCCACTTTCACCACGGAAGTTCTACGTCAAGGAGACGTTATAAGTTACATTTCTATTACAGAGTAACCATGTAAAATAAATTTATGGCCAAGGACTTTAAAAATTATAATTCAGATATACTAGTTCAAAAAACTGATGATATGTAAATGAAGAAAAATTGATCGAAATCTTGAAAAATTGATCGAAATCTGGAAAAATTGAATAAACAAAATAGTATGTACCGCAAATAAATATTTACATTCTAGTTATTTACAGTAACACGAGAGAAAATTGTTTTGTTTGCATGGATGGGGGAGGGTACAAAAGTCATCGTGCCTTGGATCGTAGTTTGCTATCCATTAGCCTAATACAGGCAACTTGAAAAAAATAATAAAAAGGCTACAATCATTTTCAAAGACTTCAATATTTTGTTGGGAGCTGTCGATTCTACAGATCCCCCCTTTATACGTCCGTGATTCCGTCTTGAAATTTTGATCTAAATGTTATTATTTTGATGTTGAACGCTATTCTTACAGTGTTGGGGAGTAGCGTGCTACAAGTAGCGCCGCTTTCATTGCGTAGCTTGTAGCTGTAGCGAGCTACTGTACTGAGTAGCGAGTAGCGGAATTTGACGCTACTTTTGCAATACAAACATTTATATTTTTCTCGGACCGGTATTTTAACACTTCAACCCATACAGAGATTCTGAGTAAATCGAGATATTCTTTGTTACTATAATAGTTGGTAATTGTAAATGATTTTGTAGTTCCTGAAATCAATTGCCTTTGACCACAGACAAAGGCAACTTTGATTGTGGGAGTTCACTATCGTCGTCCAAGGGCGAAACTGACTTGCCCAAATATTCGGCCATCTATTTACAACATGAGGCCTTGTGAAAACGACATAGAACAAACAAGTCATGCGAACGCATCTGTAAATTTTGCATTGGCCTGTATTCGCTCATTCCGCTTGAGCCTTTGATCGACGTTAGTGAACTTACACCGCAATAGATAAAAACAACGCTAACCACCATTGTGGCTAAAGCCTCCGATACGGCGTCGTATGACAAAACAGACGACGATCGACGTGCATCCACATTCGCTATTCGAGCATTATCCGTAAATGAAAGCGTAAAGCAACAGCGTTTGTTTACTTGTTTAATGGACATTCAATAATAAACAATAAAATTATGAGTCAAACCATGGTCAAACTGAAAGGTACTTAGATAATAAAATAAGTAATGTAGTGGGTCTATGTCTATAAAGCCTTCAGAAGTCTAGCCTAAATATTGAAATGGGAAAATGATTTAGCCTAAGGGTATTTGGAAACGGGCATGACCAAATCTTAACATGGGAATGTAACACCAAATCTTAGTGCTTATTAGGCCCTACTTGGATGCCTATAATTTCATTCAGCACTTAGACAATCTATTTTGAGCAGGCCTACCGTGACTAATAATTAAAAAAAACTTTATTGATCTATTGTTTGGTTTATTTATTTATTCATTTATTTACTTGAACTACACTTACTGTTATACGTCTGAAAAGCTATATGGGTGTTCAGTTGAGTCAATACACTACTGCGAAAGACAGGGAAAAGTTGGAATTATTTCGTGAAAGAAGCTAAAATACCCCCGTCGCAGCAAACCTGCGTACTCGGCGAATTTCTAATTACAAAATAATCCATTAATACGTAATTAATCCATTATTACGTAAAAAAGAAATAAACAAGTGATATATTTATGTATTAAAATTATAGCTATTATAGCTTGATTTCCAAAACCTTTATAAAAAAATATTGGTAAATGGCTTAGATGAAAAACACAAAGATTTCATATAATGAAGTAGGCAAGAATGTTTATTTTTTAAATTATATTAACATAAAATTGTTTAAAAACCACAATTTTTTTAACATATTGATAAACTGAGAAATTACCCAAAGCGATTCCTTGAAAACCTCAGTAGAGAGTAAATAGGAAATTGACTAAGCCAACATTCTGCTGCCCTGATACTATAAAAACAGGGGGAAAAAGGAGACCAATGGACTTAGAGGAATGATTTAAAATACCAAATTGTTTGTTTTTTCAAGCTAAATCCAATGGTGCAAACAATAATTGGATAAATATAATTTTTCAATTTGAAAAACTCAAAAAACCAATTTTTGGGGGTAAAATGGAGCCTTTACCCCACTTAGGATATGTCGATCTGGCTGGTTTACGAACTCGTCCAAGAGAATCTAGTTTTACATGTCTGTACCAAATTTTGTTGCGATCGGGGGATATTTACGAGAGTTATCGTGCTTACAGACACTCAAAAAATGAAAATTCTATTTCCCTTATAAGGCCATGTTAAATTTTGAAACAAATCGTGACTTTTGCAGGTAAAAATGCGTTTTAACAATAAACTCACTTCATATCCAGAAAGTACACATAAAAAGCTGTCAATTAATATAAGTATTAATATGATTGCTGAGGTTACCCTGAACGGATATTTTTTGTCCATTCTGTTCTGTTAAAACGACGGTAATAGCTTATTTCTAAGGAAATTCGCTAAAAAGTAGCTGTAGCTGTAGCAGGATTTTTGTAGCTGTAGCTAGCTACTTTTTAAAATCTGTAGCTATAGCTGTAGCAAAGCTACTTTTTACAACCTCTAGCTGTAGATGTAGCGAGTTACATTTTAAAAGTAGCTTCCCCAACACTAGTTATTCAATTGTTAAAATATAATACTTGAATAATCCTCATTATATAAAGCAGATTGTTAGAACTCAAAGGATTGAAAGCTCTCAGATAGACAGGCCTCCGAATTTTAGGATATCGTACAACCCACTGAAGGGAGGAATTACAGTGAAAGGTAAGACATGGGCAGTCAAACCGGGAAATAAACGCGAAAACTAGGACATTTGGTAATCCTAGTTATGGGTTAAGTTTAGGTTAGATTATTACTTTCACTATCTTCTGGTTTTTGTTGGGATTATAGTGTAGCTAAATATATACCAATCGTGGGTTACGAACAATGTTTTAGGTCGTTAGTGTATCGCGATCAAAGTAATTTAAAAACCACTGATTTAAAACTTCGCGACCCCCGCCATGTTCCCTCCTTGGGGCCTTATTTTAAGGGGTGCATGGGGCGAGCGCCTGGAGCCCCGGTCCAAAAGGGGCTTTGGGAACCGACTTTATGGGCCTCGCCCCGGGAGCAAAGGAGACCCAGAGAAAAAGGGACGAAAAACCGCTGTCGGGCGAAAAAAGAACACAAGGAATTAATTCATCAATTGAATTCCCATACAGTACAGCGATTGCGCTGAACGGTTGGCACCGCGCTTGTCGGCAACCTCAGTACCCAGCGGTGGCGCGACGCGGTGCTGCGAAGTGCCGACTGACCAAGGCGCCAAGCTCCAGATGTACTAGTGACTGAAAAACGATGATAGGAAATAGAGGGATCAGCACGTAAGTCCGATACAAGGACCATGCAGACATGTGGCTGCATGGGGCGCCGACGGTAACAGAGCGCCGGGGGGGTGGGGGGGGAGGTGTTGTGTTTCTCCAGCGGCAATAACGAAGCCTTTCAGCGATGCTGAAATTTTAAAACAAATTGGCCGTAAAACGTGGATCTAATAACCATTATTGTTGGTCATATTTTTATGATTAAAATGATGTTTTTACCAATGTTCTATCTTGTACCTTACCAAGATATAGCAGTTTTGACGCAAAGCGCTTTCTGCCATCTTTGCCCCCCTCCCCCCAAGTTGTTGACCACCTGGGAAATAGGTGACATACGTGTTTTATATACCCACTGTCCATATTACAACAACGAACAAACATATTTGGACACACTTGTTTGCGACATTCTCATTTTAATTCTACCTACGTTAAAACAAATAGTCAAATACCTATTTCCTTTATTTTTTTATTTTGGGGGGAATGCGCCGTAAGCCTTCGAGGGATGGGCACCTCTGATAACGAGTCACTCTCCTTCACTAGCTGAACCAAAATTATTGATTTGTTTTTACTTAGTACATTTGTTTTGGAGAGTCAGATTATTGGTTGATAAATTTTTAATTTAAAACGCAGAACGGCCACGAGCAGCCGTAGTTTACTAGTCAGCATCACGTTATTCTCCTCCAACCACGTGCATCGGTGACCTGATCGCCCAGAGGGGGGTTCTCATCATTGCATTCAATTCAAGTCCAAGTCCAGTACGGATAACACCTCTCACTTCCTTTTTTTAAATTAAAAGTTCACAAGGTTAAAATTTTTCAGAGCTATTTAATTCTATCGTTTTCTTTTATTACTACAAGTTAATAAACAGTTATTTAATATCCAACCAATATTTATAATTATATCCATTTCCATCATCCCTACACAAACTAAGCTAAGATCGAAAAATAAATATGACAATAACTTCAACTGAAACCGATTTATTTTACAACTTATTTCATAACTCGTTTACTGTTCAATATACGACCCCGGGCCTAACAACTGTTATTGCTGTCCAAATTTGTATTATTAAAACGACGTTTTAATCGAATCATTTACTGCTTTCAAGAGTTCCGCATTTTAACTCATAACACTACCCGCTATATCCCCCCCCCCCCTTCGTTGTCGACCACCCGGAAAGTAGCCGGGCGACAAGCATATTTTGTATTACCACAGTCCTTTTTATAATAATCTGCAAAAATGCTTCGTACATGTATGCTCGAAACCCTCAGCTCCTTTACTCGAGGAATATACGCGCCTGAGAGAACCAGTGTTGCCAACTCGTCCGGTCGCAGTATTACGCCAAATGCCGTATATTGAAATATACACTCAGCGACACTAGCGCACCCACGGTCATTATATGAACTAATAATATTCGTTTCAGGTGCAATATGACGACCAAAATCAATTTTTAAAGTCATCACTATATGTATCTACAGGGCAAAAGGAGATGAAATAACCCAAGTGTGCATATGACGACCATATACGGTCGTCATAAGCACCGGTCGCCACTTTACATACACTTTTCCTTATGTAAGGTTGCCACAATGATAGTTGGGTGAACATATATATATATATATATATATATATATATATATATATATATATATATATATATATATATATATATATATATATATATATATGTATATAAAAATTTGAACGAATAGTGTTTTTTGCTTCTGGGGGCCCCAATATGAAAAGTTAACATGGTCTCGGGCTTAGGTCTTACCATGAGACCTACGGTAATAGCTTATTCCTTTAAGGAAATTCGCTAAAACGTAATTGGTAAAGGGGATCCGGAAATAAAAATCGAGAGAAGAACATGTTACTGTGTAAACTTATGTAAATTTGGTGTAAAATAAGTTTGACCAGCTTGCAATAATGTGTGCCAATTACGCAGTACTAGTATTAATACAATAAACAATCGGCAATAACAATTATGAATAACCGTTGGTATTATTAATGTCCCAAAGTAATATGGTAATCTAGGGATTTACTCTTACACTGACAAACAGGAAAACCAATTCTGTAAAACACATTGTTAAGCGGTTTCGAATTGATTTCAAAACATTGAATCAAGTGATTGCTTATTATAGGATATTATTGCTAAACATTGAACATTGAAACATAAAACATTGAACTGATTAATTCAATAGAATACATCGTAATTGACTGGTGTAGTAGGAATTATTTTAATATATTCCCATAACATAATTTAGGAAGCAGATATATCAAAAAGAGGCCAAATGAAGGTAATAAATCTCTATTGATAAAACTGATATATCCGAACGGGCTTTATCCGATAACTATATCATTCTCTCATCTTTCAAATTGAAATTGTGTGCTATCGAAAATGTTTCACTTACAAAGTTATTATTGTTTAGGGTATTGTGATTGTCAGGGTATATTATTTGTATAGGAATAATACGATTCAAGACCACATTATATATGACTCAATAATACGATTAGACAGTAATTTTTCTATGTTTGTATGTATGTATGTATGTTTTTTTTTTTGGATTGCTTTGGTGAAGTTAGCCTAACTATTGAAAACACGTTTTATAACACTAAAAATAAAATTGACTTTCGAGTGCAATAAATTAAACAATTAAGTTTTCCAATGACGAAGTACTTTAAATATTCCCTACACAACAAACAATCAGCAATAACAATTAAGAGAGTAAATAATTTTATTATAATGGAGTGAAAATAAAAAATCAAACATACGTGGGTCAATGATGAACGTGAAACCAATAAACACAGGAAACACAAACGCCGGAGCGCGGGGACGACCGCCGCCTTCCTACCAGTCGAGATGCTTTGTTTTGGCGTGTTATTTACAATTAAATTTGTATTGTTTTGTATGGAGAAACTTTTATTTTTTACAGCTCTACCCGTCCTTACATAAATAATGTTAAAGCTTTATTTTGCACTATTTTGCAGCAATCCACATTAAAATGTTTCTGTTTTATTCTGTATCAGTTAAATCCATATAGTTATGAAACAATTAATTGTCAGTTTTTGTATCAGAATATTACAACTAATCTGGGACATAGTTTTTGTTGCTGGAATTAAATAACTGTATCCAATCTACTTATACTCAAAATAGTTGGTCAAATTTAAATTACCTTTGTAAAAAGTTTATAGTATATTTTTAGTTATTTTTATAGAGGGATTTTAAAGAAAACAAAAACATTCAGGAAACAAATATTTTTATTCTATGATATACATTGTTCATTTCTTTCCTACTTGTATTTAAATTCTTATCGCTTTTATAAAAAAAATTACTGTTGTATAAACTTATGTTACTAGAATTGAAAGTTAAGTCTGAATAAAAAAATAGATAACATTTCAGTCTTTAACCAGAGCAGTAAAATCATGGGGAAGCGGCATCTAAGAAAAAGTTGATCTAATTTATTTTATTAATGTCCGAGATAGTGCAAAGTTTCTTTACATATATGATTCATTAATAAAAAGGTAGGCTTTAAAGTGGCCTAAATGCATCCTAGCATCAGCCTCAGTGGGTGCGGAAAGGAAAGTCCATGCCATATTGAAAAAGAGAGTGTTCGACCGGTCCAGGTAGGCCCGGACAGCCCTAATCCACTGTTGTCACAACACCTATAGTAGCCACGTTTTGAAGATTCGCCCCCCCAAAACAGGTAGACGGACTGTCCTAATCCCCTGTTATCAAACAAAGCCTTTGTTAGGGGTGGCCACCGTTGTGCTGATGGTTCACCCGCCTGCATTCCAAGAAAATGCCGCGTAACTTGCACCTCAAATATTGCGATATATATTGTTATGCCAGTAACCGGAATTTCAGGCGGATGCAGAGAGTCCCGGCCGGCCGCCCGTAACAAAGGCACTAAGGCATTGTTTGTCAACAGGGGATTAGGACTGTCCTTCTACCTGTTCTGGGGGGGCGAATCTTCAAAACGCGCCTACTATACTGTTGTGAGGCCGGCCGGCGAGTTATTTCTTGAGTTATTCCTGGTATAAGGAATTTCGAAGCGGCCCGCAGACAATGACTCAGACGTGGGGGCTGCCCACCCCCGTCGCCGGTCGGCCTCACAACAATATGTGTTTTTTTTTATACGTGAACATTTCCTACCGGTAAAGTCTTGGTCGGGACCTACATGTATCCTACACTCAGTAACACCCGCATGATGTATTCCTTTGTTTGTTTTATGTAAATAAAGTAGTTTTGATTTTATTTGCATCAACCATTTTACAGTAGTGGTATTTTTTGTTTCTACGCAAGTGGCCTTTTTTAATGATTTGATCGTGTTAATGGTTTGATCTCGTAATTACATGGCGGTGAACTTTTTTAGATAGCATCATTACCCAATGACAAAAATGGTAACAGGATCCAGTTTTGATCCTGGTCAGGATTCGAACCGGCGATTGACCCACTCAATTGAGCAATTGAAACACTCGACTATCCAGTCAATCATTGAAATTTTAGCATCATTGAAACATATCATCAGAAATCTCATTGCCTGGTTGATTAGCCATAACCAATTTTTTTATTTATTTTCATTTTTACTTGAAAACTCTACTTTCCCAAGTATAGGTTTATAAACTTGTGGATATTAAATAACCGAAAAAATACTTACTGTTTTATGAATTGAGAGAATGCTAAGTGAGAAGGAGGAGCCTTCAATAATTCATGAAGGTTTTAAATTTAGGCTTGCAAGATGACGCGACGTCAAGAGCAGGGGTTAAGGAGCTCTGAATAAAGTCAAGGAGGAGATTGGAAGATTGAAGAATCTGAGAAAACAACCTATTATAACAGTTTTCCTAATCTTTTTATATTATATACGCAAGCTTTTATTTTTAAAACATCCCATTAAATCAATGTACAGCATTTACTTTTTTAAAGCCAAACAGGTTTGGGGGAAATCAACGGAAAGGCCAAGATTTATCTTAATAACATTGCCTTTACAACAGCACTTCTCAAACAGCAAGTGCAAAGAGAAAAATTATGTGAAAGGGAAGACTCTCCCCACACGCATGCGTGAAGTCCTTGTGGGGAAATCCTTATAATATATTGTAGTAGTTTTCATCACTAGGAGCGAAAGTGGCTCTTTTTGGTACGAGATCGTAATTTACAGGCGAGGCGCAGCCGAGCTTGGAAATGCGATCGAGTACCAAGGAGACACTTTTGCTCCGTGTGATGAACAACTATTTCATCATTATGTATAAATAACCATTTAATCGTTAAAAAAATTTGACTACATAATTTTGAGGTTATCCAAAATAGTCATCGTCATTTACACATCTGTTAGTTGTTTACAAACACAAGTTAAGAAATCGTTCTACCTTTCAAACGTAACATAAACAAATTTTGAAATTAGAGTACGGCAAAATTTACCGTATGTTTTTTCAGTACTCCTATTCGAAGTGATCCAAAAACGATCATTTTGCCAACGATTTAGAGAACTAAAAAAGGCTGTTATCCGGACAGTATGAAGAAAAAATATTTATTGTATATATTTATCATGAAATAAATTATCTGAATGTAAATGCATGAATTTGACTTTAAATTGCTTCTTTCAACGTTGATTATCAGTAGTGAACGAGGCAATAATAATTTACACACATTCCTCCATTTAGTAATTTATTTGTTATAAATTTTGTATCTGATTTATTTTTTATCTCTAGTTTACAATTGAGCGAAAAATCTCATTTCTTGCCAAGGGCCTTAAATCACTAAGTTAAGGATTCAGGAATTCAGCTCATTTAAATTGAAATCAAATGTTCACTCCTCAATTTTATTAAACTATATGATACTCATAACGGTTTTATGAAATATTGTAATCAATATATTCTACTATATATTTGTCAAATACCACTCACCTATCATCGCACAGCCCAAACTACTTGACCTAGAACCTTGAAAATTTGCATGAACGTTTCTCCCAGGGCGTAGGCATCCGCTAAGAAAGGATTTTACAAAATTCGAAGTTTCGAGGGAGTTTTGGCGAGGTCGAATTTTTTAAATTTTCCCATATAAAAGTGTTATGGACAATGGTGTAAAAAGGAAGTCCTTGTGGGGAAATCCATATAAAATATTTATTGTATGTATTTATCATGAAATAAATTATCTGAATCTAAATGTATGAATTTGACTTTAAATTGCTTCTTTCAACTTTGATTATCAGTAGTGAACGAGGCAATAATAATTTACACACATTCCTCCATTTAGTAATTTATTTGTTGTACCTGATTTATTTTTTATCTCTAGTTCAGAATTGAGCGGAAATAGTTATTTGTGCATCTAGGAACTAAAGTGCAACTTTTTCTCCGCGAGGTAAACTGTTTCCCGAGGGAGAAAAAGCACTTTAGACCCATGACGCACACAAAATCTTTCCTCCACTTACACCATTAACAATAATTGTGACAATCTTTTGATCTTTTTCTCCTTTAAACTAGGCTAGATTAGAATCGCATATAAATATGCGATTCATAAGCAATTAAAATCAATTATAATTAAGCAATTTAAACAACCATTTATTCAATCTTTCACACTTTTTTCAACACAAATTTTTCTATTGTATTCATACCTCCCAAAATCTGTAGGTAAGAAACGATCATGTTTATAAAACGTTCGGCCGTTCGGCGTATTGGTAACAACAAGCTCTAAATCAGGTGTTTTTATGTTCAGTGTTGCCAACTTGTCATACAAAAAATTATTACCTGGCTATTAAAATGCATACGGTTTTGTTTTCTTAAGTTGAAACACTGAAGTTCTTGAATTAAATTTAGAGTAAGCAAATGAAAATCGACAGTGTTGCCACATTTTCTCACTGTCCATCGCGGCGTTGCGGATTTCTCCCCTGTATTTCTTAAGAGACTACTTTTAGTCCCATGGGAGATTACTTTTAGTTGCGTGGGAGAAAAAGTAAGTAAGTAAATCCCATGGCGTATAAACTAGTACTTTAGTATTCTATTCCAGGGACTAAAAGACGACTTTAGTCAGTAGGTGGAGGAAAATCTCATTTCTTGACAAGGGCCTTAAATCACTAAGTTGTCATCAGCTGATTTAAATTGAAATCAAATAGCCACCCCTCAATTTTATTAAACAATATGATACTCATTACGATTACTTATGAAATATTATAATTTACTATATTCAGGGTGATACAGTTATGTACACCCCCGACCCGATTACCGGCGCAGCTTCGCTGGCAATAACATTCACTACTCCAGAAATAACGGATGGCTTAGCTGTTGGAATTGTGTTTTCTTCAATCGGTAGTTTCGCTTTAAATTTCTATTCCAGTGTTAAATCTTATAGAGGAATGCCAATCTTCATGAAGTATGTTATAATACAATTTAATCTCTCTAAAACTTCCTGCCGAGCTCTTCCCAATTACATTAAAGTCGGTTCTGAACTGTTGAAAGAGTTTTTGTCACAGAAAACATTATTTACTTTCTAGCGTAATAGTAAATAGGTAAAGGAGTAACAGAAAGCCGTAACGTTGATATAAAGTATATAATATAACAAACAGGTGCGCATGTGACAATAAGTGACTGCGATTGGGTGTGAGAGGATAAAGCTACCCCTTGTAACATATCTCTATCAGTATTTCCAAAAAGGATACCATTTAAAAAAAAGCTCTAACAAAGCTGAATATATTCAAATTTAATTTCAAATTTTTTTTTTCTTTTTTTCTGAACTTTTTATTGGAGAGAGTACAGATCAGGACAGACAATCTCCCAGAGTAACCAACTGAAAACTTACACGCCATTGAACCGCCAATTGAAGGTGAATCCAATCCAGCAATTTCTTAAAAGTTCGATTAATTAACTTGAGTTAGTAAATAAAACAACCCCCATAATGTTTCCCACAATTGTAAATAAATATCTAAGACTACAAAATGTAGCACCTTGCACTTTTAATCTCTAATGTCATGCATATTTAAGCATGTGAAAACTTTAAAGTCAATTAAAAAGCTTTCATGAAAGTGTAACCGTTTTCACCCAAACAAATAATCGTTTTCACCTCAACAAATCTAAGGCTGAGAACATACAATTGCAATTTAAGGAATGTGTGAGCAAAAGTGTCTTATGGTTAGTTGTAATATTGTAAAAGTACTTAAATAACTTAAAATTTTAATCTTATAAAGTGAACTGACTATAAATATACTGAATAGGTATGAACTAAATCAATCCAGTGACAAAAAAGATATTTTGACTCAAGAATTATTTTTTATTTGTAGAACAAAAATTAGATGTAATGTGATGATGAAGTTGACCTATCGTAAAATACACATTTGGATTTTCGTGGTTTTTTTACTCTTTCATAATTGAATGCAGTGACAAAAAAACCAGATATTTTGTCTCAAGAATGATTTTTTATCTGTAGAGCAACAATTAGATATAATGTGATCATGACGTTCGACCTATCGTAAAATATTATGCATATTAATTTGCGTGGTTTTTTGATACTTTTATAATTGAATTCCACACTAAATCCAACGATTTCTTCGTAACTACACAATGAAAGGAATTGTGCTTCTATACTATCATGAATATGCTACCCACCTAAACGAGCCATTTGAATTATTCATTGGATTTATTTCCCTCGATAAATATTCCGGGCTATAGTGAAATAAGGGGCCTGCTGATCTTTATTTTGAACCTCTAATGTCTTGAAATATATGTTTTAATATTTTACCAGTAATACTACTAATTAAAATACCTATTATTAATTTAAAAAAATTGTTATAATGTTGTGGGTTTAATAAAGGTAGGCTGCATTTGTATTACGTAATACTGTGGAACTGTAATAACTGATCTCTAAATAAGTTATTGAAGTAGGCATACACATTGTTTTAATATTAAGACTGAGAAAATCATTTTTTGTCTTTATCAATCTCAAAACAAGTTGTATGGACCAACAGAACAAAGAATAATATTGACTTAGAGTAGATGTAATTCAATTTTCAAGCTAAACACTTGATTAAAGTCTAATTTAATTTACAGTTTCGCCTTATTCACTTTCAATCGCCTTCTATGCCAAATTGTATTTTTTAACAAGAATAAATCATTCATTCTTTCAATTTCATCATTAACTAAGCTCACATACCACAAAGCATGTATCTTAAAAATGTATTTTAAAAACAAAAAGTACAATGGAGGTAATGCTACTAATTTTTTTCTTGAGGAGGACGATGTTCAAATAGTAAGAAGAAAACAAAAAATGCCTTCGCTGCACTATACATTTAAAACTCGGTGAATGTTAAATGCTGATACGTATAATTTAGGCAAAGACTGTCGTTTAGGACTTCAAATTACGTTTTGTACATCGAAACTTGGTTTGATAAGCTATTTCTTTTAACTCAAGCAGTTGTCACATAAGTGATTAACAGAAATGATTGAAGCAATTGCTGAGTTTATAGCGTCGTAATAGCATCAAAGTTAAAAATACTATATTGAATCATAGCAAAAACGTGGATCTTTTTAGGCGTACTGTCATGGGACTGAGAATGTTAAGAAATAGTACATACACCATAACTTATGAGTAACAATTATGTAGTTTTTTCAACAATAACAAAGTTAAATTTGCCGATTGAGTATGTAGGTGAGGCGTGCAGATTCGCGGCTTTACTGCTCAACGGGGAACCATTAAATATTCGTAAATTTGTACAGCAACACTGTACAGCGCTATGTTTGATTGTTTTGTGTTTGTATAAGGGATAAATTAAAAATAATTTATCCCTTATAACCCACAATACGAGGCTAGTAACTAAAAGTATATATAATTCATCTAAGTTATGAATAGTTATTAAATTTGAAATTACTAAAAAAGATTGAACAACTTAACTGTACCACTTAAAGGAAACAAATACTTAAGAACACGAAAGGAAACAACTACAATATTATATTTGTCGTTGAAAAAGTGTTAGTTAATTTTGGAATTTGTGTTCCTGCACTTCCTTTGCTTCTGGTGAGATAATCATGAATTGGAGATTGAAAAATACTAATTAAATTTTTATAAAAGTTACAAAGAACTGCTCGAATAAAAAGTTGTCTAATGTCTAAGACTTTGACTTCCTCGAACAAAGCGTCCGTCGGATACTGCCGACGCCTTCTCATTGCTGCCTTGAGGATGGATTTTTGTGTTGTTAATTGTTGTTTAATTGTTGTTTTATATGCCCCACCTCTGGCCAATATCCCTCCCTCTAAAATAGACTGTGCATATGCAAAATAAATTGTTTTTATTTCTTTTGGTGTTAAAATGTGACTGAGTTGGTGGAAAGCATAAATTAATTTCCTGAGTTTGTTATTGATAAATTTGACATGCGCGTTCCATGA